>NSJW01000271.1:0-410169 GCA_019955255.1 Castanospermum australe | reverse complement strand
GGAGAAAGAAAACACCTCTTTTGGACACCTTGTGCAGCTCATTGCCTAGACTTGATTCTTGAAGATATTGGTAATATTCCAGTATTTTATAATACCATTGGAAAGGCTAGGAAGATCACAGTCTTCATTTATAGGCATACTTGGGTGCTTAATTTATATAGGACCTTTTCCAATGGTAAGGAATTAACAAGACCAGCAGTGACTAGGTTTGCTACCTCTTATCTCACATTGAAGTCAATTTTGGATCAAAAGATAGCTCTCCAATCTATGTTTGCATCAGAAGAATGGGCTACAAGTACTTATGCTTCTGGATTTGATGGTGAAAAAGTAAGGGAGATTGTTTTGGAAGATTCAAGATTTTTGAAAATCCCTAACTTATTGCCTGCACTTGTGTCTCACCAGTAGTGAAAGTACTTAGACTTGTGGATGGTGAGTTAAAAGCCATCCATGGGTTACATTTATGAAGCCATGGATAGGGCAAAGGAGCAAATAGCTATAAATTTTTCAAAAAGTGGAGAGTAGATATAAGAAAGTGTGGGAACTCATAGATCGACGTTGGGACTATCAACACCATAGGCCTCTTCATGCAGCTGGATACTATCTTAATCCAAGGTAACTTTTTTTATAGTTTCAATGTAGTATGTAAGCTGTTACTTTTTTCCTTCATAGTATATCAAAATATATCAATGATCAAAGCTTATTTAACAACTTTATAGGTTTCATTATGAAACAAGCTTCAATGCTGATCTTGAGGTGATGACTGGTTTGTACAAAGTGATGGATAAGTTAGCTCCAGATATAGACACAAGGGTGAAAATCATTGTCCAACTTGATAAGTTTAATAAGGCAGAAGGAATGTTTGGATATGACTTGGCAATAGCAACTAGAGACAAGATGCAGCCTGGTACTCTTTCTTGCTAATTCATTTTGTTTGTAGTTACCTTATGTGTTTACTAGCATAAAAGATATCTAAATTATGAACTTTTGAATCTTACTTAGTGTATTCTTTGATTCTTTCGCTTTGTTAGCCATATGGTGGAATAGTTTTTGGAGCAGAATGCAAGGAGCTGCAAACTTTCGCTGTTCGTGTGTTAAGTCTCACTTGTAGTGCTACGGGATGTGAAAGGAATTGGAGTGTGTTTGAACATATTCATTCTAAGAAAAGAAACCGCTTAGAGCAACAAAGATTGAATGCACTTGTATTTGTTAAATACAATCTTAATCTTCAATCAAGGCAAAAGATAAGAGAGGACAAGGAGAGACTTATGATCCTATTTGCCTTTCGGATGTGGAATCTGATGATGAATGGATCACAGAAAAAGAAGAGGCTTGCCTAATGGATTCGGAGCTGCAAGCAATAGATAGCTCTTGGATGGATGTCCAAGAGTGCTTTAATATTGATGAAGGAGCTCCAAGTAAAAAGAGAAAGAGAGGTAATGTAAATTATTGACTTTTCAGTTACAGAACTTCCTACTTCCTAGTTTCATATATTCAATGATCCAAATTATTAAATCCTTAACTTATATTACATTACTTGTATTCCATTGATTAGGACCAAGAAACCTTAATGCAGTGGGCAAGAAGGACAAGAGAAAAAAACCCATGCAAGTTGCTGAATTTGAAGACATTGGAGATGATGGTGGTAGTGAAAATGAAGACGAAGAAGATGAAAGGGCAGTTGTGGTCGATGATGACACGCAAGTTGGTCATGATGATAACTTTGATGATATGCCTGAATTAGAGGAATATTTGAAGAAGAGGATATTAGATTATTTAGTAATTACTAATTAGGAATCATGTGTATTTAAGTATTTTAGTAATGTGTTTCTGAATCGTACGATACGTTACGATTCACGATTTCACGATTCAAAAATTGAAAAAAACGATTCACGATAACGATTCACGATTTGACAACTATGCTCACCATCATTTGAAATTTTCAAAACCTTAGCAGGATGTAAGGATGGCATACCATCCATTAGATGCTTCCTTTTTGGTTTTGATACTTTATTTGTTGCTACAAACAGGAACAGGCAGCCATAAAAAAAATATGAATCTAGCCTGAAAACTAAATCAAGACATCTACAACAATCAGATAAGTTTCAACAAGCAGGAACAAGCCGCTGAGAAACATACAAGAATCCAGCAAGACAAGTAAGTCCATTGTTGTTAAAAGTAAACCTACCATTTAGTATCTGTTAGGAACCTCCCTTGAACGAAACAACACCTGGGAATTAAAGCCCAGATTTTACAGAAAACACACTGCTAAACTGACAGAAAATACACTGCTGAACTGACAGCAAACACACACTGCTAAACTGACAAAAAACTATAAGGAACAAACTGGAAAAACAGAAGGAAAGTTACACAGAATGACCAAGGTTTCAAGCTTTCGAGAGGCTTGGTCTCTCCCTCACAATCCTGACTCCAGAAATCTCTCTCCCCCTCCTCCACGAAATTGCCAGCCTTTTACATCTTCTGCATCCCCCAGAACTGTAACTGCTCCACTATCCATAACTGCCAGCCATCTTCTGCATTCCCCCAGAACTGTAACTGCTCCACTATCCATAACTGCCAGCCATCACTCATTCATAACTGCCCCACACTGCCTGTTCCACTTCTTCTGCCACTTCTTCTTCATTGCTTTTCTGCTGTTTCTTCCGTAACTGCCTCCACTTCCCCCATGTAGTTCCTTTTTTTTCTCTCTAACTCTCCTTCTCCGGTACACCTTCTTAATGGGGGGTCTAACAATACTTCCCCCCAAAAGTTTCACCTTGTCCTAAAGGTGAAATTCAGGGAAGCTTTCCTGAATGGTGAGAAAGGGTTCCCATGTGCTCTCAAAATCTGGTAAGTCCTCCCATTTAATTAACACTTCCAGCTCCCTATTTGATGTTTGTCCTGACATTGAGCACGGCCGCCGGGTATACTTTCAGTTCCCACTCCTCTGTTAATCCTTTGGGCAAGGGTTTGCTGGTTCACTACCTCTGCTGTTGATTTTTTTAGTAATGACACGTGAAAAACCGGATGTATACTGGTATAGTCGGGGAGGTGTAGCCTATAGGCAACTTGCCCCACTCTTTCTATCACCTTGTAAGGGCCGTAAAATCTTGGACTTAGCTTCTCATTGGTCTTCCTTGCAAGAGACTTAAATCGGTAGGGTCGTATCTTTAAGTAAACATAATCTCCCGGTTGGTAGGTGACATCCCTCCTCTTCTTATCTGCTTGCGACTTCATCTTGTTCTGTGCCATTGCTAGATTATCCTTCAGCTCGTCCAAGATCATGTTTCTTTCTGCAATTAACTGGTTAACCCCTTTCCACCACAGATAAATCTTCCGGTTGCCTTAGCAAAACAGGTGGGTCCCTCCCATATAATGCCTTAAAAGGAGACATTTTAGTAGAACTATTGTAATTGGTGTTAAACCAGAATTCCGCCCAATTAAGCCACTTAGGCCACTGCTTAGGCTTATTCCCCACAAAGCATCTGAGATAAGTCTCAAGACACCTGTTCACCACTTCTGTTTGACCATCAGATTGCGGATGATAGGCTGAGCTGAGTTTGAGGGTTGTTCCAGATAGCTTAAACAGATCTGTCCAAAACTGACTGATAAACACACTCGGTCTCTATCTGAAACTATTGAAGTGGGGAACCCGTGTAACCTCACTATCTCCTTCACAAATACTTCAGCCACCTCCTTGGCTGAAAATGGATGACACAAGGGAATGAAGTGGGCGTATTTAGTGAGTCTGTCCACAATCACCATGATAGTGTCTGCGCCATGTGACTTAGGCAATCCCCAACAAAGTCCATAGAAATTATCACTCCACACTTGAGTTGGGATCGGTAACGGCTGCAGCAAACCAGCCGGAGACAATGCCTGATATTTGTTCCTTTGACAGATATCACAGGCTGCCACAAAACTCTTGATATCTCCCTTCATGCCTTCCCAGTATAGCAGCCCAGCTATCCTTTTATATGTCCTAAAGAAACCCGAATGTCCTCCAAAAGGGGTTGCATGGAATTCCTGCGAAGATTGCAGGTATCCTTCCCGAATTTCTGGATAAAACCAATCGCCCCTTATAGTATAAACGGTTCCCCTTCGCCATATATCCCGGAATGAGCCTCTTGATCTGTCAACAAATCTTGCAAAATGGTTTTTAGCCAATTGTCGTTTTGTACCTCTTCTGCCCATTGCTCGGAATCTGTCATGTGAAAAGTGGAAATGGCACAGAATTCTTCTCTTCTGGATAGAGCATCTGCAGCTTTATTCTCCCCTCCAGATTTGTACTGCACTTCAAAGTCAAACCCCATCAACTTTGAGGTCCACTTCTGCTGTTCCTCACCCATCAGTCTCTGCTCAGTCAAGTATTTCATGGCTTTTCTGGTCTGTCCGTATCACGAAATGCCTCCCCATCACATAATGTCTCCATTTCTTGACTGCCAACACCACTGCCATCAACTCTCTTTCGTATACTGATTTCTGTTGCGCCCTGCTTGACAAGGCTTGGCTGAGATATGCAATCGGTTTCCCTTCTTGCATCAGCACAGCTCCCAACCCTTTTCCTAACGCATCTGTCTCCACCACGAATGTCTTAGAAAAGTCTGGCACGGCTAACATGGGAAGAATCTCCATGGCTGACTTCAACTTTTCAAAAGCCAACTGTGCTTCTTCATTCCACTCAAACCCGTCCTTCTTGAGCAGCTGAGTTAACGGCCGAGCTATCTTGCCATAGTCTTTTACAAATCTTCTATAGTACCCTGTCAACCCCAAGAATCCACGGAGTCCTTTAACATCCTTGGGTCTCTGCCAAGGGTTCATGCCTTCAATCTTTGCGGGGTCAGCTTGGACCCCCTCAGCTGAGATGATGTGACCCAAATACTCCAGTTTTGGCTGCCCAAAGCTGCATTTCTTCTTGTTTAACAGCAGCTGATTTTCCCTCAGTTTCTGCAAGACCCTCTCCAAGTGCTGTAAATGCTCTTCTCTACTCTTACTGTATATGAGTATGTCATCAAAAAACACTAATACGAATTTCCTCAAAAATGGGCGGAATACCTCATTCATTAATGCTTGAAATGTGGAGGGTGCGTTGGTCAACCCGAAAGGCATCACCAAAAACTCGTAGTGCCCTTCATGAGTGCGGAATGCTGTCTTGAAAACATCCTCTTCTCTCATTCTGATTTGATGATATCCTGACTTCAAATCCAGCTTGGAGAAAATCACTGCCCCTCCTAACTCATCTAGCAACTCGTCTATGGCAGGGATGGGAAACTTGTCCGGTACCACTACTTTGTTCAAGGCTCGGTAATCCACACAAAACCGCCATCCTCCATCCTTCTTTTTTTACCAAAATAATAGGACTGGAAAATGGACTAGTACTCGGCCTTATAACTCCAGCTGCTAGCATTTCAGCTACTACCTTCTCAATTTCATTTTTCTGATAGTGCGGGTACCTATAAGGTCTGATGTTGGGTATGGAGGACCCTTCCTTCAGCCGTATGGCATGATCCTGGCTTCTGGAAGGTGGCAGCCCATGGGGTTCTTTGAAAAGGTCCCCAAACTTCTCCAGAATCTGATGCAGCTCTTCCCACTCTTCAGGTTCGGTCTGCTGCCTAACTTCCTGCGCCTTCAACTCCACATAAAATCCTTCTCCCTCATTGTACAGAGCCTTCACCATAGATTTTAATGACGCTGCAGATCTAGACAGAGAGGAATCTCCCTGTAATGTGACTGGCCTCCCTTTGGACAAGAACTTCATTGTGAGCTCCTTGAAGTTGGCTTTGATCTCACCCAATCCCTCTAACCAATCCAGTCCGAGTACAACATCCGCTCCTCCCAACTCAAACCGGAAATAGTCAACTGTAATGTTTGAATCCTTGCACCCGCATATTCACCCCTTTGCACACCCCATGGCACCTAATTTGATGCCCATCACCCACTTCTACTATGTATTCAGCTGTTTCTGTCAAAGGCAAATGGAGTTCTTCAACTATCCTCCTATCTATAAAGTTACTCGAAGCTCCACAATCCACAAGAACAACTACCTTCTTTCCTTGTATCTCTCCCCATAGTTTGAGCCATTTTTTGGAGGTTAACCCCATTATACTATTTATTGACAGCTGTAAGGCCCGGTCCTCCCTTCATTCCCCCTTTCTTCTTCAGTTTTTTCCTCAGGCTCTTCCTCCAGATATTCCACCTCCTCCTCATTGCCCAGCAGTAGCACGTTGAGCTGTTTGAATTTACATATGTGCTCCGGTCCAAACTTCTCATCACATTTGAAACATAATCCCTTCCTCCTCTTCTCCTGCAATTCAGCTTCAGAGAGTTTCTTGAAGCCTGCAGTCTTCTTCGAATAGCTACTCCCCTCCACGGATCGTGTCCTCTACTGACTTCTGCCCCATAAGCCCAGTTCTGGAGGCAGCTGTCGTGTAGGAATTCCCTCAGGAGGTAGAATCATAATTTGAGTATGATTTAGTTCCCATTTCGACAGTGGCTGTTCTGCCCACAGAGTAAGGCCGGCTGCTTGCCTTTGAGCTCAACCCTCCTCTGTCTCTTCCCACCACAGAATTCCTCTCCTCCACCAGCAGAGACAAATCCATTAGTTCTGCTAAGGTTTCCACCCTGTGCAGCTTCATTTCTGCCCTCACTTCTTCCTTCAGACCATTGAGAAATATTCCCTTCAGCAGATTCTCATCAGTTATTGCTAACGGCACCGTGAGAAGCTCAAACTGCTCCCTATACTCCATGACCGAGCTAGACTGATGGAGTCCCAGCAACAGCTCAAATGGATTTTGAGATAAAGAAGGTTGGAACCTCCTCACTACTGCTGTTTTGAACTCTTCCCAACTTGCTCTGGAATTCCGAGTTTCCCACCAGGAAAACCAGTTCAATGCCTTCCCCTCCATGGCCACCATCACTGCTTCTAGCTTCTCGTGATCTTCCAATGAATTCACCTGGAAGTACCTCTCAATTTTGTTCACCCAGCCGAAAAGGCATCATCTCCCGAAAAATACGGGTACCTTTCCAACTTCCTCCCTCTTTCTTCCAAGTTCCAGCCTCGTGTGGGTCTTGTGATAGTCCCACTAGAGCCTATCCTGCCCTGCAGCATCTCCTCTCCTTCTTCCTCTATCACCGCACCAGCCGGCCCTCTAGGTAGCATCGGGTCTTTCCCTTTCATCCACTGTAACATCTGCTGTTGCAACCTGCTCTATACGGTTTATTTGGGCTCTCCCCTTTCCTCTCTGTCCTGCCTTGCTTCCATTCTCTCCTGCTGAGTCTTCACTCTCAGCCTGTCAACGTCACCTCTCAACTGCTCCATTCCCTTCTCCAGCACCTCCACCCTGTTTTTCCATTTTAGATCTTCACCATTCACAGCCCCTAGGATCGGGAGCTCTGATACCAAATTGTTAGGAACCTCCCTTGAACGAAACAACACCTGGGAATTAAAGCCCAGATTTTACAGAAAACACACTGCTAAACTGACAGAAAATATACTGCTGAACTGACAGCAAAACACACTGCTAAACTGACAGAAAACTATAAGGAACAAACTGGAAAACAGAAGGAAAGTTACACAGAATGACCAAGGTTCCAAGCTTTCGAGAGGCTTGGTCTCTCCCTCACAATCCTGACTCCAGAAATCTCTCTCCCCCTCCTCCACGAAATTGCCAGCCTTTTACATCTTCTGCATCCCCCCAGAACTGTAACTGCTCCACTATCCATAACTGCCAGCCATCTTCTGCATTCCCCCAGAACTGTAACTGCTCCACTATCCATAACTGCCAGCCATCACTCATTCATAACCGCCCCACACTGCCTGTTCCACTTCTTCTGCCACTTCTTCTTCATTGCTTTTCTGCTGTTCTTCCGTAACTGCCTCCACTTCCCCATGTAGTTCCTTTTTTTTCTCTCTAACTCTCCTTCTCCGGTACACCTTCTTAATGGGGGGTCTAACAGTATCCCACTGGAACAATGACCAGCGATCCTCCTCTGAATGGTACCATCACAGCCATTGCTACTAACCACCTTCAAGCCAACATTATTTTCAATGAAATCCGAAAGCCTCTTTTCATTAGGTTTTACAACATCATCTGCATAAGGAAAAACTGTCAGCTGTTATTCTTAAACAAATTTGCAATTGTAAAACCAGAATCAACAAAATAACAAGGAAAATTATATACTTTGAACTATTCGTGAAAACTTCAATACTTTCTGACTAGTTGTATTCTTCAAGGATGACTGATCACTGTGCAAGCTACCATTGACAATGACAGAAGACCTTCCCTTAGCAGATGTATCATGTATCCTTCCCTCTAATCAGCCTAGTTTTTCCACGCTTAGCAGCAGCTACTTTAACTTCTATAGTCTCATCCAGATCCCCAGAAACATGTTTCCTTAACTTAGCCACAGGCTGCTTCCCAGGCTCAGAATCATCTGCAACTACACATGAAGAGGAACCTAACTCCTTCCAAGGCAGCTTCTTGCGGCAATATGTATACTTCCGACTCATTGGAGAAGCACCAGAAGAACTTTTTGCACCACCCTTCATTCTTCCAAGCCCAAAAGTAGAAACATCATTCAATTGGTCCTTACTAGCATTTAATACTTTCCCCTTCTAAAGAATAAATAAATAAATAAGTATTATAAATCAACTGTAGATACACATAACAAGAAGATGAAATAAAACCAAATAACAGAAACAGACAAGGATAGCAAGCTAGGTGAAATACAGTATTTAAGTTCTTGTAAATATTGAATGAACCATATTCTTACCTCATGACCGTCAGATTGACAATGTTTCTTTATGGTGAATGATGATATAAAAACTTGGTTGAATGCAAAATCAAGAAACAATGACTTCCACTCTTCAAGAACTTCATCATGCAACTTCTGTCTACACAGTGCTGTTGCAACATATTCTGTAATCTTAAGATTACGTTCAACTAACCTTGAAGGTCGATATTTACAATTGTAGTGTGGGAAAATTGTTTAAGAGTTCTCTTCAAATCCCAGAGGTTGTAAGTCACCAGTCTCCTCTTCATCAACCACACCAACTACATTTGCACACAACTCCTTAAATGCATTTGAGAATACATTCGACATGTGGTTTCCAGATAAAGAACTGCAAAATGAATCTCCCGCTTTTATAGGAGCCACAGACTTGTCATTTAGAATTCTCTTCACAGATGTTTTATCTGTAAGTATATCTGAAAAACCATTGTCACTAACAGCATCCTGCAACAATGAAAATGATTCTTCAACATAATAGTGTGATAGTGTCTAGACAGATAAAATATTATGAGCAGTTCTAATCAGGTTACCTCACTCAATTTATCTTCTACTGAGGAATGAATTGATTTGCTCACTTCCTTGTCAATAAAACTTCTAATGTATTCAGCTAAAGACACCTTTGAAGACAAGTGAAGCTCAATGTCCACACTTTCAATAATGTGTGTCAAGTCTTTATGGTTATCATAAGTGCACGAAACTCTTTGACCTTCTAGTAAGTTTCCACCTATGAGGCCACTAGAAGACAGAGAAGATAACTGAGCATGATAATCTCTTTCCATTGCCACCCCTCCAAAATTATTATAGCCATCAGCATCGTATTCAGAGGAACCTGGCCTGAGAAGCAACTGTAGAACAATTGTATGGTTACTATAGATACAATTACAGCAAAAGCCTCAAGTAAGGAATCTACTCACAGATTCTTCTGATTTAATCTTTTCAACATAATCTCTACATCCATTAGCAGATGGTTTAGGCTTATGATAAATAGACCAAAGCTTTCTCTTCCTCCAGGAAATTTAAGTATTCTGCTAGAGCATCAAAAAACACTGCATTCCACATGACTTGCATGCAATAATCAAAAAGTACTTTATGAACAACATCATAAGACCACCAAAAATTTTCAATGCTTCCAACCGATTTAAAGCTTGTTGAAGACACTCTGGAAATTTCATGACAAGCCTGATCATGAACAATATGGGAAGATGCAGGCTCACTTGGAAAGGCAGTACCTTTACTCATCTTCTCAGCAACCTCAGACTGTACACCAAAATTATAACTTATTAAGCTGTACATAAATTTCAACAACACAAATTGAAAAGCAATTAGGCATCACCATTTTGTTGTCCAACATGCAAGTCCTAGAAGCCTGATCAGATGATTCAAGCTTATGCCTCTGAAATTTCTTTTCAATAGCAAATTCTGCAATGATATTGCCAATAATCTCATCTAGCATAACTCTGCGTGCAGCTTTCATGACACCCAAGTGCAATTGAGAAGAAATGTTCTTAGATATTTCACAAATGAAGTTTACCGTACCACCAACCTCATTGCCTTTGGAACCTAACCTACAGACGGTTCCACACATATCTCTCTCAATGCATCTACAGCAGACAGTGGCTATACTTATTTTCACAATGAGATATCTGTAAATTAACATAAATCAAGCAAATAGTGATTATAAGAATATCATTATGTTCTCTAGTCAAAGCAGTGGTAAACCCAGGCAACAAAATATCAACAACTTTGGGATACAATGAAGTAATAAACAGATTTAATGGAAAGGATTCCATTTCGTCATCTTCTTTTTTTTTTTTTCCCCACAGAAAAGCACCAAGATGACAGAAATGTCCACAGGTAAAACAAAGCTAGAAGTCACACCACCAAAAGAAGAAAGAAGAGCAAGGGCAGGATTCTATTCAAACATCCATGAAAAGAGGCCAATATAGTTAGACAACTCCAAAACCCTTGCATTAAAAGGAAAATTAATCCAAGTCCAGTAAAAAGCAGAAATTATAAGACTGGAGGTTTGAAGTTCCACATTGGAACTTGCCAAAAAAAATTTTGAGGTCTCAGATATATTTGAGGAAATGACAAATGGTTAGTAATCAAGAAAACAAAAGTTTTAAAAAAAAAAAAAAAAAAAAAAAACACACACACACACACACTCACAAAAACAGGTTAGCAGTTTTTTATGAAGTTTCAAGATCTAAGAATAAGAGATTTAGGAATTTATGCAATGTTTGGTTTAAATTCCCCACAAATGCAAATGCTAGTTCAGGAGAAAGATGTAATTTTTCCTTCTATAAAACATGAATTGGGAAGTGCATTTCTTCGTTTGGGTTGACATAAAACCAAAAAAAACATGATCATAGATTGTCAATCAGCATGAGCACCAGGATTTATCAACACTATTCGCTACAATCACTATCAGTGATACCAAGCACACCTACATGAGCACCATAAATCCCCTCCACCAATAACCCTGCCAATATTATTAACCTGTTTTTTTTTTTTCTTTATTTCTTTCCTCCCACCATGTAATGCTGTTTATATAACCAAAGCATTCTCAATGTATAAAACAGAGATTCAAAGAATCCTACAAACAAAACAAATATTCCTATCTTATAAATCCAGAATAAATCCTGCATACTTGAGCATTTGATTTGGGCCTTCGGAACCCTAGGAACCTAATGTTACAGAAAATCTAATATGCATTTCATCACAATGTACACAAACAAATGGTGGCAGAAGAGTTCAAGGAAAATAGAGAAAAAGCTGTAAAGAGGGGAAAAAAATGAGATTAGCGATCATAATAGGAACAAAATGCACAACACATATCATAGTTGGCATCATACCAAGGGGTCTAGGAAAGAAAACAAGGGAGGGACACACGCACACAACGAAGAATGGAAGGATCAGATCTTCTTCCAGTAGATTGATCATGGGATAGAGGAACAATCTTAGACCAAACAAAAATGAGAAAGAGGAACACCAAAAGGAGATTGATGCAATGTTCCATCATCTCATTTGACATGACAATTTATCAAATTCAACCCCACCCCCAAAAAAGTAAATTCTTAATGTGTTTAATTCATGAGTAATTGGGTATTCACTTAAAACCTTAGTAGCAAATGCAAAACTTAGCCTTCTGTGGACAACACATGAAAAAATTGGTCATTTGACAAGACCTAAGCACCTGATACCAAGCAGTAGACACATCTTTAGAAGACGTGACCGTCCAAGTCCAATCCATGCTTGGCACCGTAGGGAAACAACGTATACTGATAATAAACCTTCCAATTCTTTAAACTCGGTAAAAATACAGTTTTAGTCCCAGAAATTTGATATACTTCTCAATTGGGTTCCTAAATTTTTTGTATTCACTTATCTTAAAAGTTTCAATTTTTCAATCAAGTCCAGCTTTAGAATGAACCGTCAATGAAACTTAATGGAAATAGTTGATTTGTGCAGAAACAAGTTGATGTAGTTGTGGAATGGTTGTTGATTATGCCAACAATATGCACATCGGCATATTTTGCACGAATAAGCAGTTTCCTTTATGTTTCTGACAGCTTCATTCACAATCGAACCCAAAATTTTTTCAAGGACCCAATTGAAAAGTGGGCCAAACTTCAGAAACCAAAGTGTATTTTAGCCTTAAAGGAATACTTTAGAAGATATAATACCAATCTAGTTGCCAGCTTCTGGACGACTAACCAGTAATAATAAGAACACACAGAAAATAATTTTTTCTGCAACAATGGACCATAAACAGCATCGGGAAAACTTGTCAGTTCATCATTTCCTGCAGCAGATCTGTAGCCTACATATTATTTTAACAAATCTCAATTTGCATCTTACCACTGTTGAATCTTGGAGATATCCAAGACGGTGCCAGGAACTCAATTCCGAAATAGAATGTGGGCCATGTTTCATTCCCTTGGTATCCTCATAATGCCAACAGAATTCTTCACCTAACTGAAATAATATATACGAAACAACCATAAAAAAGGGAAATTGGTGTGCCAAACTGACTTAAATAAAGACAATGGATTACAAAACATAGAGAAAAATATTGAACTAACATCTGACAAGATATTATACTATTGAATGCCTCCGAATTTGAAGTTAAGCAACTAGATTCATTAATACAGTTGTTGATATGTGACAGGGAAACAGACTGTGAATCAGGGTTAACAGCCACAGTAGCAGCATGCTCAAAAGATGTACCTTGTCCATATACTGCCACATCCTTACGAGAAGAGGAGAAGCAATTTGTAGGTGTGCTGAAGCCAGAGATACCCAGACTCAGATATGCAAACCCAGTGGAAACATGGTCAGGAAACTGCTTGAAAGAATTCAATGGTACAGGGTTCATTAATGTGCCATTAGTCACAGGATACACAGGAAGCTCGACTGGCAAGAAACCAGTAGTTAGGCCCTAGTATAACTGACCCTGAATATAGGGACCACACATTTGCTCATGGTCATTCACATACATCCATCCACTCACAAAGGCAGGCTGTTGCACATGGCCACCGTAACTCTGGTCCAAGTATGAACTATTACGGGTGGTACAACATACAGGAATATCACCACTATTAACATTTGACTGGCAGCTCATCTCCATTCCAGAATCTGGATCAACTATATCATCAAGATTGCAGCAAGAGGAAATATCATCAGTACTAATGCACCAGGGGAAGCATGTAAGAGAATTTAATATGACAAAGAAAAACAAAAGTAAGGTTTGCATACAGTTTGATATTGCAAATTCATAACAGGTTTTAATTCAGTCCCTGTTTTTCTATCACATGTGGATGTTGGAACCCTGTGTGCAATAAAGCCCCATTGAGGTTCTCTGTTATTAAGAGTTCGGAAAAATGGGAGTCACGGGAAGTTTTGCAACCCTAAGTGCAACAAAAACTTTCCGTGGGGGGTTGATGAAGAGAATAAAGACAATAAAGGATAGGGAAGGCCTCTGAAAGGGGGCAGAAAAATCCTGTTAGAAAAATCCATTAACCATGCTGTCAAAGGATGACAAATGGACAACATTTAATTGACTGTGAAAATCAAAGGACCATACTGGAACAATCAGAAGAAAAGATCCAGACTAAATCGAATCTTAATATAGACCTCAGAATGATAAAGCACATTTAACCCAAAAGTTATAAATGCTAACAACAGATTTTATAACAAGTTCAATTCAACCAGAAAAATCTGTCTAGGTGAAGGGAAGACCAAGACATCAGGATCTCATGTATGCAGAAGCTACCTAGAAAATATCAAATAAATTATTAAAACATTTAACAAACACATACTGTAAGAAATGATATAAATTGATCTGCAACATATTTCCATTATTTATCAAGGCTTGAATTTTCCAATTTCCCATAGCTAGCCTGACCGAGAAATGAAAATTGATTATAACAAGTGTTGGTACAGTTGGGAAAAATGGATCTAAGGCACCTCTTTCACTCTCCTTGCTTGCTCTGGTGGAATTGCTGCGGAATTAATGCACTTTAATACCAACACATTAATCGGTGACTTTATTAATTATCTTTTGTAGCTAATGATCAATTAAACGTGAGTTTGCAATTGGCCTGCTTCATGGAATAATGGAATTCAGAGCAATAATTAGATACACAAATATAACCTCGGAATATTGGACACAAAACATACAAAGAGTAATTAAATGTCGTTTTAATTTGAATTCATAACAATTGATTTTCTTGATAATAATAAGAAAATAGATTCAATGATTTTCACCAAATATATGATCCACCACATGCAATTATGCCAACCAAAACAGACAAATGCAAACAATTTAAATCATATTAACTCAAGCAGAACGAGAGACAAATAGGCATTACAGACCATGATTTTGGAGTAAAATGATAGACAGAAAGATAAAAGATAAATAGTCATGCTTGGGGTTGTTGAACTACAGTTGGCCTCATTTTATGGAACAAAGACAATATTGCTCTAAGGTATATCCTTAATAACGTAATATCAATGCACTGAGAAAAATAGAACTAAGGCGTCAGGTCGAATAAAAGGGCTACATGAAACTGGCATAACATGATCAGGTCGAATGACTGCCACCCTAAATTTGATGAAAGAAAGATGATTAAGCTTTAAGGTGAGTTGTTAATAACCGTGATATTAATGCATTGATAGCATTACTATTTACTACTTTATTTCCTTATTGTGGCTCTTTTGGAATGTATTGATAAAGCCCGAGTGGCCCTTCAAATATTACCACCCATTAGCAAAACATAGAAGAAAAATAAATAAAATATATATGATCTACCTATCCATGTAAATTTGTCAAAACTCTAAATTTTACTCGTAATTGCAAAATATTATACTTCCTGTAGCTGCTAAAGATTTTTTTGTCACTTCATTTTATTATTAAAAAACAGTTATTCATTCACCATACGTTAAAAGGGAAAAAAAAATCATTTGATTTGAAATTTCATTAGCATTGCGTTGTTATAAAATTATTTATTAAAAAAAAAAAAAAAAGCGCTATCGTCTTGGTGGTCTTTAAATGCACTCTATTTCATTTTATGCATCTTTTTGTACAAACAATATGACAATTATGTGCTTCTCTTGCAAGCAACCGTCTCCCCTACCATTATTCTCTCTCACCATCTCACTCTTTTCCACAACCGTCACCCTCAAACGTTAGTACCGTGATTTCTCATCTTGCCCCCCACCCCTTAGAATCCCATCCTCAACACCATCAAGCCCCATAACCATTCAAAAAATTAAAATCCTTTATTCCTTCTGCAAGAGTTTTTCTCTCAATTTCACATCAGCCTAAACCATGCATTGTTGCAGAAACAAAATATCAAGCAAGTTAAAAAAAAAACAAAATTGAAGATTCAATGGGCCACTGATAACCAAAAAAATAAAATCACCTTTATCGTGCGTATGATAAAGGGTATTCGAAAGCAAAGTGAACCAAATGCCGCTTTCGCCTCCTCTTAGAGGCACGATCTAAGATTTCACATTGAAACAATAATCAATCCACAGTGAAACTTCTGGTCCGATCGCACAATGTCGATCTTCTCAATAAAACTTAGGGCAAGACCCTTGTTTCTGGTTTAATTTTATGGTGCTGCGTTTGGATGAATTTGTTCGCAAGTAAGAAGGGAATTGCTTTCGGGAGAGGGAAAATCGGATTCGGTCTTCGGCAGCTCAAGGGTTTGCTCGTCCTGTTTCTTTTGCCCAATCTGGCCATACGAGCCTTTGCTTTCAAATTCTTCTTTCTTCTTAATTGTTTATTTGACTTTCACTTCAACGTGGGAAATATATATATATATATATATTATTTCAAAAGGACGAAATTTGTAATTTTATTTATTAATTTGATTTTATATATTTATATAATATTTTATTATGTATTCCTAAATAATATGAAAATAAAAAACATAGACTTACTTTTTTTTTCGTTAAAGCATAAATTTCTTCCAAAAATATTTGTTATATATAAAATAAAATTTTTGCTACTAAAGTCAATTTTTTAAAATAATTTGAGCACCTTTTACCGAATCAATACTTATTAGTATAGACTTATTTTTTTAAGTATTTATTTGTATTAACTTATTTTATAATTAAAATAATTTATATTTATATATTTAGATTAACTTATTTAATATTTAAAATAATTTATAATCAAAATTTTATTAAAAAATTTTTTACAAAAATGATTTTATCAAAAAATAATCAGCTACCAAACATGCAAGAGAGTTCTTGAAAAAAATATTTTTTTCAAAAAATAAATATTATCAAACATGTACTAATAGGCTTTTTTATTTAAATATAAATTTTTTTTATTTATCATAATTTATTTTTTAAAGATTATTTATAAAATATATACTAAAAGTTATAAAAGTCATAAGTTATTTTGGATTAGGACGACTCTAATATTAAATAGTTTTTTCGTAAATAATTTAAAAGTCGCCATGAGTTATGACGACTTCTAAACTTGTTATCAAAAAAATAAAAAAAAAATTCAATCAAATTGAGATTTTCCAACAAGGTTATCAAACTTTTTTTATAATTAATTAGAAAGTCATCCTAAACTAGAACAACTTCTGAACTAGTTATAAAAAAAATATTTATTACAGGTCAGAAGTCACCTTGACTTAGGAAGTGTTTTGACTTTTATAACTTTTAACGTATTTTAATAAATAATATTAAAAAAATATATTATAATAAATAAAAAAATTCTATATTTATATAAAAAAAAAGCCATACTAATACTAGTGTCAATTCATTTTTTTATTTAAGTAAGTTAAATCATATTATTAGTTTCTTGAATAGTTAGTTTCTCCGGGCTTTTTTTTTTTTTTGACGTGATTTCTCTAGCTATATTGGTTATTTCACAAATCCTCGTGCAGAGTTGTGACTTGTGAGCTATTATCCAAGGCCTCCAACTTGCTTAGTTGGAACTTGGGCTACAAGCTTGAAGCGTGTGTCATGTACGATGCGAATTTAACTCTTTAAATCAGCCTTACAGTTAAGACAAAAAAAAATCAGTCTTACAGTTTAATTGGATGGTTCATCTTGAGTACATCTTATGAGAATCTAATAGGTGTGCAAATTTTTTGGGCAAGAAAGATGTATATGTAAATGACTCATTCTCCATTTTGTCCACTCTTTCTTAGTTTGGCTTATGAGTAAGGTTAAATTAAATTTAATATGATTCGAACTTAATCTAATATTTTAATCAAATTAATTTTCTTAGCCTAAACCTGACTTTAAATCCAAGTAACGTGTGGCTCGAATAGAATAGGACTGAAATTAAGTTGGTTCAAAATTTGAATATAATATATATTTTAACATATTTAATTAATAAATTAAGTTATAAAACTTTAATTTTTAAAAGTAAAAAAACTTAATAATTTTTTTTAATATTTAAGTTATAATATAGTATTATTTGCATGGATTTAAAAAATAAATAAAAAATAATATTTTAAAAAAATAAATATTATGTAATTTTGAATTAGGTTGGGCCTATTAGAATGATGGACTAGACTTGGTCAAAAAATACACTAAACCATATTTGTTAGATCCAAACATAGTTAGACTTTTTATTGAAATTGAATCTTATCCAGTTTGATTAACTCAAGCCCCGACCGATTTAGCTCATGAGCATTCCTAATTTGGCCAGCATGTTGCTTGCAAATTTTATAGATACAGTCTTCTTTAAGAACTAGTTGTTTCTCTATTTTTCCATCACAACCAAAAAAAAAAAAGTTGTGATTTTTATTGCTAGGAAAATAATTTTGGTATCACAAATATGAAATTTCCAAACTATAAAATTTTGTACAAGCAATAATGTAAAATTTCAAAATTAACCAATATTATTTAGGATTTAATTGTAATCCATTTTACACATAATCTAATTACATATGATTAATGTTTAATTTTTTAAATAATTATTATTTTAATTATACTATTTTAATAATTTAAAAAACATGATATTATAAAAAAATTTATATTACTAATAAATTAAAATCAAACTCACTTATTTAATAAAATAATATTTAAATATTCTCCAATAATATATATTTTTAAATAAAAAATATTTTTATACGAGAAATAAAAATAAATAAAAATAATAATAATTTTAAAAAAATATCACAGAACGTGGAAAAAAAAAGAAGAAAATATCACAGAAAAAGAAATAAAGAAATAAAAACCTCGCTTAAACCTGACGATCCCAGGAAGAGAGTAGCACGCTAAGCACAAAGGAAGAAGATTAGGCGAGTAGTGCGCAGAATCACAATCACGAAGCGAGATGGCGAGAAACTTGATCCTTCGATCCTTCGTCTCTCGCCATCCAATAGGGAATACCCTTCGCCCACTCTACAACCACCTTCGTTCCCATTCATCTCCAGCCGTCACCTCTGCACCGCACCCATCCCCGCTTCCAAAATCCTCTCTTCTCGCCGCCGCCGCCGCCGCCACCGCTTCGTCTCAGCTCTCCATTTTCCCGGCCTTCCACCATTCCCGCTCCCTCTGCTCCGCCTCAGGTCCGTCTCCTTCTGTTTCTCTGATTGTTAATATCTACTTGGCTGTGTATTCTTCTTTTTCTCTATACCCTATCGCCGTCCAGTTTCAGTTACTTTTTATTTTCTTTTAATTTTTTCGCGTGATTTGAGTGCCATGAAGTTTGAGGGCGAACCGGTTGTAAACTGAAGGAGACCATGGATTGTTGGCTGGAAAAAAACATGAAAATGGGAAAAAATGGGAAATGGGGAAGAGTGGGCCAGTTTTTTTTAATTATTTAAATTTAATATATGTTTGTATGTGGACAATCATATGTGCAAAAAAAGAAAAAGAAAAAAGCATTATAGCCAATTATTATATTTTTTAATAAAATTGTTTTTGTTAAAAATGACTTTAGTAAATTTAGTTATATATCTTTGTTTAATGTACTGCATGCTAAGTTAGTCAATGCAAAATTATTTTCAGGTCCTTCCGACATTGTCCTTATTAATTCAGAGGAAGAGTTCAATAATATCCTTAGCAAAGTTCAAGGTACGTGTTCTTGTTTTTTCCCCCCCGGCAGGCTATATCTTTTGTATGTAAGATTTTTTTTAGTGATTTAAACAGTTTGAGGTTTATTCCCTTCACTTGTTTCTGTAAATTTATTTTCTTCTTTGTTCAGTTGTTTCTTGATATCAATATTATCCTTTTAATTATGGAGCAATGTAGAACTGATTTCCTCTTTCTGGTGAAAATCTCCTTTTAGATAACTCGTTGCATGCGATCTTCTATTTCACTGCAGTTTGGTGTGGACCTTGTAAGTTCCTATACCTTTTGTTTTGCTAGCTAAGATCTTTGCAATGAGTTGTACTCTATTTTACTGTTCTGATTATGCATGGGGAAGCATGTACATCACCATTGCAAAAGGGCAATGAGAAGATTACCACAAAATTTAAAATTAAAATGAATATTTGATGTATGATACTCACATGTAAAAAAAATTAGTAAGGATAAATTACACTTAACCCATTTATGGTTTGGGATTTGTTCACTTTACCTGCCCAAGTTTCAAAAAGCATCACTCAACTCTCTCAAGAATAGTCCCTAACTTTTATATGCACGCTAACATATTCATATGAAGTAAATCACAGGCAGGTTTAGTGTCACTTTTTAATACACTGGTGGGTATGAACAAACCTAAACCACAAGTGGGTTAGGTATAATTTACGCAAATTTTAATATATATATTGAAATAGAAGCATAACATGAAACACCTAGTGAAAATATGTGAATAACATTGTAATAGCAATAAAGTTCAATCATCAAGCAGGTTAATAATTACAAATTTATTATACATGTTGTAAAAAAAGTATTTTTGAGTTTATGTTTCAGTCAAATACCAGGGCTTAATATGTCGAGGGAAACTCTGTAACAAAATTTTTTTAAAAAAATCACAAGGGCATATGAAAATACATAGCATACATTAAAAACAAATGCATTTTTTTGCTGGACTTCCTATTTAAATCAACTTGAAGAGGGCAGGGTCCTCTTCTATCTTTCAAGGCTTCTAGAGAAGCCAACTTTGCGGCTATATCTTTATTTTCACATAGGTCCTTCAGCTGTTTGCTAAACTCAAAAGAAGCATTTATTGTGGTGTAATAAGAACTGGTTCAAATTAACTCTGAATTATATTCGAATTTGGATATCAGGTTTATTTACCAATATTAGATTTGCCAAACACCCTTGTGGATGTTGAAAAATATCCATAAGATCTCTTGATTGAAAAATAAGAGTCTGTTTGGTTTGAGGGAACATTTTCTGTTTTCATTTTCTATTTTAATTTACTGGAAATGTTTTTCATTTTCAGATTTTCAAATTTTAGAAACATGTTTGTTTAATATAATTTTTTTATATTTACTAAGTTGCCACTGCATTTTAAACTTCCGGTTTTTGGAAACGATGGAAATGACTATTTGTTATTTTCAGATTTGGTCCTATTTTAAGAAATGTTTCTGAAGAAACATCTTCATTAAAATACAACCAAACACATTTTCAAACTTGTTTTCTGTTTTTATTGAAAATGAAAACAAGAAATACCCAAACAGCCAAATCAAATGCACTCTTAAATTTACAAAACAGAATTCTGGCCCTGTTCTGGTTGAAAGTTGAGTCTTTTGTTAAAACCACTGTTATACTTGTGTCAGAATTATGTGGACGACACATTATGTCCATTGACAATCTGCTAAGAGGTGGTGTTCATGCTTCACTGTTCATATTTTTTTTTGCCAGTGTTTATGCTTATGTTCATATTCTAGAGAGAAATTCTCACTGTTTTCCTAGTGTATATTTCTGTGTAGGCAGGTTTATTTCTCCTATAATTGGGGAGCTCAGCAAGAAGTATCCTCATGTAACGACATATAAGATTGACATTGATCAGGTATGGAATAGACTTGGTGCTGTAATGCATGGTTGTCAAATTGTAAATCGAATTACGAATTGGAAGCCAATTTTTTGAATTGTAAATTGAATTCTGTTGTCAATTTTAAGATTTATAACTCATTTTTGAAAATAGCTTAGAATTTAAGTTCTATATCATAGACCAAATAATAATTTTTTGAATATTATAAATATAGGACATATGAGACATGTTTATCTATGTTCTAGGCAATAACCTATAACTAGTCATTTTGATTATATTAAAATTAAATATAAGGCATTAAAAAAGTAGAAGACATGTTTAATAACATTGATATTTAATATATCATATAAACTACTTAAATGCTTATCAGAATGACTTTATATAATCAATTATTCAAAAACTAGCAACTAAATTTAAAAAGCTAGGGTTTCAAGTGAGGGGGAGAGTTCAGTCTAAAGAAAATTGGGTTCAAAAGGAGGTGGATCGCCATATAATGCACTTATCTTTTATCATTTCTTCAACTTAAACATAGAGGGATTGGAGATATCTTATGAGCTTTTTGTTTTTTCTTTTTATTTTCCCTTTGATTTTTGGTGGATTCTTGATCATGCTGTCATGTATTATTCTTCTTTCCTAATAAGTTCTTTTATCATGAAAAGGAGTCCACATAATGTTTTCTTCAGTGTGAAAAAAAAGAGGGGTGAATTTGTGGACATGTTAATCCCAAAACTATTTCATTAGTGGTGTAAGTTAAATTCACTACGAATGTGGTCTGTAAGCAATGGGAAATATATGCATATAGAACTTGGCAAGGGAATTTTATTATTGGTCTTTTGTTTTTGGTGTTCCATTAGTTTCTTCCATTTTAGAATTGTGTTTTTGCTATGGCTTGAAAATTTTCTTGCTTTATGGCATCAAGAAGTTGCTATGCATCAGGGTGGCTGAAATTATTACCTTTTCTTCCCATCTATTCCAGGAAGCAATTCAAGGCACGTTGGGCAAGTTACAGATTACATCCGTGGTAAATTATTATTATTTTTTTGAAATTTATATGTTCAGATATTGTTTGTGGAGATAAAAACTTTTACATATACAATATAATCAGGTTGTGCCCATGAATCACATTTGCCAATCATAAGTGGAATATGGCTGTGCAATTGGAAATTTTACTCTAATTGGCCATTCATCCTTTTTATTAATTATTAATGCATTTGTAATCTTGTATGCATCACTTTCTCTGGTTTGCTTATTTGCTTCAATGATTTGAATTATATTAAACTTTCTGATGCCTTCCCTTAGCTCCTTTCTTGGATCATTACTTCATGAATGAAACGGAGAAAAATAAACTTAATGTAGGATACACTTTCAAGTTTCAAGCATAGATGCTATGCTCGTATTCTAAGAACTAGTTGTAATTTGTATTAATACATGCTTAATTAGCTCAAGCTCTGTTGTCAGTGACAATTGACATTGCTATGTCTTATTAGTTTAAATGCCCACGATTTATTTGTTATTGAACAATTTTTCTGTAGCTTTGATTTTAATATCAATTAGTAATTATGGAATCATGACGATTCTTGGCAATTTTGGAACATAACTTTCTGCAAGGCTTTTGGTAAAGTGAAATTCACGACTTGAACCTAAGATTTTATCTCTTCTCACTTGCTTGAGAACTTTCATGGTGAATGACTGATGATCATGACTTCATTTTTGTATGACTAATGAAATCCACTGTTTACACTTGAGTGGTTCAATTGTTTATAGGTAAATAAATTGACACATGCCATTTCTCATTTATTAGTTCATTAGACATACTAAAATTTGCTTTAGAATGCCTGCCCTTTCAAATGTGGACCTGCTGTCCTCATATGGCTTGACATAGATGTTTCTTCACCGTAATATATCTCCTTTTGAAAGAGGGTTATCATAACAAAGTTTTACCTTTCTGCAGCCAACTCTGCATTTCTTTCAGAATGGGAAAAAGTCTGATGAACTTATAGGTGCTGATATTGCAAAATTGAACCATATTACGGAGAAACTCTTCAAGTAATCCTTCAAAGTTCAACTTCATGTCATGCTTTGTCAGTATGATACATGTACTGTGAGGCTGTTCTTTCCCTTCTTCCATTAGGTTTTACATTGGTGGCATTTAAGTCGTAATATTCTGTTCGATGTGAGCACTGATCAGTTATATATTGCTGCTTAGATTTGTGTTCCAACTACAGATTCAGTTATGGACAGGACACGCAAACACTTGCACACCCCACAATGGCACATTCAAACATATATTTACATATATGCATATGTAAAACATTCTTGCTTCATATGAATGAATATTGCATTTTGCTTAGTCTTGAGTATTGGAGTTTTTTCTCTACATTGAGATTCTATAATAAGTATTGGAGCTTATGGGTGCAACTTTGAGAATGATGCCTATTTAATCAATTATTATGGAGCTATACACATCTAGATTTCTGGATTTGTACCCCCTTTATTCTTTTCCTGTACCTTGGGAGTTGTTACTACAATTTGTACCTAGGGCTTCTACCCGAATTCCCACCCACCCCAACCACTTGAGTTATGAACTTATGTCCATTGGGTTTATCTCCCTTGTTTTAAAAGAAACAATCTGGTTGAATCAATTGAGATGCTTCTGCTTCTTCACTGGATTTTTTGGGCAGCATAAAATTTGATTGTTAAATGTGGAATTTTGGCTAACCAAGTGTTCTGTGTTTCAGGAAGGACTGACGTAGATGTTGAGGTGGGAATGATTGATGGCTCATGAAGTACAGGATGATAAAACTGTAACTACTTGGAGATTCCATGCCTTTGTTTAATATTGAAGCGTTACTGATAATCATCATTTGATTGTATTTTTAAATTTCCATGAGAAAGAGAATTTACATACTTGTGTAAGACACGGGATGCTTGTAACAGGCAATGCTTGATATATGTGGAAAGAATATCGTGGAGTTGAAACTTTTAAGACTTCATATTATTTACTTTACTATTATCCTTAGTTTTTTTCAGGAGTCTTTCTATCCACAAATCCTTTTTACATGTTTGTTTCTCAAAATTGATCATTTGAGGTCATTCTGTTCGCCACAGGTCAACCTAGAATGATTTTTGTGGAGTACAAATATGAGTTTCTTCGTAGGTTGATCTAAGCTTGTCTAAGTCAACCTGGACTTTACGGGAAATGATTTCAACTACCCAGGTTGATCTGAACTTTGGCCTGAAGGATTTTGTAAAGAGCCAGATTGACCTGACTTCTTTCAAGTTAACTTAGTACACAGTCTTCAACTTTCTAAATTTCTAATAAGAGTGTTGTTTGTAACTAAACCAAATTGAATTAAATCAAAAATAATAAACTGAAAAATAAAAAATCAAATATACAAATTGATTAATTCGGTATAATTTTTAATTTTTATTTATGAAATTGAATAAAATTAAATTAAATTGAATTCATGTAATGATACATATATATTTTTATTTTTATAATTATATATTTATGGATGATTAGATTTTAATTTATTAATATTTTTATAAAAATACTTAGATTAATTTATTATTTATATCTATTTGGTTAAGTTTTTATAAATATTTTTTAGTTAATTTCTTATTAATTGAGTCATAAAGAGAGAGAAAAAAAGTCTAATTGAATAGATATTTTTAAGAAAAAACACGTAATTAAACTAAATTGATTGAAAACATTTTGATCTAGTTTGATTCTCTAATTAAAACAAAAGTGATTAGATTTCAATATAAAAAAATTGATTAGTTTAGTTCAGATTTTTTTTTTTCTTAAAATCAAAACAAACCAAACCAATGTGCGAATACCTTTACTCATAAAAGCTAGCTTTGAAGAAATTGTTGGTAACAACTCAATGTTAGTTTTTATGATATAACGACTTTATAAATGACCTTTGGGAGCATTTTTATACGCATTAACATTATTCGGGCTTCATTGACAATTATTTTATAAAATTTAAGTGCTTTTTTATCCTTTTTTGGCTATTTTTTGAGCTATGAAACTTCATCGTTATTTATACATTATTTTATTATATAATTTTTACATTATTTCTTTTTTTAGTAATAAAACAAGAGAAATACATATTTTAATATAATCTCTCTATCTTCTTTTCTCAAATAAGAAGGTGAAACGGAATGATGTATAATAAACATTTTTCTTTTTCTTTAAGGAGTTTCTTTTTGATATATAATTTTTTAAACTATTTTAGGATGGTGAGGCATCTCGAGGCGATGTCAAGGGTGCAACATTCCTTATGTTGTGAGATTCAAACACCGAAGGATGGGATACGAAGAGTCTTCTTTTTATAAGGGTTTATTAAGCATTTATTGAACCTTGATGAATAGTAAAAAAGTCTCAAGTGTAACATTTTGAATGAGACAGATGTTACTAGAGTGGCTTAGTTAAGATAAATTTCTCTAGTACTTCTCTATAACTGTTTATATTGTTAGCAATGTACTATTAAAACTTTGATTGCTTTTAGATTAGTTTATGTGTTGAATTTTTTCATATCGTTGTATGTCCCTTGTAATTTGAGCATTCTTTTTTCTCTTAATCTCTTCAAAATTCAAAGGTTTCAGTAAGTGTTTGAAAGTAATTTCTTGATGGAATTTTTGCTCAATTTTTTAATATTCAATTTACCATTTCAAAGAAATCACTTGATAACACAAATACTAACTCAAGATTTTTCATACTAAAAAGGGCACTCATGTTGAGTGTAAAATTTTATTTAACTATAAATAATTTTTTAATTTAAATATTGAAAGAAAAATGACTAAAAAAAATTGTAATATGTAAAAAAAATTAGTTTAAGAAAGTAACTCTATAAAAGTAAAAAGTGGGTCTAAGAGATGAAATAACTAGGCTTTGATCAAATAGATGAGATAATTTTTTTAAAAAGAATGTCAGGCCAAGAGATGAAGTTTTGTAACCAAAGAAGTATTAACATAGTAAAAGTGAATTACATTTTAAGTACAAAGATTACAATTTGATTTATAGGAATCGTATCTCATAAGAAGGATTATATTATTATTACTTTCGATCTAAAGAGATTAATCTTATAAAGCGATTCAAATAAATCAAATTTTATAAAAATATCCTTATACACACCAAAAAGATAAAGCTATATAATTAATTTAGAAAAACAATTTTATTATTTTATTAATTAATTATAATAAAAACAAATGTAGCTTTTTAAAAACAGATAATGTTTTCTTATCTCATTAATTAATTTTAATTTTGGTGGATCCAAATATACCCCTAATATTGATTTATAGACACTATCTAGTAGTACTAATATGAATCATAAAAAAAAAAAATGAAATCGACGAAGCTATACAAGGCTTTTTTTGCTGGAACTATGATTATAGATTTTCTACTTCGGTTTTTTTTTTTCCCTTTAAATTGAAAATCGTTTGCACCGGCAACAACGCACGAATGCACCACCACTACCAGTTAAGAAACTGATAAATTGCGTGTCCGGAGGAGGAAGGAAGCGCCACTGGCTTGACTTCACTTGATGGCGACGGTGATGGTGGCGATCAACGCCTCTAGTATGAGGTTCTCTGTTGCTCATCTATCTGCATCACCCTCCCCTGTTTCCACCAACAACAGAGTATGCATCATCATTCACACCAACCTACTATTCTTTTTGAGCTTCACTTCATCGATGTCGCACGTAGATCTTATTTCTCTCTTTTGTGCCGCAGACTCCATGTTACTCTGCAACTCCAACGCTTTCAACCCAGCACCCAAAACCCCACCTTGGAAGCAAGTTACTCAAGCCTGTTGCACCTGCTGAACCCCGTCAGCAGCCCCGCATTCGACCACTCATTGATCTCTTACGGGCCTGCCAAGAAAGTGGGTCGGTTAAGCAGGCTAATTGTATTCATGGGCATGTTTTAAAATCGAATTTTGGTGACCGGGACTTGTTAGTGTTTTTGAATCATGCAGCACATGTGTACTCGAAATGTATGGATTATGATACTGCTTGTAGGGTGTTCGACGGTATGTCACAGAGAAATGTATTTTCTTGGACAGTCATGATAGTTGCATCCAATGAGCATGGTTACTGTCTTGATGGAATGGAGCTGTTTTGTATGATGTTGGACCAAGGAGTCTTACCGGATGGGTTTGCCTTCTCTGCTGTTTTACAGTCATGTGTTGGCTTAGGTTCTATTGAGCTGGGTGAGATGGTGCATGCCCAAGTTGTTGTCAGAGGTTTTCTTACTCATACGGTTGTTGGTACATCTCTTCTGAACTTGTATGCAAAGTTAGGAAAGAGTGAGAGTTCATTTAAGGTGTTCAACACCATGACGGAGCTTAACAATGTCTCTTGGAATGCAATGATTTCGGGGTTTACCTCTAATGGTTTACACCTCCAAGCATTCCATTGTTTTATCAACATGATTGAATTGGGAGTTACACCTAATAATTTCACCTTTATTAGTGTTTCCAAGGCTGTAGGGCAGTTAGGTGATATTAACAAGTGTCATGCAGTTCACAGGTATGCATCTAAATGGGGATTGGACTCCAATACTTTAGTCGGAACGGCTCTTATTGATATGTACTCTAAGTGTGGGTCTCTGTCTGATGCACAAATTCTTTTTGACTCAAACTTCACAGTTTGTCTGGTTAATACGCCTTGGAATGCATTGATAACAGGTTATTCACAATCTGGTTCTCACCTAGAAGCTTTGGAACTGTTCACAAGAATGTGCCAAAATGATATCATACCAGATGTTTACACATTCTGTTGTGTGTTCAATTCAGTTGCTGCTTTGAAGTGTCTGAAATCCTTAAGCTTGACTCATGGGATGGCTTTGAAATATGGATTTGATGTGATGGAATTAAGTGCATTGAATGCCCTTGCTGATGCATATGCCAAATGTGAGTCGCTTGAAGCTGGAGAGAAGGTATTTAGTAGAATGGAAGAGAAAGATATAGTATCTTGGACAACCTTGTTGA
Source organism: Castanospermum australe (assembly GCA_019955255.1). Classification (NCBI taxonomy): domain Eukaryota; kingdom Viridiplantae; phylum Streptophyta; class Magnoliopsida; order Fabales; family Fabaceae; genus Castanospermum; species Castanospermum australe. The sequence goes on along the minus strand of NSJW01000271.1, from coordinate 381,961 downwards.
CTGCATATTGTCAATGTTCTGAGTGGGGGAAAGCCTTGACCATCTTCTCACAGATGCGTAATGAAGGCTTTGCACCCAATCATTTTACCTTTTCTAGTGTGATTACCGCATGTGGTAGTCTTTGTTTACTAGAATGTGGTCAGCAAATTCATGGTCTGATATGCAAGGCCAGCTTGGATACTGAAACATGCATAGAAAGTGCTCTAATTGACATGTATTCCAAATGTGGTACCCTGATGGAGGCAAAGAAGGTTTTTGAAATGATATCTAACCCTGACAATGTTACTTGGACTGCCATAATATCCACTTATGCTCAACACGGTCTTGGTGAAGATGCCCTTCAACTCTTCAGAAAGATGGAGCAGTCGGGTGTGAAGATCAATGCTGTTACATTATTATGTGTCCTTTTTGCCTGTAGCCACGGAGGAATGGTGGAGGATGGCCTGAAAATTTTCTATCTAATGGAGGACACCTATGGTTTGGTGCCAGAAATGGAACATTATGCTTGTGTTGTTGATCTCTTAGGTCGTGTTGGCAGATTGGATGATGCAATGAAATTTATAGACAGGATGCCAATTGAGCCAAATGAAATGGTTTGGCAGACCTTGTTAGGAGCATGTAGGATTCATGGAAATGCTGAGTTGGGGGAGACTGCTGCTCAAAAAATTCTTTCGACTCAACCAGAATATCCTTCTACCTATGTTCTTTTGTCCAACACTTACATAGAGTCAGGACTATATGAAGATGGGGTAAGTTTGAGAGATATGATGAAAGAACGAGGCATTAAAAAGGAACCAGGATATAGTTGGATTTCTGTGAGAGGTAAAGTTCATAAGTTTTATGCTGGAGATCAACAGCATCCACAGAAGGAAAAAATTTACTGTATGTTAGAAGAGTTGACGACGAATATTAAGTACATGCATTGTGAATGTGAATTCAGTTTTATAATTTAACATATGAATTGAACTTGTTGATAAAAATAGTGGTTGAACAAGGAAAATAAAGGGGGATATTAGGGAACACCTTCTAGGTTGGATGAAGTTTAACCAAAAAAAAAAAAAAAACTACCAGCAGCTTATCAAGGATTGTCAGTTTATCCTAGTTATGCAATTATGATTCGCAATATGCTGGAATTTTGAACTGGTTTTGCTTGATGAAATGTGGCTTATCACCAAGAATCACAGTAAATATACAATCTTGTAGAGTATTATAGAAGAGCGAATCACTTATGAAGAGTGCTATTTTTCCTCTTCGTTTTCCTTTATGACCTCCTATTGGCGGTGACATGAGTTCCATTCCACAGTTTTGTGTATTTGAATTTATAAACATAGCCTCCTATATGAATGGACATGTGTTTAATTGTGTGTGGACGATGTGGAGTGGACTGCAGTTGGAGGATGTGTGTGTCCTTGCGCCAAGAGAGGTGTCTTGTTAAGTCACTTTCTATTTCCTTCTTTTCTGAATCTGCATCTTTCCATGAGGGTTCTTCCAGTTTTGCTGTCATCACTTAACAACTCAGGATTGAGCTTCACAATGCTGTAAGTTGCATTTCACATTTCTAGTTTTTCTGGTTTTTAATTTTTAATCTATGAATGAAGATGGTTTTGCTGTATGCGCTAAACTTTTTTAGGTTTTGCAGTGTTACATAGGTGCATATTAGACCATTTGAATCCTGGGAGATATTTTGTTTTCTTTTCTTGCTGCTTTTGTATACTGGTTTGTGGTTCAGGTTAATCCTTGCTTAAATGGAATATTGATTGAGTAGCGGCTATTCCCTCCTTAGTAAAAGGCAGAAGAATAGTTCACTCTGTGCACACAGCGTGGCTGCATGGAGGGCTATTTCCTCTGAGTTGAAAAAGGTTGATTTTTTACTTTGCAGCAAAGATAAATGCCAAATCATTGTTCTGGTTGTTGTGCATATTGTGGAGCACATTTGATACTTTTGGCAACTAGATGATGTAGCTCCTGTTTAGGCTGAATGGCTGATTGACCTGGGAAGGAATTCTGTGGATATTTCTTGAGATTTTAGTATAATGAGTCCATTGAGGACGTTTTTCTTATTTCTGTAGTACTAACTGATGCTGCACATTTGATACTTTTTGCAACTGGATGATGTAACTTCCATTTAGATACATTGTTTTACAGGATCAAGGGTATGGGTTTCTTTTCTGATCTGGAACTTTGCTGCTCGGATTGTTTCACTGTATGGAATGATAGTTTAATCCAAGGGTCTCAAACTCTCATGCTTCATGAGTGCTACCCGGTGGTGAGTTGTTTTACTCCATCTCCCATCTTCTGCAATCTAATGCTTGACTTGAAGTTTGAGGATTTAGATGGACTCTCAAAGGGTATCAGCCTAGTCTAGCTTTGGCTGTCATGAATGATCAATGGATCCTCGGATTGATGCGGCAAGCTCAATTTCTCTTAAAAGGCTAATGGAGTGATACAGTAGGATATCATCAGAACATACTATTGCAGTGTGCTTTTTTTGTACATAACTTGTATATTGCCTTTTCAAATTTTAGTGTCATTTGTTAATGAATTTTATTATTATTATTTTAAATAATAATGCCTGGCTCACAGGGCTGACCTGTATGGTTGTTATGCAGGTACGAAGCTGAATCCTATCCCAACTAAAACTGGTCCTGGGTCTCCCCATGTTATTCAAAATTATTTGTGGCCAATTGTTTGGGGTCTTGATGTTCCACACAAAGTGAAACGCTTCTTTGGAGAGCTTGCACACGGTCTATACTGTGATTGGGGATGAGATTGATTCAAAGGTTCCTCTACTCTCTCTACTGAGACTGGCAATGAAGAAAAATCTGCTTATTAGCTCTAATATCAGCAAGAAAAAAGTTGTGATTGAATCTTATTGTGCAAATCTGGTAACAGCGGTGAATATCCTACTTGGATAATGAAAAGTTCATGATTGGTTAGCTAGGCATCATAGATTGGGGATGTGCCTTTCTTATTGGATCAATGGATCTGTATAGGCCATCACCCAGCCACCCCTTCAGTTAGTATTTTGATTGCCGTTGAACTTCGAGGCCCCCATTTGTCCTCTTAACAGTTTCTTAATGCATTTTGCTTGGCCAAAAAATAAATATAAAAAATTATTACAATTTACCCAACTTGAAAATTGTAGTGAAGATCTTTGGAAAACACTGACTAAGTGAAGCATTACTAAATAGCCTGAAGCCAGTAGTCATTCGGATATAACTATTATTGTGCTTATGCGCTATTATGTCAATGTTATCAACATTAATCAGAAAATAAGTAACCTTTAATTGTTGGCAAACAAGAAGCCCGACCTCAAATATGACTTCAAAATTTTGAAGCATTCTATCAAGAGATGAGGTAAGTGTGGATTTCATGACAATAATCGTTGATGCATACAATTGGTCCATCTTGGAAGCCAATATACCACTTGCGAGTTCCAAATTCAAACATTGAAGCTTCCGTTCACCTAGTTCTTAAAAATTGGTGAACCCTTTCTTACCGAGAGCAACCAATAAGTGAAAATAATCTAATTTCCCTCGGAAAAAGAATTCACAAAACAAATATTGAAAGCACACAAGTGTCAAGACGATCATGGTTAACTCAGCAATCGCACAATGTCTCACAAAATTAGGAAGGCTAAATTTCAGATGCATCAAAACGGAATTTATACAAAACCGAATATATAATGGCAGACGTCACACGAGGTTTGAAACCCAATAACAACAAAACTAATGGGAATGAATTTAAGAAAGAAAATTATATGTGCTTGGAAAACACAATAAAGAGATCAGTATATCATGTCCTCCAATATAACCAACACATCGAACAAATATATTTCTCCAAGACTCCAACATAATATATGCACATAGACAGTTGCAGATAATGACACCATATTAAGGTGATTAACCATGACTTCCCTAGTCCCACCCCAGCTTAGAGATTACTACACAAGGAAGTGACATAAACACTTGATATAACAAACAGCAGAAACTAGAAGATACACGCTGTATCTCAACTCCTAGATCAAATAATAATCATATTGAGAGAAACCACATTCATCCAACAACATTGCAAACTACATCAAAATGATCTACTGAATAAATAAATAATAATCTATTTATTGCCATATTCTTCCATTGATAACATCAAAATGAATGATCTAGTAGAAACAAAGACCTCAACACGGCAAGCAAAGGAGAAAGAAATATCTATGTTTGCCATATTTTTCCATTGATAATCACAAAAGTGAATCATCAAGCTGAAAGAAAGGCCTCAACAAGGGAAGAACAAAGAGGAAGGAAAAACTAACTATAATGGAACCTGATAAAGAAATATCTATGTTTGCCATATAAAATACACCTGCTCAAACAGTTCTACTCAGTTCAAAACGAAAAAATATTTGTATTGCTTAACAAAAATTTTACCAAATCAACTGTGATAAATCAAAGGAAAGTTTAACCAAAATCGTGCTAAATACAGCTCAGTTAGGTTGTACTATTCATTTTTTGAAGGACCAGAGTTCAAATCTAGCACTATCATCCTTGGGGAAATGGATGATAGGAATGCAAGTGTGCTACTGCTGAGTAGCCATAGTCCTAAATCTAATGACCTGCCCAATCGGACCAAACAACACTAAAGGATCAATCAAAATGCAAAGCTAATGGCCACTAAGTCATTAAGCAATAATTGGAGAGTTAAATGAACATATATAAAAAAAATTAAAAAACTAGTGAAGTCAACTAGTGAAGTCATGCACTTAATTAACAATTAAGAGAAACTAAGCAGTCAAAATGCATAGCCATATGCATGAAACCAAATTGTTATGTTTCTCAACAAGAAGCAAAAGTGTTACTTCATGTGCACAAGAAAACACTATAATTTGCCAACCTTCAAAGCAATATGCACTGTTTCTTCTTTGTGATCAGAACTCTTGGTCTGCTAATTGGCTTTCACTTTAACCCCCCCCCCCCCCAGAAAAGAAGAAAATTAATAAGATAACGTAGTGTTACACAGACACAGACACACACACACACACAGAGTAACACAGTTCGTGACCAGGAATATTCAGAAGGCAATTTTCTTTTACAAGCATATCCAAAACCAGTTTGCATTAGTAGAACTTCAGCAATTAGATATAAAAGACTTCGTTTTTTTATGGGTTTTTTACTTCCCTCCAGCAGATTCTTCTACACAAAATGCATTTAACCCACAAATAATCGCATTCATTTTCCTCATAAGCAGTAGAATGAACAATTCAACAATACTCACCAAAAAATCACAAAAATGTCCAAGACATTGCAAACAAGCATTAACTTAACAATTTACCGCCACGCCAACCAATGAATCTAATAACCCACAGTGCCAAATAGCAAATCTAATCACAATGTAGTATCATAAACCAACAAAGTCACGTATAATCCAAAACAGAGCCTTACGTGTTCATAGTAATAATATAATAACAATAAAATTAAAACACTCGATAGATGAAACCCAAAATTTCTTTTCTCGAATAAAACTAGCACATAAACGTAAAACTAGACCTTTCCCACGACCCAGAGTACGAAACCGTTCCCAAAGGGCTCAGAATCTAAGCTTGGTGAAGAACCACCTGTTCTTGCCGGTCTTGAACCTCTCCTCGAACCTCTTCTTGGTCTCCTTCAGGGCGGTGACCTTCTTGTCCTTGGACTGATGGACATCCTGGGTGACGACGTCTTTCAGATCCACGTCGAGGGTGTACCGGGTGGGCATCAGGTGCTGGTAGTTCACGAGCTTCACGAAGGCCTTCACCCGAGACTTCTTCGCGGTCTTCTTGGCCGAATCCTTCTTGATGACCTTGCTCGGGTACTTCTTGATTCCGGCGACCAGGCAGTGGCCGTAGGGGCGGTCGCGGGTGCCCTCGTCGAAGGTGCGCACGATCACCGCCTTCCGCCCGGCGTAGCGGCCTTGGAGGACGATCACCGCCTTGTTCGGCTTCAGAAACTTCACCATTTTTCTTCTTCTTCTTCTTCTTCTTCTTCTTCCGCCTCTGGTTCTCTGTGGGTGTGTGGTGAAGAAATAATAAACCCGAGCCAGGAGCTGTCATATAGTGTGGCCTTTGGGTATGGGTGCCCGTACAAAAACCCTACCCGGCCAGTATATTTTGCGGGCCGGATGGAAAACTTCCTAATTATATCCCATGTCTTCGTGACTGGACCGGTCCAGCATGAGGAAATACTCAAATAGGCTGACGCAATTTGAACTGGCCCAGAAAAAATACACTTTTCTTCTCTTACGTGACATTTAGTACATAAAAATATTATTTTTATTTTATATTTATTTTATAAAATAAAATATTTTTATATTTATTTTAAAAAAATTATAAAATAATAATTTCATTTCATGTCTTATTCTATAAAATAAAGATTAAAGCATGGAATTCATTCCCTCCTAAAGAGGTAGAATTAGTATCCATACTCCATAAAATGATATTAAAATTATTTATTTTTATATCTTTGAAATTTTTATAAATTTACACTTATTGTCCTTTTTTATAATAAAATATTATCCTTCTTATATTTTTAATTTATAGTATAATTTTTTTGTAGTTAAATTTTATGTATTTGATAAATTATTAACCTTGATAGTATCTTAATTTATCAATATAATCTTTAATCTCAACATAGATGGTTTGTCTTTGATTTAAAAACTTGTTTATATATAAAAATAAATATTAAGTATTTATTTAATATAATAATATTATTTTTTTAAAAGATGAAAATATTTATTTTAATCAAATTATAAAATAAAAAATAAATTAGACATTATTATTAATGTTTAAAAGTTTTTTTTATAAGAGATATTTATGCCATTTATATTAATTTTAATTTTGTTTCACAGTAATTTTATATATCAAATAATAGAGTGGCTTGGAAAGATATTTTATTTTAGAAATTATCAAATTGTAAACTAGGTATGACTATTCCATTTCATTCTTATTCTGTTCTGATTTTATAGAATCATCATTCTTTATACCAAATATTACATTAATTTATCCTTAGTGTACTTTTATTATACAACTATGTTTTATTTTTTCAATCCTATTTTTTAAAAATTCATCAAATTTTTTTAAGTGTGTGTTTAAATTAGATTTTGTAAACTTAATTTTTTATAAACTTTATTTTGCAAACTTGATTCTAGTCCGAAGTAAATTTGAGTGAAGTGATTTATATTTAAAAAATTTTATTTAAAAAGTGTGTTTATAAGAATAAATATTATTTAAATAGTATTAGTAAAAATTATTTTTAAATATGTAATTATTAAAAGAGTATCACTTTAAGATAAGAATAAAATATAATATTAAATTATAAGGATATTTATGTCAGTACAAACCCAACTGAGTTTTTTTTTTTACCACGAATGCAAAACAATGTTGCTTCTCCGATTGAGTATCAACATCATGTTTAAAAATCCAAAATTAATTCTATCTCATATTTGCCAAACATAACAGCACTACTTTTGAAGCACTTTTTTTGCACCTTAATCGAGCTTCTATAGACACCAAGACTGCCCTAAACAAGCTATAACTCTATTAGAATATATACTCACAAAATTTGTTAAAATGACATCTTAAGTAGGTACAATAGCACAACTAATATTGCACCACCATGTCCATCTAAAACCTTTGTTTTTAATTAGTGGTTATAAGAAATTAAGTGAGCCTTGAAAATATTAAAAACGAAAATGAAACAAAGTGGTCATGAAAATGAAGGTGTTAAGTCCCTTCATGGGCTATTTGATCCTAAAGTCAAGTCCTACCCACACACAGGTTGTTGAAAATTATTCATTTTGTAGTATATCTCTACCATTCATTTTTTTTTCCAGTGTGCTAAGAAAATGATTTCTTAACACAAGCTAAAAAAAACCAAACAAACATAATAGAAGGCATATTTCAAGTATTTTTGGAGAATATTACTTGCCAATCTTAGTGATAGGTTATTGGTACTAATTTGTCCTTTATTATGATTAAGAATATAGTTATTACGTCCTACCAAGTTTTGAGTTCATTTGCTAATGATATATTTTCCATTTCTAAATTATGAACGAGTCATTGAAATATAGAAGATCTAATCATCCAGTTTTCGGTTCTTCGTCATCTCTCTACTGTTCTTTTATCATTATTTATCTCTTTTTTCATTTTCAGTTTACAAAGGAAGCCGAAGCTTAAAAAGAAAACAAAACTAAGAAACAGAAATTACTCGAAGTATGGAGGCCCAAGACAAATTAGCAAAGATAAGCCCTCTCAAGTCACTACTAATGGATGACAAAAAATAAAAATAAAAAACAGAAAAAAAAATCAAATAAATTTTTTAAAATTTTAGATCATTTATAAATAATCTTTCAACTTTAAAATATTTCTAATTAATATCTAAATTATAACAATTACATGAATTAATCATTCTATTCACTTTTTTATTCATTCTAAATTGAATAAAAAAATATTTAAAATAAATAAAAGGTTGATAGAAGAATTAATTTATATAATTATTATAATTTAAGTACTAATTAAGATGATTTTAAAATTTAAAAATTATTTACTAATAACTTAAAATTTATGAAGTTTATATACATTTTTTTTAAAAAAATACAAATAAAAATAAAGTCAATAGGAAAGGAAGTAAGCTCTTGAAACCCAAGAGTTTGCTCAGAACTCTAATTAGCCAACCAATCTTGTACTAGTATTGCCTTCTGTCAGGATGCAAGCAAAACGGAAACACCAATCTTTAATGATATATCATTATTCATCCCTGGTGATATATCATTAAAGTTTAAAAATGTCCTCTATAAATTGGTGTAATGTTATTTTTCTTAACTAATTTATTTAATGCATGAATATAAAAGTTCAAAAATAAAATGATGCATGAAATTTATTAGAGATAATTTCATTTTTTTAACTTTATTTTAAATTTTATTTTTGTTTTAAATTTTTTTAAAACTCATCAAAATTATCTCAATTGCCAACTTTAAAAAAATTCAAGATGGACACAATGCAATGCCAATTATGCACATTTTTCTCATAGAATTTTATGTCAGTGAGTTTTGTTAACATTTTTAACTATGTTGATGATTGAGGTGAATTTGATATGTTTGATACAAATTTAAAATAAAAATAAAATAAAATAAAACTGTGAAACAAAAAAAAAACTTAAAATAAAATTAAAGAGTGAAAAATGCAATTTTTCCTTCCTATTTGTGAAGAGTAATGATTTCAAAATTTTAAAAAGTAAAGAATTTAATTATGATTTAGTACGAGCATAAAAAGTTTACACTATCATCTAATCATAATTTATTAAATTAGTATAAAAATTTGACGAAGATAATAATTATCTAAAAAATCAAAGATTTTATAATATGTGATTAAATAATAATATAAAAAAAATTTATACTAATTTTAAGGTTACTTTTATTACATTACTAACAGTATCGATAACACTTCCATTTCCACAACATCAATAACACCAACTTTTAAGAAGTAGCAAATCCACAAGATTCTTAAATAAGTTGTTGGCCTTCTTCTGGTTTCGGTTAAGTAACTACTCAGCTTTCAACTAATTTGTTGAAACCTCAAGTATGATTTGAGGGAAAAAAAAGCTTAACCTAATTTATTGACGTGGACATTACTCCTAATTGTATCTTCTAACATATCCCTTATAAAAATGTGTCATAAGAAAAATGTTATATAATTAGGATTTTTTTTGTCAAAATATTTGATAGAATAATTAGGAATACTAGTTGACTATTAAATAAGTACGTGATTTCTATTATTTTATTTTATTCAATAACCATCATTAAATCTAACAAAATTCTGTTAACAATTTTAAATATTTTTTGGACTGTGTAGGATTACTCGTATCAAATATATTAGATTTAAGTGATAGATTCACTTTAAAAAGTAAAGTGATACGTATTAATCATTGATAAAAAAATTAATAGTTGATATTATAATAAAATATATATACATGTATAACAAATTATAATATGTTAAAATTTACTTTATTAATTTTCTTATAAATAATTAAATTTTATACTTTATTCTTTAAAATGAATCTCTCACTTAAATCTAAATATATTTATATTTTCTCATCAAATTAAGCAATTTATACTGTATAGTAATTATGTAATATATTAGTTACACCTAAACCGGGACCAAAATTACTATATCACCCTCGTACAATTTGAGAGTTTGCGTAGTACACTTTGACACAGGAACCCACCAAAATTTGCCGTGTTGAATTAGCATCCATTCCACACTTTCAATTTCAAACCTCAACTCTATCATCTTTAGTTTTCAATTAATTTCTCATATTTATTTGTAGTCATTTCTTTTTTTCATAAAAAATCACCATTTGATTAATTCTTATATAAAAAACCAGCAAATAATTTACTTTCAATAAACAACGCTATAATAGCAAACAGCGAAGGAAAAAAAAAATGAAAAAAGCAAGCCTGTCAGACAATGCAGCATTGGGTCAATGTTTTGACATTTTCTTCGAGAAATTTCAAAATTCTAATCTTCAATTTCAAACCAAAGTCAAATTTGTTTCGGTCAATGGAATGGGATTGTATAATCTTCTTTATTTTATAAATATGATGTATATGAAATATAATTTTAAATATTTAATATATTATCTATTAGTATAATTTTAATTTATATTCTACATATAAATTACTAAATAGGAAACGGTGAACTATATAAGCTATGCATGCGGATGTGAGAATTAGAACAAGACGACTTTATGGATACTTATGTTATAAAACAGTGTAGTTTGGTGTTAAGCAAATTAGAGTATTAATAGATAAATTATATCTGTAATATCAAGGTTTGATTCCATTATAAAATATTTTACAAAAAAAAGCATCAATTTCTCGAATGAGAATTAGCCTTGTATCCAAAAAATAAATAAAAATATCTCATAAAAAAAGTATCACATAACATATTGTTTCAGGTGAAAGATAAAATATTTCATAGATTAATATGGAATAAAGTGATAGAGAACATCCGTCTATCTAAAAGTTAATAAATATGTCAAATTATTTTGTTAAAAATTATATCAATATTTATATAGTATTTTCCTAAAAATGAGTCCTACGCCAATATTTTCTTTAGTTATTTTTTGGTTTTCTTTTAATTTTTTACTATGGCCACGCAGGGTATTCGGTGTAAAATCGATGCAGTAGTTTTGTGCTTAAATTGAGCGTTCAATAGAATAACTAGTCACCACAAGATTAATAATTCCATTTTTAATATAATTATAAAAACTAGACACTAAATTAAAATATAATACGATTTTACTTTAAATAATAATTTGTTTTTTTCTTTTGTGAAAGTGATACATAACCTCGTGCACATGTGGTGGGGTTGGGGATGGGGTGTGGCAGTACTATCAACCGAAGGGGCTATATGATGTTATGTATATTTCAAGATTAGTACATGATGGCTAGGTTTGAATCAAATTTTTATTTTGATAATTTATTGATATTTTTTTTAATTTTGAGTTGTATTAATATTATATTTTTTTAATAGGATAATAATAATAATAATAATAATAATAATAATAATGATAAATCCTTATTCCATAAAGAGAATGAGAATAGTTGTTCATTAGTTAAATTATTATGAACTATAAATACTTGTATTGAAAATTATTTAAGTCATGAAAATGAAAGAAATAATATTACGAGAGTTATGAGATAGTCGTAGGATAAACTATAAAGGAAATTGATATTTTTGACAAATGATGTAGGTAAATTGATTGAATCACATTAAATATTATTATATGAAATTTAGTTTTGATTGATATTTTTTTATGTATTCAGCCTATCAATAGTGCATACTTTATCGTCCATGACAGTCATTCTTAATAATATTTTAATCAAATGTATTAATCATCATTTTAAAAAATATCATTTTTGGATGTAGTGTTTATGAGAATTTTATTTTAAAACTTAAACCAAATGTACTCTTTAGGTATATAAATCTTTATTTAAAGTGTCACTCAAGTACAAAATGGATTAAAAGATCGAAAGTTTATTAATACATTCGTCAAGTTTATTAGCTGCAGGAATTCACTTTCTATAGAGATCATAAATATTATTTGTATATTAAAATTTTATATTTTTCTTCTACACTTCTACTATGAGATTGAGTTATCATTTGTGAATAGAAATTTGTCATATAAAAAGTATAAAATTTTAATATGTAAATAATATTTTTTTAACAGTAAATAAATAAATATTAATAAAAATTGAAAAAATAATTTTAATAATTTTATATTTTATTTTAATTTATATATATTAATTATATATATATATATATACACACACATTATACTAAAAAATAATTATATATTCTCTTAACACATCTTTCTAATATTTCTTTTAATTACTAAATAAAGTAAATTTTGAATACTTTTATATTTTTAAGATATTGAATGTTTTATTTTTTTAATTTAATACTTATTTTATTAAATATTAAAAAGATTATTAAATTTTTTTTAAAGAAAATATAATAAAACTCTATTAAATTTTAAACTACTAAATATTTAATCAACAGTTTTTTTACTTTCTAAAATGATTATGCAATTCATTTATAAAACAGCAAAAAGAAAAAGTATAATTATATATTTGATTCTAATTAATTTTTTAAAAAATAATCCTTATTTTTAAAAATTTATTTCTATAAATAATTTAATTTATAACATAAATTAATTTAAATACACACTAAAATAATAATTAAGAGTATTTAAAATTGAACTAATATGAGCAAAACCTAAAAACCAAACCAACAAAAATTAAAAATCAATTAAAATTAATTAAAATTATTTTTTTTATTATTATTTTTATAAATCGATCGATTCAATTGGATTTTTAATTTTAATTTTAAAAATGGAAGCGATGATTAATATATATATATATATATATATTTATATATATATATATATATATATATATATATATAGTATTTTTATATATGAGATTACACATTTATTTGAATTTTATTAAATAAATTTACACTTATACCCTTCATATGTTAACTTTTCATTCCCTATTTTCCCTAGTCCCTTTTCATCTTGCGCCGTCGTCGAGGGATGACCTCTGCAAGAAGACCACCTTTGCCGTTGTTGAAGGGGAGGCCTCTACGAGAAGACCAGCTTTGCCGTCATCAAACCTCTGCGCCTCTCACCAGCACCATACAACTTTGCGCCTTTGCTTGTGAGACTAACCTAGCTCTGCCGTCGCCTGGCCGTCGAGGTTGAGCCTGTCACTCTCAATTCACAGCCCTCTCACAGTCTCTCTCTCGTCCTCAACTCACAACCCTCTCTCTCGACTCTCAGATCTGCCGAGTTATGCCGATAACATTACATCCTCTCAGTCTCTCACTCGTTATTGGTGCATCGTCTCACTCAGTTGCCGGCGTTGATGTCCAAATCTGAAGTATGTCTCTCCTCCATTTCCTCTGTGTCTTCCTTTGCATGTCTGCATTGCCGACCTCAACCCCTGATTTATTTTTCCCTTTCTTATTCGATAGAAGTTACAGTTGCCTTAGATGTTTCCGTAGGGTTTGGTTGACTCTTTGTGTTCTACCTAGTATCCAATTCTTAACTTTGAAGACATTTTAGTTATTTATTAAATTTTACTTGCTGTGCTGCATTACTGCTTAACATTATTCTTAAAATTAGATTAATATTGAGCTATTCAATTTGAAACACAAAAACATGTCGTCCTATTGTGGTATTTTGGATAAAAGCCGATCAACCAAACCGATTAGTTCGATTCTTTAATAAAAACCAAATTAATTGGTTGATATTATATGTGAACCGATTGGTTCGGTTCAGTTGGGATTTCTCCCCAAAACCGAATCAAATCGGACTGTGAACACCCTTAACAACAACAGCAAACGGGTTTAGCACACAGACAACGTAAGTTGGTTAGTAGAGGTGAGCTGCATCCCACGCTTATTGTTGCAGATGATAGCCACCAGCGCCCAGCCCCAACCCTAACCTCAACCCCAACCCAAACGCCAAGCAACTCAACAAAATCTTCTTTCTCTTTCCTTTCATGCTAAAATTATTATTAAATTATGAATCATAATTTTTTATTAATAAAATAATAAAAAAATATTTTATTAAAAAATAAATACAAAACTTTTAAATTTAAAAAATAAAATTTATAATTTATCATAATAAATTTTAATATATTATAATTTATATTTATCTATTTTTAATATAAAGAAAAAAATTCAAATTCTTAAATCAACTTACGCACGTTAGCCAGGAAGATATCAAATTATCAACAAATCCAATAAAGATCGCGTATTTATATTATTATTTTTTAAAATAAGAAAATGTGAGAAGAAAAAGCATGTGGGTCACGTGCCTGAGTTTAATGCCAACTTGTTCGCATTTTCTCACACTCATTTATTGAAATGTGTTTCGTCACGTAACAATCACAATGGGTTTGGTTTCGAGATTTTCTTCTAGTCTCCAATCGCAACTATTCCCTTGTAGAAAGAAGTCAATAGTTGGTGGATTCAAAGGTGCTTTTATTTTATTTTTTTCCTTCTTGTTTGTGGTTCTTCGTTTGCAAGTATTAATTTATGAATTTATATCGAGATTTATAATATGTTATTGTCACCTTAAAATGGGATATTTTTTAAAATTTAATTTAATTTATTATAAATATAAAATATTTTAAATTATTGTCATATAATAAATTATAAAATTTATTAAAAAAATTATTAAATAACAGTTATTTAAAAATTAAATATTTAATGATATATAATTAAATAATAATGTAAAAAAGATTATATTAATAATAAATTAAAATATAATTTTTATTCTTTCTTGACTTTATAAGAAAAGAAAAAGTCGGTAATTACATCATCACCTCTGCCTTTAGAGGTGGCAATATAAGTCAACTGGTCCCAACCTCTCATGGGCTAGGTGAGACGGGTTAATTTGTTTCTATTTGATATCTTAAAAAAATTAACTCACTTTGTTTTGTAATGAATGTTGACAGATTAATTCACTTAAAATAAAAAAATAATAAAAAAATAAATTAACTTAAAAAAATTAAATTAAAAATAATAAAATAATAAATTAAGTGAGTCAACTCACTTAAACAATTTAAAAAAAAAAGTATTAAATAGGTCAATTTGTATGAATTGATTCATTAACTTACTATCACCAGTTTGACCAGCCAACTCTTTCCACCTATTACAACCCGCGGGTTGTGGAGGATAGATTAAAAAGTTCAATAAAAAAATAAATTACATATTACGATCCAACCCGTCAGTTTTAACGGGTTAAATGAGTCGAGAACCGTTTTGCCATCTCTGAACGTCGTTTTCCTTATGTTTCCTTCGAAGCACAACTTTGGACGTTGCTTGAACAGCGGGCTCCAGTTGAAGCCAACTCCATTCCCATTTCTCAAACGCCATGTTTGACAGAAACAAAGCTAATCCGCCGAACCAAAACACCCACTCAACTCAACCACCGCTTAGTCCGCTCTGCTACGCATCCACCCACGGACACGGTCCGCGTGGAGTGCAGTACACATCCAAATCGTGAAAGTACGAGGGATGCACTAGGAATTAAACCAAAACATCAAGGGCAATATGGGAAACGAAAACGCCTCCTCCCCCACCGGCCCCACCCGCACCTTCCACTTAGTTAAAAAATCTCTGTCTCGCCATCTCCCTCGGAAAAAGTTTCCTCTCCCTTCTCTCCCTCTTTTCCTTCATTTTTTTTTTAATTCTGCATTTTCTTTTCTTTTTCCTTTTTCTTCACATTCCTTTTTTCTTTCCCCCCCTTTATATCTGCCTTTCTCTCCCCCTCCCCTCGGCCCTTCTCATGGCGCCGAGCACCAGAGACCTCCAGCTAACTTCCGCCGGCGGCAGCCATAAAACCTCCCTCGCCGCCGATGACTCCGGCGACCTCGAGGGCGTCCGGCTCTTGGACTCCTACGAGAAACGCGATGACGTCTCCGGCGGGACTGAATACGGAATGAAGCGCATTCAGGTCAGCGTCTCCGGCATGACCTGCGCTGCTTGCTCCAATTCCGTCGAAGCAGCTCTCAAATCCGTCGACGGCGTCCTCAGCGCCTCCGTCGCTCTGCTTCAGAACAAGGCCCACGTCGTTTTCAACCCGAGTCTGGTCAAGGTTAGTATGATGTTTTCGGCTGTTCAGCAGGATTTATCATGCTTCATTGTGCTTACTGTAGACTCGTTTTCTGTCTCAGATTTGCTCTGTTTTCATGGTTAAGTGTTAGCTACTGATTACATTATGAAACTTGTATTAACCCAGGATGAAGACATTAAAAATGCAATCGAAGATGCAGGGTTCGAAGCAGACATTCTACCTGAACCCAATTCACTCGGAACAAAGCCGCATGCAACTCTGGTGGGGCAGTTCACGATTGGAGGCATGACATGTGCAGCCTGCGTGAATTCCGTAGAAGGCATCTTGAGAAATCTCCCAGGGGTCAAAAGGGCTGTGGTGGCTTTGGCTACTTCGTTGGGAGAAGTTGAATACGATCCCAATGCGATCAGTAAAGATGATATAGTCAATGCAATTGAAGATGCTGGTTTTGAAGCTTCATTTGTGCAGAGCAGTGAACAGGATAAAATAATTTTAGGTGTTGTTGGTGTGTACAGTGTGATTGATGCTCAAGTTTTAGAAGGCATGCTCAGCAGCATGAAAGGAGTAAGGCAGTTTCGTTTTGACCAGATGTCATGTGAATTGGATGTTCTTTTTGATCCTCAAGTTCTCAGCTCTAGATCCTTAGTTGATGGGATCCAGGGGGGAAGCAATGGGAAATTTAAACTACATGTTAGAAACCCTTATACAAGAATGGCTTCTAAAGATGTCGCGGAGACCTCAGCCATGTTGCGGCTTTTTATCTCCAGCCTGCTTCTTAGTGTGAGTTTTTCTTTAATCTCAATTCTTATATAACAATCTTTGTGTATGCTTCGAGTAGTTTAACTGCGCTTCATTTTCTTTCTTTATTTGTATTCCTTTCCATCTGATTGCGATCTCTATGGATGTGTGAAATCATATTTCAAAATATTTGTTAGACAATGTACGGGCACTGATTGAACAGATTCTCGTTATATGCATAAACAGAGATTTCTTTCTAAAACACATTCACACAGAAATACTAGGAGTAAATTGGCTCGTGTTCTTAGATAAGGATTCCCAGTCGTAAAGCATTTGAGAAAGGAAGAGTAGCTGTGGAGGAGGGGGTGGGGTGGGGTAGAAATCAGCTAGCTGCTGCAGTATTTTCAAACCTTAAGGCGTTAGTGATGAATGAATCACCCTTTGAGACTCTGCATTTGTCAAATCCCATAAACTTATACTTCATAGGGGTTGTATTAGTTGGTCCATATAGAAATTTCATCTAAGGGAAGAGGTATTCAGTTATGATGTCATCTTCTCATTTCTTCATGGAAACATATATAACAGAAGCAAATTAGTATTGTTGCTGAAAGGAATAATTGTCATATTTTCAAAATTTGAGAGCCTGTGTTAACATCCCTTATTTTTTTAGATTATTTTTCAATCTTTTGAATTGATTTTTTGCTTGATGCATTTGTGTCAGATTCCTCTCTTCTTCATATGGGTAGTTTGTCCTCATGTACCATTGGTATACTCCTTTTTGCTTTGGAGATGTGGGCCTTTCCTCATGGATGATTGGTTGAAGTGGGCATTGGTGAGTCTCATCCAATTTGTGGTTGGGAAACGCTTCTACATTGCAGCTGGCAGAGCTCTTAGAAATGGTTCAACAAACATGGATGTCCTGGTTGCTCTGGGAACTACAGCCTCTTATGTTTATTCTGTTTGTGCTCTTCTGTACGGTGCTCTTACTGGGTTTTGGTCTCCAACATACTTTGAAACAAGTGCCATGCTCATCACATTTGTATTGCTGGGCAAGTATTTGGAATGCCTTGCAAAGGGAAAGACATCTGATGCCATCAAGAAGTTAGTAGAACTTTCTCCTGCAACAGCTTTATTGGTTGTCAAAGATAAAGGTGCATGTCACTTTCATTTTATGTGCCTTGTTTTCTTAAGAAAATGGAAGTGAATAATCTTTGGCTTTGATTTTTTTATATTTAGGGTGAAAACTCATTAATGAAGGTTGCATCATTTATCATGTTCTAGATTTCATTGCATCATCACTTAGAACATGATGATAATAAACTAGAATTATTTTGCTTTTCTCTAGGTGGTAAATCGATCGAGGAAAGGGAAATAGATTCTTTGCTCATTCTACCTGGTGACACATTAAAAGTTCTTCCTGGCACAAAGATTCCAGCTGATGGTATTGTTACTTGGGGTTCAAGTTATGTAAATGAGAGCATGGTAACTGGTGAAGCTGTATCTGTTTCGAAGGAGGTGAATGCATCCATTATTGGGGGTACAATAAACTTGCATGGTGTCCTTCACATTCAAGCTACAAAAGTAGGATCGGATACAGTTTTGAGTCAGATAATTAGCTTGGTTGAGACAGCTCAGATGTCCAAAGCTCCCATTCAAAAGTTTGCTGATTATGTAAGTATTCTGGTCATGGTTGTGTTTAACTATTTTGCATTTGTGTGACTATTATGTTCTGTTGATGTTACTTTGAGGGTGTATGCATTTTTTGCATTGAATAAAATTGCATTTCCTGCTTTGTGGTAAAGAAAGTATTAGCTCGTGAACCAGTTCTGAAGTTGTAACTTCTTTTTTTTAAATGATAATCCAATTCTTGTAATTGTCATTTGTCAATCTGCATTGTTGTTAAATTAGACTTACCCTGCTAGGACTTGATATATATCATGGCTTTATAAAGGGAGGGATGATAATACTTGGTTGGTGATGGACAAACAGTAATTGTACCATTGTTGTTACTCTCTATATATATTTTGTTAAGCTAAACTTATGGAGTTTAGCATTCCTCAGTTAACAAAATATACAATCAGTAGCAAGGAGTCAGCATTTAGTTAGTTTCTGAGCTACTTTTCTGGCAAATCTGATTAGGCTTGTAGAGTTGGGACAATCTTTTGAATGATCACTGAAGCTCCTTCTATGAAATTATTCATAATATTGGAGTGTTATTGAGTCCACTTATAAAACCTTAGGCTTTGTTCCAAATTGAAGGGGCTGTTTTTTACTTGCTCATCATTTTCTAAAAGTATTCACTATTTTTTTAAAATTAATTTTATAACCTTGAGTAGTTGAATCGTTCAAAGATGATTGAAGAAATGTTACATATGAACTCAGGTACCATTCTGTTGGCTTGCAGGTAGCAAGCATATTTGTTCCTACAGTTGTTACTTTTTCATTATTGACATTATTGGGCTGGTAAGATTACCTTGACTAGTTTTGCCATATTGGTAAAAGTTTATTTCTAATGTAGTCGGAATGCTTATCCCTACTTTTCTCTAAAAATTGGCTGACTGTAGGTATACTGCTGGGGCTCTTGGAGCTTACCCAGAAGAATGGCTGCCGGAAAATGGAAATCACTTTGTTTTTGCCCTTATGTTTTCAATATCTGTTGTGGTGATTGCATGTCCCTGTGCACTTGGCTTGGCAACGCCAACTGCTGTCATGGTGGCAACAGGGGTTGGGGCTAACAATGGAGTGTTAATTAAAGGAGGAGATGCCTTGGAAAGGGCTCAGACGGTGAAGTATGTTGTATTTGATAAAACAGGCACTCTAACTCAGGGAAAAGCCGTTGTTACTACTGCCAGGGTATTCACAGGAATGGACCGTGGAGAATTTCTTACGTTGGTGGCTTCTGCCGAGGTGACTTCCAATTTCTTGATGAATTGTTACTTTCTTTAATTCTTGTTGTCTGTCTATAGTTTTGTACCATATCTGCTTTGGAACCAAGATCCAGGTGAAGTTATAGAGGACATAAGAGTAATATTTTCTACATTTCCTTCCCCCTCCTTGGCACGGACAGCTTAACTTCCCCAACAGTGTTCTGGCATGCTGTAATAGGATTAGGAACAAGATTAGAGAAGATTTATCATTTCTGACTATTTGTTTAATTGTCAGTAAATTTCACTTTTCCATTTCTTGTATGAGGCCTATCAGAGGAATCACTGTAATTTGTTTTAATTCTTTTTTTTTTTTTTTGTGATTCAGGCTAGCAGTGAACACCCACTGGCAAAAGCAATATTAGAATATGCACGTCATTTTCATTTCTTTGATGAGTCCTCTGCTACAAATGGTACCCAAAATGATACCAAGGAGTTAAAGTCTGGATGGCTTTATGATGTCTCAGACTTCTCTGCTCTTCCAGGAAGAGGTGTCCAGTGCTTTATAGATGGGAAGCGTATTTTGGTAGTGTCTTTTTGCTATTGTGATATGGCTGTATTATCTCTTAATAATGTGGAATTTACTTCCTATTTTCTGAAGTTTTACTAATCAGAGGCAGTATGTTCTGAACAGATTGGTAACAGGAAGCTGCTGGTGGAAAGTGGCATAAATATTTCTACTGAAGTGGAAAATTCAGTGGTAGAGCTCGAAGAAAGTGCAAAGACAGGGATACTGGTAGCATATGATGATGTATTAACTGGAGTCTTAGGGGTTGCTGACCCACTAAAGAGAGAAGCTTCTGTAGTAATAGAAGGCCTCCAGAAAATGGGTGTCAGACCTGTTATGGTTACCGGAGATAACTGGAGAACAGCTCGAGCTGTTGCCAAGGAGGTCTGTATATAATTATTATTTTACCTTTTGGTTGGATGTTATAGCTTAATTTTCTGATAACTTTTGCAGTGTGGTTTCAAGTCCATGCTTCTTACTGGCCGCATTCAACATCTGGACTCTTCTTACTTGCACAAAGAAAACCAATATCTTTGCATGGATTATAGTAGTTTTGGTTTATAGTAGGACAATTAAATTGAATCGTGGAAATGAATGATTGGAATCAATGAATAAAAGAAAAGTATGATTGACCTATAATTGTGCTGTTGTTTTAGAGCAGGCCTACATATGATTTTCTTATTCAGAACTGCAATAGTAAATAGTTGAAAGAAATGGTATGATTTTAAATTTGTAACTATAAATTACCTGATTCTTGAGCTTTCTTTTTGAATTATAACTATGTATCTATTAAAGAAGTATCACGGCCTATGTATAACAAGTTGTAACAAATTTTATCTGATTGAAAACTGTTGTTATTGTCAAACTTTGTGATAAAAAAAATGTGTTGTATGACAGGTTGGCATTCAAGATGTTAGGGCAGAGGTTATGCCTGCAGGAAAGGCTGATGTTGTTCGTTCATTCCAAAAAGATGGAAGTATAGTTGCAATGGTGGGTGATGGTATCAATGACTCTCCTGCATTAGCTGCTGCAGATGTTGGTATGGCAATTGGGGCTGGGACAGATATTGCAATAGAAGCTGCTGACTATGTGTTGATGAGAGATAATTTGGAAGATGTGATCACGGCCATCGATCTTTCCAGGAAGACCTTTTCTCGTATTCGATTGAATTATGTATTTGCAATGGCCTACAATGTTGTTGCCATACCAGTTGCTGCTGGGGTTTTGTATCCTTCACTGGGGATCAAGCTGCCACCATGGGTTGCTGGTGCATGCATGGCTCTCTCGTCTGTAAGTGTTGTATGCTCTTCTTTGCTTCTGAGAAGATATAGAAGACCCAGACTTACTACAATACTTGAAATAATTGTAGAATAACTAGAAATGAATGAGAATAATTATAGTATAGCTTCTGAAGGTATAAATGAGTTTGACCCTTGTAATTCCAATTTTGTGCATTTTCTTCAATTCTTGCGCTCCTTGGGGTGCAATTGTAATTGTAGCTGCCAATTCTCTGTAAATGCACTTGTATTGTAATTGCGTAGCTTGCTCTCTCTCCACACACAAATTCACACATCTATGTTTACGCGTAACTTCATCCATTGAGCCATATGCAGGAGTACATGTGAATGTGTTTCTGTTTGCAGAAGCAGGGCAGGTTGATGAGATTTTTCCCTTCCAAGTGGGATCTGGGCTTCAATATTTTAACCCTTTGATGATTTCGTTTGTGCAATTCTCAAATTTAATAATTCGTCCATGTTATTCTCTTCGAGGGGAATCTTACAATATTTGAGCGAAGGACCTGCTTTGTGAGTTTTTGTACATTAGTTGTATTTTATATCCTATATGAGCAATGGGTTTACGTCTAAAACTTAGCCTTGAGATAATCAATTAGGACTAGGGAGTGTTATAATATGAGTTTGAGGGAATGCAACCTTAACTAATGCATATTTTTTTCTGGATGATGTGGTTTTAGTTGATGAGTTGAGAGGAGAGTAAATTTTAAGTTTGAGCTGTGGGAAAAAAAAAAAAGTTTTAGCGGTAACTGTAGATATGGTAATTGGTATGACACAAGTTAGTAATGTTTTAGAGGTAAAAGTTTGGGATCATATCATACCAGAAGTTGCAAAATTTTGGTATCTTTGAAGTGAAAAGGAGATTTATAGATCACCCAAAAAAAAAAAAAAAAGAAAAGGAGATTTATAAGACTTCCACGGAGAGGAGTCAAAGCATATGGATGAAATTGAGAAATACTTACAATACCAATGATGATATAGATGATAGTGAATATTGGACAGTGAAATGTTAACATGGGCTAAAAATAAGTGCATATTAAGATAAAAATAATGGATACTCGCATAAGGTGATTTGATTATAAGAGAAAGAATACCAATAGAGGCTCATTGAGAAAAATGCATCAAATGAAAGATAATTCAATTAAAAGGGTAAATAAAAACTTTAGAAAACTTAAAAAAAATCATTAAAAAAGACCATATTCTAAATAGTTTTGTTGAAAATTTGATTTTTGATAGAGTAATAGAGTCAATTGATCCATTTAGCTGATCTTAGGATAAGATTTAGTTGTTTTTCTTGTTGCTTTTGAATCCTTTGCAGAATGGTTTGAACTCTTGCAGCAACGTCTCCTACCATGTGCTACGGGTTGCTGCAAATATAAAATAAAATTATACTTTTAAGATGATTCATTTAATCGCAAGGGTTTTTTTTTTTGCACCCAAAAATAGAAGATGACTTTATTAGACAACAGTAATAGCTGAATAAGCCAGTGCGTACCCGAAGGGGTAGGGTAATACAAAAGGGGAGTACGTGCTACAATAACTAAGAAACCCTTCACAAATTGAAAGGTACTCTTTAATGTTAATAATCTAATAAGAATTCGTGACAGATATGGCATTGAAATATGATAACATCAATTCTTGAATTCAGTACCTTGACCTTGAGCATATTTACTTGAAATTCCTGAACTGCTAATAAATTGTTGACTGCAATTTCGATTCAAACAGCAATACTACTCTTGTTTCAACTTTCATCGTGGAATAATTTTTGTAAAATTTTGCTATGAGAATGAGTGTATTTAGATTAATTTATTTTGTATCATGAGGTAATAGTATAGTGAAAGTGAATTTATGATAAGAGTCATATTATAACCATTCTTGATTCGAAAAAATTAAGCTTATAAGACAGTTCAAATAAATCAAATCTTATAAGGATATTTTCGTTTCACACAAAAAAAAACTTATCTTGTATTTAAAGTAACTTATAATTAAAATCTTGAGAGAGCTTTTAAAAAAAAGATGATTATTCTTAAAAATTAATTAAAAACAAACATGCACTAAAGTACAAGAATTTCTACCACAACAAATGCATTTTTCCTTCATTAAAATAAGCATATATTAGTGTGAATTTTTATTGAAAAAAAGGAGTAAAAATGATATAGGTTAAATTTGAGAGTAAAATTTAGATTCAACAAGAATATAATGGACTTGCCTTTCAACAATAGTGCATCATCACATTTTGCTTTTACCTCATTTTCCAAGTTCGCCATGATTATGTCAAGGATTTGATATGAGGTGGGAAAAGCAATTCATAACAATTATTCAAGCTGGTGGTAACATGCAAAATGTCAAATATGCGACATGCAAAGATGTAAATTTTTTAAGAAAATTAAAATAATATTGATATAAGTACTCCAATTCTATTAATAGTGAAACTAATTAAGGACTTGTCACCTTATTTTGTGAAAAATAAGAAAAAAATAGACAAATAAAACGTGTCACTTTCTCGTTTGTGAAATTAGATACTAGAGGTAGGAACTAGATTACAACATATAGTGACAGAATCTCCATAGCCTTAACAAAGAAAATGCAAACAGTGATGAATAACATGAAATAAAAGGCATAACGTGAAAGAAAGCAATACGTACACTTGCAAAATAAAAATAAAGAAATTAAACAATCAATGATAAATTCCCCCTCCCCCCCCCCCCCTTTTCCCTCCCTAAAAATGATTCTTAACTCTCTGTTTGGATACATAGAAAAGGGGAATGATAGAAAATGAGGGAGAAGAAAAGGGGAGAGATGAAAATTTTCTGTGGCTTGGTTAACAAGAGAAATAAGAAGAGAAAGAAACAAATTATGATGGGACCATAAAAAACTCTCGTCGCTGGAGAGGGAAGGAAACAGAGTTGGGCAGGAGAAAACACACATATTTCCAATATTACCCATTGTTGTGATCTGGTGGGAGTTGCCTTCTCCGTTTTGGTGCAAAGATTACAATTTTTTAATTAATACTTTTTTTAAAACTAATTTCTATGTGAAAATTATTATTTTTATATTAAAATTTATTTTTTAGATTTAGTTATTTAATCAAATTTATAAAAGATGTGTCAGATATGTGACATAAAACATAACATTATACTTACATCTCATTCCATTAAAATAAGGATATATTTATCATTTCATGTAAAAAAAAATTTCTTACTTTTTTATACAACCAAATAAGAACATTTTCTTTTCTGTTTTATTTCTCTTCTTTTTCTCTTCATCCAAGTAATAGGAGAGAAAATATATTTTTCTCTTTATTTTCTCTTATCTTCATTTTCTTTCTTTCTATTTTGTTTCCTCTCATCTTCTTTTTCCCTCCAAGCAAAGTGTAAAGGACAATCCTAAGAAATTGTCTTCTTTCTTGCTTGTTCCTAATTTAAATTAATTCTTGCACAATAAAAAATATCAACAAAAAATGCGGGTGTTTACAGTTGTATCTCTTGACTGAGTTTTTTCTTCTTTGTATATAAGAAATGGTTTTGGTGCCTTATTTCTCCAAGCCAAAAACGATTGAAAACTCCATAAAATTTCATGATTTCCAGCAAAAAGGCTGGCTTCATAACAAAGCTTAGAAAAATAATGGTACGAGAGTGCCAAAAGAAAGGCTAGGAGTGTATATCCCAAAAGTAAGAATACTTGAATGATACCTACATGATCCTAAGAGAGTGACTAGTGACTAAGTTCTTAAGTCCTAGAAAAGATAAAGGGTGAATAAATTTTCCAAGACTAGGTACATAGATCCTAAAAAAGACAAGGGAGCGTAGGCCCTAAAAATGTAAAAGGTAAAATGACTTATTTTTAAAAAAAATTAACCAAATGAGCTTGATTTCTTAAAAAAAAAAAAGAAGAAGGAAATCATGACTTTTGTTTTTGGTAAAGAAATCATGACTTTTAAGTGCTTCATAAATTGTCCTCATCAAGTCAAGAATTGCATAGAAAATGGCATTGGGCTTGCCCCTGGTATTGGAATAATGGTGGTATCATGAAACCCTATGATGACATGAGGGGGCGATTCATATTGGGAAAACACATCTTGAAGAATCTTTCTAATGGACTAAGGGGCTGGAAAGTTATGCCAAAAATATCAGATCGCTATGTCCAAATTTTGGGTTGAGTGGGACATCTAAACTTTGGAAATTCATCAAAGATTCATCTTAATTAAACTCAACAACTGTGAAACCAGTGAAATTTTAAAGCATACGAATTCCGGTTAACTATGAGCCAAACACCCAAGACTGAATAGGCTTTATATACAATGAAATATCAATTTTTGGACTAATTGCACAGCTAGGCGTTTAAATAAGATATCTAACTTTGGAATGTCCCTAAAAATTCATTATAGACTCTCTTTTTTTTTTTGAGTGGATTTTATATCTAAAAGAAACATAAGAAGTCCTGATCTTAGACCTATATAATCCCAAACCACTCATGTGATAATGGCTTAAAGAGGGAATATATATCAAGCTAGGGCTCAAAACGGGAAACCCTAGCTTAAAAAATCCATGCCTCTATGTGCATAAACCCAAATGAAGTGAACGAACACTCTTTTGAAATCTCGAAATATCGCTAAGCATATGAGACTCCTTAAAAGCATTCTCACTTTGAGTTAATCACTTCTAAATGCTAGTTCAAATGTGACTTTAATTTCCTAAAACGACACAAAAAAAAACAATTCTAGTAATGAAATTATCTTATTGCTTACGTGTTCCTAATTGAAACTCATTCTTGCATCATAGAAATGACAAGAGAAAAAAATGGATTTCTACACACACACACACTCTCTCTCTCTCTCTCTCTCTATTGACAACACATTCTTGTGCTTAATTTGCATATTTTGACAAGGAAATCAGCTCAGCAATCTCATATAGTTGACTAGTAATTAAACTCATGAACACAGTGCCATGATCATGAATATATTGAAGCAAAAGGTCCTCTCAAATCTATCTATGTATCTTTGACTGGACTACTAAGTATTTGCAAACATAATTAATGTAAATGGTTGTTTTCATTCATCCACACATGCTCTATTGACCTGGTTTGTTGAATTGGGGTAATGCTTTGAATTGTTTGTTAGAATTTAAGCCTGAGTAGAATTTTGTGTAGGATGGAAATGAATTAAGTGAATACTATATAAGTAAGAAAACTCATAAATTTAATGCCCTCAAGCTCGTTCTGTTTTGGATCTCCCTCTTTCTCGATTTCAACAGCATGTTTTGTTATTCCGCTGAAAGAAGAAAAATGACATAACTTAGAATAAGGTTCCAACTTCTAATCACGTGTTGCTGGTTCCAAGATAAAAAAAAAAAAGAAAAAGATGGTAAATAATTATTTTATTTTAAATGTTACAATTATATGGGGCTTTGAATTTTTGAGAATTTTGACTTGTTATATGTCTACAAAAAACTGTTAAATCAAAAGCACTAATCAAATTTACAAGGAAAAAAATGATCGAAAGAAGTAAAACGGGATTGAATTGATATAACTTGGTAAATATATATATTTAGTATTATTCGACCCATATTCTTTATATATTTTTTAAGTTAAAAATTTAGATTTAACTTTATATAAATTCATATAAAATCGAACAGCTGTGCACTCATATAGAAATCTCCACCATTATATATTTAAATTTTTATGGCAATAAGGGAAGCTGATGTGCTAGCTAGTAGAATACTTACTACTGAGTGTATAACAACAATAAAAAACTTTGGTGGTGTTTGGTATACAGATATCTTAATTAGATGTCCAAACATGTTAGATGCTTGAGTATAACACATTTAATTTGGGCATGTAATATTTTCATCTTCGGTATATCATCTTAGATGCCTAACATGTGTGATGTCTTTCTTTGGTTGTAATTAGTAATATTAAACAATTAGTAACTTTGAATTTCCAGAACATCATATTTTTAATTTTTTATATGACTAAAAACTAATTAGTTATTATATCAATGGGTTTATTACATCATAAGATTTATGAATTTTTTATAACATAATAATTAACTATTAAACATTGTATGGTTATTTTAAAATTTTAAGTTTAAAATGCTTAAAATAAACTTTTCTTTTTTTTTTGTTTTCTCCTATTCTTCTCAATTTAAACATACTCTAAAAGGACAATTATAAGAAATTGTCTTCTTCCTTGCTTGTTCCTAATTTAAATTCATTCTTGCACAATAAAAATGATCAGCAAAAAATATGAGTATTTACAGTTGTCACTCGTTGACTTAGTTTTTTTTTTTTTTGGGAGTAAGAAATGGTTTTGGTGCCTCATCCTCCAAGCCGAAAACGATTGAAAACTCCTTAAGATTTCATGATTTCCAACAAACAGTTCATGATTTCCAACAAACAGGCTAGCTTCATAACAAAGCTTAGAATGCACCAAAAAAGATATATGATGCACCAAAAAAAAGCTTCGTAAAATAGGGCACGAGAGGCCCAAAAGAAAGGCTAAAAGTGTATATCTTGAAAGTAAGAATGCTTGGGGTGCAGGCTGTGTTAGTAATAAAACTGTATGCCTTGTTATAATCTCATCCGGAATCGATCTTAATGAATCGGTTCTACCCCCTCCTCCAACCGTCCTCTCCTGGGTATTAAAAAAAAAGAGTAAGAATACTTGAATAATACCTCAATGATCTTAAGAGAGTCATTAAGTTCGTAAGTCCTAAAAAAGACAAGGGTGAATAAATTTTCTAAGGCTAGGTACATAGATCCTAAAAAAGACAAGGGAGCGTAGGCCCTAAAAATGTAAAAAGTGAATATGACTTCTTTTAAATTTTTTTAACCAAATGAGCTTGATTTCTTAAAAAAAAAAAAAAGGAAATCATGACTTTTGTTTTTTGGTAAAGAAATCATGACTTATAAGTGCGTCATAAATGCTCTTTTCATCAAGTCAATAATTGCATAGAAAATGACATTGGGCTTGCCCCTAGTATTGGAATAAAGGTGGTATTATGAAACCCTATGATGACATGAGGGGGTGATTCATATTTGGAAATCAGATCTTGAAGAATCTTTCTAATGGACTAAGGGGTTCGAAAGTTGTGCCAAAAAATATCAGATCACTATGTCCAAATTTTGGGTTGAATGGGACATCTAAACTTTGGAAATTCATCAAATATTCATCTTAATTAAACTCAACAATTGTGAAATCAGTGGAATTTTAAAAGCATACGAATTCCGGTTAACTATGAGCCAAACACCCAAGACTGAATAGGCTTTTATATACAATGAAATATCAATTTTTGGACTAATTGTACAGCTAGGCGTTTAAAGAAAATATCTTACTTTGGAAATTCATTATAAACTCTCTTTTTTATTTAATGGATTTTATATCCAAAAGGAACTTAAGAAGTCCAGATCTCAGACCTAAATAATCCCAAATCACTCATGTGATAATGGCTTAAAGAGGGAATCTATATCAAGCTAGGGCTCAAAATGGTAAACCCTAGCTTAAAATATCCATGCCTCTATACCCAATTCCAAAAACCCAAATGAAGTGAATTAATGGACACTCTTTTGAAATCTTGAAATTAAACATCCCTAATCATATGAAATTCCTTAAAACCGCTCTCACTTTAAATTAATTACTTTCAAATTCCAGTTCAAATGTGACTTTAACTCCCTAAAATGACCCTAAAAAGACAATCCTAGTAATTAAATTGAGGTTTCTTTGATATCTTTTTTATTAAATGAATACCAATTCTCTTACTAATGTATCGTAATATTATTGGTAAGAAATACAAATAATATATAAATTGTTGGATAAACAAATAAATTAGTTATGATAAAAAAATAAATTATAAATAAATCTATTATATTATGACATATAAAACGAGTTTTGGGTACCTTTATAAAAAAGGTTAACGGAAAAACCTCCAATTAAATTGTCTTCTTCTCCTAATTGAAATTCATTCTTAGATCATGGAAATGACACGGGAAAAAGATGGGTTTATACACTACACACACTCTTCACAACATACTCTTGCGCTTAATTTGCATATTTTTGGCAAGGAAATCAGCTCAGCAATCCCAAATAGTTGACTAGTAAACTCATGAACACAGTGCCATCATCATGAACATATTGAAGCAAAAGGTCCCCTCAAATCTATGTATCTTTGACTGGACTACTAAGTATTTGCAAGCATAGTTAATGTAAATGGTAGTTCATTCATCCATACATGCTCTATTGACTTGATTTGTTGAATTGGGGTACTGCTTTGAATTTTTCATCCTTGACTCAATTTATTGAGCCTTTTCGTAACTTCTGTTATGGGCCTAATGGGCCTATCAGCGGTGCATAGTATTTAAAAAGAAATTATTAGGTGTTCTTCAAATATAATAAATATATATTTTAAAAAATATATTTATTATTAATTTTAAAAATTTATATAAACTTTATATCAATAATTTATAATCAAATAGTAGAAATATATCTTAGAACATGACTGCACACTTCTCCTCTCGTCCAAAACTTGAATCCAAACTTCAAAGTCCCAAGTTTTGTTGTTCACCGAAAGAAGAAAAAATGCAAGGTTCTGAAAACTGGACCGGACCAGCCGGTTCGGCCAGTCGGACCGGGAATCGATTCCCTAACCGGTCCGGGTCATCGTCCAAAACCATGGCGGTCAAAAACCGGTCAAAAACCGGTGAACCGGTCTCAAACCGGGCAAACCGGCGCCGGTCCGTACGGTTGCCCGGGTCTGCTCTTTTTTTTTTTTTTAATTTTTACGTCAAAACGACGTCGTCTCGGGTCTGCTCTTTTTTTTTTTAATTTTTACGTCAAAACGACGTCGTTTTGATATATATTTTTCAAAAAAAAAAAAACCGGACGACGTCGTTTTCGGTTTGAATCAAAACCGAACGTTCGCCCTCGCTACGGAAACCCTCGCCGCTGCGGAAGTCGGAAACTCTCGCGCCCTCGCTGCTCTGCGTCGTCTCGTCGTTCGGTCGTCTCTCGTCGAAACGCTCGCTCTCGCTGCTCGCTGCCTCCGCGTCGTCTCTCACGTCTCACCGTTCGGTCGTCTCTCACCGAAACCTCACTGGCTCGCTGCGGAAGCCGAAGCCGAAACCCGCGTGCGTCCGTCTGCGTCGGTGCGTCCGTCTGCATCCGTGCATCCTCGACTCCGGTTTCTTATCTTTAGAAACCCTCGCTATCGGAGATCCTCAAAGTATACACGAATACACCTCTGCACATTTTTATTTTTATTTTCTGATGTTTTTCCGTTTTTGTATTTGGAATCTGGATGCCGAGAATGGAGAAGATTGTGTGTTTAATTTGATTTTGCAGATGATTTTGATTATTGTTTGTGCCGTGTACACTTTGTGGATTGTAGCATTTTTGTTTCTATAATTGTTGTTTAGTTGCGCATGTATAGTGTTTGATAAAATGCTTCAAAGACATTGCAATACAACTAGAATTGTGTTTCAAATAATTTTATTATTAATTTATATTATATTTTTATAATTTTTATTTATTTTAGTACTATATAAATAATTATATATAATTTATATATAAATATAAATATATATTTAATTATACTCCGGTTCGACCACGGTTAGACCATGTTTTGACCATTGAACCTTGAATCAGTACCTCGACCGGTTCAATGACCGGTTCGGTTTTCAGAACCTTAAAAAAATGACGTAACTTAAAGGTTCCAACTTCTAATCACGTGTTGCTGGCTCCAAGATAAGAAAGATGATAAATGATTAATTTATTTTAAATGTTACAATTATATGGAGAAGCCGAGAAAGGGTTTTGAATTATTGAGAACTTTGACTTATTATATGTCTATAAAAAAAACGTTAAATTAAAAGCACTAATCAAATTTGCAGGGAAAAAATGATTTTTTTTTATCATGGGGTGGGGGGATGAATTTTCTGTCGTGAGAATTGATCCTTGATGTCATTACTTCAAGGCATAATGCCTTAACCACTACAACTACAGGCCTGATGGCTAGGAAAAAAATGATGAAAGAAGTAGATTTCCCATCCTTAGAAGAGAGAAATGATTTTATTTGAGCTATTTGCCACTTTATTCGAAATGATTAGTAACAATTGTTTTTGTGAAAAATAACAATATTCATATTAATTAAATGTTCAAACATCTTAATTAGATGCTTGAGTAAGGCATGTAATATTTCCATCTTTGGTATATCATCTTAGATGCCTAACATGATTGATATGTCTTTCTTTGGTTGTAATTAGTAATATTGAACAAGTGACTTTGAATCTCCAGAATATCATATTTTTAATTTTTTATACAACTAAAAACAAATTAGTTATTATATCTATGGGTTTATTACACCATTAGATTTATGAATTTTTTATAACATAATAATTAAATATTAAACATTGTATGGTTATTTAATGATAAGAGTATATTAGGAATTAAATTATAAATGACATTCTCTCTTGTTATTATATATAAATGTTGTTTTTACTAATTTATAAATTTATGAGATGAAAATACAATTGGTAAAGATCAAGGGGTTAATATTGATAGTAATTGATAAAACATGGTCAAGTCTTATGTTCAAACATAGAGATTTCCACACACAATAGACATCTTAACGGAATAATATAAATCCAAGATACTTATAATCAATAATCATCTCTTATATTCATACACTAAACATATACATCTTAATTAATACATAGACGTCTTTTAATACCAATATTAGATACTCTCATACTCGCATACCAGACACGTTGCTTGTATATACATTTATAAATGACCGAGCAATTAATTTAGGTACCCTGTTTGCTTAAGATTTAGGCTTGGCCAAAATTCTGTTTGAGTCCTTAGACCACATTGAAAAGTGTGCCATAATGTTTGGCATGAGTTGGATAGAATAGAATAGAATCAACTTTTGGCTTGGCCAAAATTCTGTTTGAGCGCTTAAACCACATTGAAAAAGTGCGCCAAAATGTTTGGCATAAATTGGATAGAACAGAATAGAATCAACTCATCATATCTCAATTGATTTTGAGTAATTAACCTCGATATTTTGTTTTGTTTCTAATTTAGTAGAATTCAAAAGAATATAGGTAAATTGTGGAAGCGTTTCGTATAGAATAAAAATGAGGTGAAATTTTTATGAATAAATTTTATATATAAACATAAAAATTTCATCCTCATTTATAATCATATACCAAATATATACTCATGAGATGGATAGTTCAGCCTTCTTTCAAAGGACACAAAGCCTGTATTTATAAGTAAAGTTTTGTTATATCTTTTTAACTTATTTTTATAATAATTCTCTTAATATTTAATAAAAAAATATTAAAATGAAAAAATAAAAATATTTATTATTTTAAAAACTTAAAATATATTTAATATTTTTTAATTTAATAATTAAAAAATTATTAAAAAATAAATTAAGATGATATATATTTTGTTTTTTATCAGGAGACGGAGGAGGGGAGGGTCCTTATCAGGACGCGAACCCGAAGTGGAATTATTCTTTCAAGTGCAATATTTTTTTGATGTCTACTATTGGCACCCATTAGTGATTGAATTTTTGACAAGCCCCATGGGGTGGGTTGGTATTCATGAATTTGGCATCCATTCATTTGGGCCCAATGGGATGCCTTCAATATTAACCGAATGATGAAAAGTGACTGAAAACTCATCACTCATCACAGTCCCCCTTTCAATTCTGGTGAGATTTTATTCCTTATTTTCCAGCCTCTGCTAATTGTTCTGGGACAATTAATTTTAGAATCTGACCGTTGAATTAATTAGTTGTTGTCAACGAGTATATGAGCTTTTAGTTATTAAAGTGATGAAAGGTATTGTTATTATGCTTTATAATTCAACAAAATTCGTTAGGAGTTAAAATCTTTTTAGAAACCAAAATTCTCTAAACACCCACATGATCCTTTTAAATAAATAATTTTTTAGGCCCAAAAACCATAATTATATTTTTTACTTTTGAGTGTCTTTTTGGTTTACATTTACTTCTTTCTACTTTTCCCCATTTTGTTGTTGACATGCTTAGAATTTCAATTTGGTTGGCTTGATGCAGATTAACTTTAGGTTTTCATGGTTATTATGCTTTGGTTTATGCTATTAATTAGTTTTGCTTAGGCTCCAGTTCTATTTAGATAAAATTACACTTTATATCTGATAAAAAGGAAAAGTAAAAAGGGGACATATTTGGTTTTATTAATTTTTTTAAAAAAATTGATTTTTGTCAAATATTTTTTTAATAAAATTTTAATTATCAATTATTTTAAGTACGAAATAAGTTAATTCAAACGTAAACTAATATAATTTAGTTTGATTTTGTTTTGTTTGAAGAGCAAGAGAGTTTGACTACTTTGGACTAATTTATGTTCTTGGATGGGTAAGTTCATGTATGAGACCATATCCTGTCACAGAAGCAGAAAAGTTGAATGAGTCATGAGCAATGATTTTATAGATTGAATCGCACTTGGTGACATTTGATTGAATATTCATGCATGACTCGTTCAATCAAGATATACACAATATATATAGCGATAAAAACAAATATATACCAAAATTAAATACACTTTTAGTGCAAGAATTCATTCAAACGCAGCCTGCATAATTTTCAGCCCATGAGTGACGGTGACTGAAGCCAACTTCAAAGTCACAGGCGTAAATTCTTCCTCTTTACCACATTATGAACTGAGGAAATTCTTAATTTTACAAAAATATATTGAAATATCCAATGTTAAAGGATACATGTAAATGCCCAAAAGTGTGTAGCTCAATAATAAACAAGTTAAAGTTATGATAAAATGAGTTTTACTTATAATATTAGAATTTTAATTCTGTTAAAAAATATTTTATAAAAAAGATAATTTCAATATCCTAAATGAAGTTACACGTTGTAAGAATAAAAGAAAAAAACACACAAGATATATGTCAATTAGGAAATGCTATTTTTGGGTCTCTATAATCTCTTGAAGCGTTCAATGGCATAATCCCTGGTCAAACTTAGTTCTAGTAAGCTTGGTTTACGAGCCAATCCATATATATATATATATATATATATACCGTGCATTGAGGCCTGTCCCTTATGTTTCCTGTTGAATGAGTCTACCTTAATTGCCTAATTGTCACGCAGCCAGATAATGTTCTTAAATATGTGACATAATTAGTCACTATATTGCTATATAACATTTTTTTTTATTTTTGATCGTTGTATTATTGTGAAACTAATTTATCGGATATGATCGCGATTAGTCTTTAATTAAAAAATCTTTTAAATAAGTACTTATTCCAATAAGGTTCAAACTTTAATCTTCTCTCTATTAACATGACTAACTTATTACCACGCTCAATTTTTATTGGTTATTATTGTATAACACTAACCCCAAAGAAATAGCAATGTGAACAAGAATTGGTGACTGGTATTTTTCTTGCATTTTGAACTTGCAATAGAGTCAACAATCGAGAAGAACGTAGAACGAAGCAATTATAGTAGCTAGTCAATTGATTTTCGTATAAATTGCATTCGTTATACCAAGTCAGATTTCCCTTCCTCCCACACCCACGTTTATTTTCTCTGAAGTTAAAAATTAAGTTTGACCAAATATTATATGAGTAAGAAATGCTTCAAGGAAACGTAGCATAGAAAATCTTATTGTTTTTGATGCACTCCAAATTAAAAATTTAAACCTTACGTTTGTGGTCATTGTACCTTGCATAGCTGATGTAATTGAGGAAGGTTGAAATTTAATTAGATAAAGTCTTTGTTCGAATAATGCTAAAATGTGATTGAGTAGTTCATATATTTTTTTAATATTTCAAAAATATATATCACATTAATTTTATGTATATTAATGGAGTACAAAACAATATTAGAATTTTATAGATGTAATCAATGTAATAAGAACTTTTAATCTAACTATAGATTTTATAAAAAAGATTATTCAATAAAAAATTATTAAATTGTGTAAAATTAAATTTAACTTATACTAATGTCAATATATTAATTCTCACATACACCCACGCATACCTATGTATATGGGTATGTGTATGCAATCACGTAACTTCTAGAATTACCTTTTTATATAATTATATATTAATCACTTACATCTTAACACTCTCTTTTGTTTTAAGTGGTCTTAAAATTGCAAAAAAATAAGGTATAGTTTTTAAAGTAATGCAGATAGGTCCATCAACTAATAAATCAATCAACTAGCTTTTTTTTTTCCAGAACAATAACGTCACAAATATTTAAATTTATAACTTTTTATAAACCATTCTCATTCTTCATGTGTCATTATCTTATTAACATTGAAATTGATGTTGTAACAATTATAATATGTGACTATAAAAGAGTGCCAACCTGATTTAGTTTTTTTTTTATTATTATGTACATAGACTTGTGTTGGTATTTAATAAAACTAATTTTAATTGATTAGAACTCTATTATTAGTGTTTAAAATGGGACAAAATCAATTGAATTCATTGATCAGAACTATTTGTAAATTAACTAGACTAAATAAAAATCGATTTGGTTCAATCTTGACTTTATTTTTAACTTAGTCACATGAACCATGCGACCCGACTATAATTTGTGCATATGTAAATATAAATAATTATATAATATATATTTTGGCTTGGTAACCAATGAACAATGATAGATTTTCAAATTAATCTTTTCTGCAATATCTCGTTCACCTACCGAGTCTTGCATAATCGAATAGTCATTTGATATATTAACATAGTCCAAGAAAATAAACTAACGTTAAATTAGAGCTTCATTTTTGTTATTCTTATGCCTTAACTACCTCGATGATATAAAGGCTACACAAAGAAGTAACCTCGTGCAAATTAATAAAGAAAAAGTGAATAAAATGACGGTTAGCATTGAAACCTAGAAAGAAAAAAGATTTTGATATAATTCTTTACATGAATCAAGAGATAATTATTGTTGCAGTTTCATTAAAATTTTAATGTTTTAATTTGGATTCCACTACTTTTTTTTTTTAAAGTGTCTTGCAAGAATGCTAATAAGAGCTCAAGAAATTAACTGGCCATATAAAATACCAATAATTTACCAACAAGTTCAAAGAAATTAGTTTAAAATTCATTCAAAATCTTCATGTACATAGTTTATATATCTTTAGTAGTTAGAATATGCGTATGAGATATGTATCATTGTTTTATTGAAGTTGATATGAACTCATGATTATAGCTAGACACAGAATATAGCTGGAAAAAATGTTATTTTCATTTATGCATATGTATGTATTAATTATATAAAATAGATGAGTAGTTATTAACATGATAAGGCTGTTACAGAATATTCAAAAAAAAAAATCCTAAACCTACATAGTAAATATATGCTAATACAATCTTAGGTTTTTTTTTTTTTTTCATTCAAACGAGTTGAAAACTCAGCTGTCCCTCTTACACATAAAGATGCTTGGAACAATTATGCAAAGAAAGAATGAGTAAGGGTATGCATTAACTAATTAGGCACGTCAACATGTCCAACATTATCTCATAAAGAGGATTTTGCATATAAACTAAGCAGATAGGCTGAGAGATCAGAATCATCTTTTTCAATATATAGTTCGTTGTGACTTGAAAAATCCACAAAATTTTCCTGTATAAAATTGAATAACTCGTTATAGAAAAACACAAGGGTAAAATAATATATAATATGACATACCAGTTTGTGTGTAAAAATGATATGTGAGTTTTATTATAAAAAAAATCTTTACCAAAAAAAAAATGATATGTGAGAGGTTTCTCGATCTTGTTAACAAGTACATGACCAGGTTAAGATTCATAGTCTTATAACATTCCTCTTGCTCTTTAAATGAGAAGAAAAAAACTCAAATGTTCGTAGTTATACGCACACACACAGGATAAATATTTTATAAAATCTACTCTTGAATTAAAATTTTATATCATTTATATATATTATACTCATAAAACTTGTGAGTTAAATTAGTAAAATATGATTTTTAAAATGAAAGAAAATATCATACACCTGATCAGAAACTTATAATTGTTTAACTGTTTTAAATTTTGACATGTAAGGTCAACATAATAATTATTTGTAATTTCAATTAATTTAAATCAATTTATATGAAGCGATATTTAAGGGTATAAATATGTGTCATCATATATATATGTGTGTGTGTGTGTGTGTGTGTGATCAACAAAAATATGATCAACAAAAAGACTTGGGTTGCAATTGTCTTACAGAGTTAAGCTATATATTATAAAACGTAATTGAACACTAATTTAATCTCTATTTCTCTTTCTCTCTACAGATATGTGTCTCACACAACATTTTGCCTTCAGTAGAACACCTAACAAATAGAAACACTACTATTGCCAGAAGTATTTCTCATAGACTCACACGGTCATGGCTTGTATAAAAAGTGGAAACTAGAATGAACAAGTTATGGTGGGTAGGTAACAAAGGACACACATCTTTTCATTTTTCAACTTTCTATTACACATTTTTCTGACCAGGAACACAGGGACCACCTCAAGCGATCCAACAAAACAAACAAGGAGGTCCAAAAAGTGATGTGCAGAACCTGATTTTTCCATTACGTCACTGACATTAACATTTGTTATTTCCTGGAAGCACCCTATCTCCTTAGGGTTCAAGTTTTCTCCCCCGTCACAATCAAAGAACAATTGGACATTTTTACTTTGACCAAGGCAAGTCACTATATATAAAATAGACCCAAACGTCTTCCTTGCTTTCAAAAAGAGGACTATGTCTTAGAGGCGGGGGGAGTGATCACACTGAAATATCCTCACACCCTTCACCACCTCCCAATTAACAAACCCATGAATGCTACCATGACTGCTAACACTGGCCAGTGGATGATGCAGTTCTATCAGCAACCTCTCATGGATGGCCTGCAGGATCTGGCACCATCCACTGAAGGATTCTCCAATGCAACTGTGGTGACCACAAGTCCAAGTCCAACCATGTCATCACCGGAGGGCATCAGCTTGAGCCCAGCCACCACTTCATACACTACCAGTGGCCACTTGACTACTCCAAAGGGCACTGCATTGAAACCAATCCGAAGGAGGTCTAGGGCTTCCAAGAGAACCCCCACCACCCTCCTCAAGGCCAACACCACCAATTTTAGGGCGCTAGTACAAAAATTCACGGGGTGTCCCAGCACAAACACTCCTTTTGCGGTCCATAAGGGACCTATTACCTTGAATTTCCAACAAGGAAGAAGCCAACAGATTCACCATAACACAACTAGAGTAATGCCACCATTTGGCACCACAAGTTATAGTAACCAAGCTCAGAAAGTAGCTGCGCCACTTCCATGGCAGAACCAACCAACAGAGCAACTTCCTAAGCAACAGTGGTTGGACTATGTGAAGAGCAATAATTTTTTTCCAAGTTCGGGTAACACCAGGCCTGGCATGGAGGTCTCTGATCACGGGTTGCTCATGGATAATGATTTTAGTTTGCATGAACTAACTGTGAATGCCTTCTCCAATGAAATTAAGAATGATGGTTATTTTATGTGATGAAAATGTCTTGATTATTATATATATATATATGAAGGATTCAAGTATGGAGTCCTCTACAGTACTTATCTTAGAAAACAAATTAAGTAGACTTCTCTCCAGTTGACAGTTGTATACATTCTATCACAGAAACAATAATTCATGATGCCTATATACAGGCATTGATTTCTTTCTCAATTCAATTTCTTTTGTCGTTTTTTTATTGGCGAGTTCTCTTGATGATCACATTA
Source organism: Castanospermum australe (assembly GCA_019955255.1). Classification (NCBI taxonomy): domain Eukaryota; kingdom Viridiplantae; phylum Streptophyta; class Magnoliopsida; order Fabales; family Fabaceae; genus Castanospermum; species Castanospermum australe. The sequence goes on along the minus strand of NSJW01000271.1, from coordinate 342,538 downwards.
TTGTTATAGTACAACAATTTCTTATTGTTGTTCTTGTTATTCTTGATTGTACAGCATATGGATGTTGGTTTTTTGTATTCTCCATTGTGAGCAAAAGCCAAGGGCTTCCATTTGTTGCCACCAAATTTATATAATTATTTGTTTTTTTTTTTGTTTACTAGTTTATATTGCTATCATGCCATTAAAACACCATTGGTCTTGAGCTTTGAAACCTAAATAATTAACTCGACTCTTTATTATTTGTACACAGGATAATCAAACTTTTAAAGGTGAGTAATTATTACTGATGAATAATATTGATCGACAGTTTTCACCAGCGTTGTGGAATTGAATCCAGATTAATACATCCTTAGTTAGTTCCAATTACATACTCATCCTTTAGTTCATCTCCGCTCTTCATGCTCTTCTATACAAGTAATCTTTAGCAGAACTCATGCTACTCTGATGAATTGGCTATGATAAAGACTCGAAATAAGGAGATATTCTAAGGTATTCTAAGAGTATTACATTCAACGGATTAGATTTTATATAAATTTTATTATATAAAATTATAAATTTGATCTAATGGTCTTAATTGTTATATTATAACAAGTGTTATACTTTTACAAATTCGGTACAGTACACTGAAAATTTCTCCGAAAGAAGGGGCTTTCATATTTATCTCTCTTCCAATATTTCTTTGGTTTCCATGACAGCATTCACCGGCACTTAAAAGGAGGTCCTAAGTTATGTATGCTTCATAGTAATTGAGAAAACTGGTCAGAGAAGTTTTCTAAGCATGCTTTCGCACTAGTCTTGGCTCTTGCAGCAGGTTTCAATTATTCAGGTTGAATGAAGATGCTTCAAAGATCCAGTGATGGAGTCTTGGTCAAAGGGACAAACACGAGTGGGGGAAAGGTTGAAGGGTTGGAGTGAGAACGGCGGGGGCTGGTTTTGGCTGCATCTGCATCACAAAATTGAATAATTTATAGCCTTGTGCCCTTATCCCACAAGCCACGGCTCTATCCTTATCTTTTATTTCAATTTTCAAGGGATTCTTGGCTTTTTCTTGTTATATTGCATAATTTTTTATCATTTAATTTAATATCACGTGCAATATTAGAGAGATATATATATTCTTTAGAAATATATATATATATATATATATATATAACATCGTCTCTTACAAGTACAGCTGCAAAATTTGAATAGGAGCTTGACTACATTATGCGGCCAGTTCAATGAGTTGCTGGTTGGATCGTCTTTCTGGTGGTTCAATCAGAAAAAATTATTAAGATAAAATAATTTATAAAAATATGATAAATTAGTCAAATTATATAATCAGGTTTTACTGAATAATAAAGTTTGACCAATGTAATCGAAAAATAGTCAACATGTTTAATTAGATTGATCACACTTTGAGTCATTGAATTTTAATGATTATTTAAGTGCGTAACTCAAAAAATAATAAATTATATAATATTATTTTAATTTTTAAAAATTTATTAATATTTTAAAAGAAATTACAACATTTTAAAATAAAGTTACTTAAAAATTTTAAAATTACTTAAAGTTATTTTATTTCTAAATGTTGTAATTTTATAAAAAATGCTTGTACTTTATCAAACAAAATTGTAACTTTTTTTATGCTTCATTTCTTCTATGACGCACCAGAGTACACCCCTCAAATCACTAAAAAGTGATGGTTGTACAAAACAGAAGTAATTATATACTAGTATTCGCGAGAGAATTCTTGGTATTTGTTTTTTTTCAAAATCTAATGGCCTAGAGGTTGAAGATGAGAAAAGAAAAAGAAGCAAATCATCTGTTGTGTTTTAAATCTGAAGGTAGAGAGAGATATCATTTGAGTTTTGAATGCTTTTCCTTCCCTCTACAAGAGACGCCTACCTTCCCCCTACATGCCTCTCTCTCTCTCTCTCTCTCTCTCTCTCTAATGCTGAGCCAAAAACAACTATGACTACTTGTTTAAGGGGGTGCTTAATCTCTGGCCTAGATTTTCCAAAAGTGAAATCCAAGAAAAGTATGAACGAAATCAGAGAATAAGAGAAGCCATGTATGTATAGCTTTCTCAGTAAAATATGTTGCTCATTCATATAGCGAGTATGATTGGAAAGAAACTCCACTTGCAAAGAAAAAAAATATGACTCTTTTCTAATAAACAGGGATGGATTGAAAAGAAAAAATTTTAATAACCTAAATAAATAATTTATTTAGAGCTATCTTTTTTCTTTACAAAAAAAAAAGACATTTATATGTCTTCATGTGAAATTGCTATGCTAAGTTAACCACTATTTTTGTGTTGTTTCCAAATTAGGAGAACGAGTTATACCCAACTCATAACCTATTTGGATTAGATACTTCTTACCACAAAAGTGCGTTGAACGCGCTCTCAAAAAGTATTTTGAATAAAAAGCTCTTAATCTCCAATCGAACTCTCGTTCACAAATAAGCTCTCAATAGACATAGAAGTGAGAAAGTTAGCTTTTTCCTCACATTTGTAGGTAAAATTAATAAATTTTAATTTTAATTTACTGACATGTAAAACCTTTTTTTATACTACTAATAAGTTTGGTTATATCACCCATTTAAAAAACAGTTAAAATTTTTACTTTAAAAAAATCTTATTTACTATAATAATATGACATTAGTAGTGTATAAAATTTTATAAAAAAATTTATTTACTATAATAGATTTACATTGCTAGTATAAACAATTTTATACAAAAAATGAATGAAATTTAAACCCAATTGATTATATGATGTAATTTCACCGGATATTTTTCTCAACTTAAAATTGCCATGCTACGTTCACCTCTTTTGTTTTGTTTTCAAATTACAAGAGTTTTATCTAATTCCAAAAAAAGAAAAAAGATTCATCTAAATTTGAGAAGGTTAACTTTTCTTTCTCTCACATTCCCTTGTGTAGCATGGCAGCTACAAAGCGAGCATTAACAATAAGAGTCCAACCAAAAAAGAAAAAAATAATAAAATAAAGAAGAAAGTAAAATTGATTAGCATATGACTCTACAATGCTATCATTCTCCAACACTTTCATAAAATTGATTAACACCTCCCAGCTCCATAGCTGTGACCACGTGGACACTTGGCTATATTTGAATAAAAGATTTAGAAGAGGAAATGAGAAGATTGGAAAGTTTATCATAAATTTTTCTTTTATTTAAAAATTTTATTTAAAAAAAATAAAAATTTTAAAATAATTGTCCAATACTCTCCTTTATTAATTTTTATAAATATTAAAAAATTTAAAAAATTTAAAATATTCAAACAAGAAAATGTAAACTTATTAATCAACTCTCCATTCTCCTCTTTTTTCTTTTTCTTCATTTTATTTAAATCTCTTTCTTTTCTCTTCCTTTCAAACTCCCAAACATAGCTTTAATTTTATGACAGTTTCAATCTTCTGCTTATTATAACCAGCAATAGTTTGAGACAGATGAGAAATCCAGCTATCAACTTTTTTTTTTTTTGGTCTTCCGGCTATCCCTTGAACTACAACAAAAAGAGTCTGAACGTAGAAAAAAGGTGTGAACACACAGTTCCAACCAAAGTGCTCCAAGATTGGTTCAAACATCATGCCTACTTCAGGTGATGCTCGAATAAAGATGCCATCTCAATCTGTAGCACAAATAAATTAAGTACATTAAACATATTTATCCCAGTAATCCTTAAAAAAAAAAGGCAAAATTGCAAGAAGCAAAAGAAATCTGTAATTAACATTTCATGTAATCAACCATAAAGGATAATTCACATTTCAGTGACTTAAATAATGGGGACTACTGAAAATCAATTTTTTTAGCTCTTTGCTCGGCGAGACAAGCCTTATAAGAACAGCAAAGAATTCAAAGGTTATGCTTGGTAAACGTCTATCTGTTTCAAAGCCTATGCTCGTGACCACCAACCTTATAATTTGAAAGATGCATATTTCATCTTCACTTTGCCTCCATATCATTATATTATAGGCTTAGATTAACCTTGACAACAGATCACAATCTTGTAAGAATTAACCATTTTATCTCAAAGCAGGATGAAGCTCAATGTCCAGTCGCCCACCCCTTCTCAAAGCATATTTAATGTATGTTTGGATTAATTTATTTTATGTTCAAAATAACTTATAATCAAAATTTTACTAAGAGAACTTTTGAAAAGAAAAAACATTTTTTTCCTAGAAATTAATCAAAACCAAACATTCACTTACTCGGGTGTCACAAATAGGTTATGTAAGCTTGGAATAAACAACTAAAAGAAGACGGCTTCATAAAAACTTTTAGAAGATTATTGCATGATAACTTTATAATATCAACTTACAGCTGTCAATGCACACTCAGCACCCTTATTCCCAGATTTGCCACCAGCTCGATTTAGAGCCTGCACTTAGCAAAAGAGAACAAATAAAAATCAGAATAATCATAATTCTCATCGGCAAAGGAGAGAAGTTTATAACTTCACAGCAAATGCTTGAGCATAAGCTGACCTGATCCATATTGTCGCATGTTAGGACACCAAATATGCATGGAACTCCTACAGAGTCATCTCAAAATGCTTCAATTTTCCATGTTGATAGCAATTAATAATAACAAATGCTAACAGTAGCAATGAATGTCCTCCATCAGAAAACAAAAGAAAAAATAAGATAAAATGTTCTCTTATATACGAGTCACTAGCTAAGAAGAAACAAAAAGTTTCGGTATTTTATTCAGTGAAGACCAATCTTAAAAGTTAACTTACATAGGCCTAGTATTACTGATAGTTCTTATAAAGTTCGATAGAAAATATCCTATTTACACTGTTATGACTTCATGATAAGTATGAAACTGAATAGCAAATTTGCGTACACCATGCCTGTCAGTTGTCAGTAAAATTAAGAATGATATGGTGAATGGTAAAGCCTTCTATTTTGTTCAGAGTTATAAATCATAAGTTTTGGTAAAATCACAATAAAGATTTACGTATTTCTTACAATGAAAACTATTTACTAATTTGGCCAAAAGTGAAAAAAAAAGACAAAAAATTTTAATCATTTATAAAATAATCCTCACATTTCAACATGCATTAAATATATCAGTTAGACAAGTTCTGTACTCCATTACTCCATCATAAGTTTCTTCTCATCCTTGATGCTACTCTAGAAAGATAAGTCTACATACTCATGTTGCATGTGTATTCTATTTCAAAAGTTTGGCACAGTTTTCATGGAGATTGTAAACTTCGAAACTGTATCAGTTCAACTAAATAAATTTGCAATTGTTAGTCAAAGCCAAAGGATTGAAACAAAATCCAGATATAAATATTAATTAGCAAACTGAATCTTAAATATCAGAACAACCGTTCAAAAAAACAGACAGCAGTTGAATATTAAGAGAAAACAACCTGAGTTTAGACCAGCTGAAAGCACTCCAGATGCTGCTGAATTAGCAACAGCATCATAGTGAGATGTATCTCCTCTTATCTGTTAACAACAATGGTCACAGTAGAAGTACAAATTTAGTCAACAACATATACAGCTAAAGGGTAGTCAATACTCATAAAAATTCTATAAAAATATATCATCTATTTATCAAGATATCATACCACAGCTCCTATGCATAAGATTGCGTGATATTTGCCTGATTTTCCCAGTCTTTCTGCAACAGCACCAATTTCAAAACAACCAGGAACCCACACAACCTGAGGGAGAAGGGAAAGCAACAAGTTTCTGTCAACATTCACTACAAAAGAAAGTGATACTAAAATTCAGAAAAAGGCAAGTCTGTCTCAATTCATATATTATGTAACTTTTTTTTCGAGTTAAAACAGTGTCACATAACATATTTGTTTGAAAACATTACTGATGGTGACATAATTCTATGACTAACACACCAAGCCAACAAACATAGTTGAAATAATTGAAAAAAATTGTATTCAATAAAGATAAAAAATAGTAAATGTTTTCAAATTTCAAACATCTGAAAAATGAAGGCTAGGAGAGCAGGGAAAAATGAAAAGACAGGCCTATTGTTTTACCTTATTATGAAAATCATGCATACTTTTTTTTACTTCATATATCAATAAAATTGAATATAAACAAGGCAATGAAATTCAATCACATTGAAAACAGGAATAGTGAGTAAAACAAAATAAATCTCTGAAAGGATACTGAGAGTAGACCCATTGTAAAAATGCCACAAGAAGATAAATATTAAAGTCACAGAATACTAACCAAAATACAAAAGCAACATTGTAGATTACAAATAATTAATATGTCTAGAATTTATAGGACAGCTTACTTACATCAATGTCCTCATCTTGAACTGAATAATTCTTGAAAGTCCCCAAAGCTCCCTCCAAGAGCTGCTTGGTGACGATCTCATTAAACCGTGCAACAACCTTAAAGATGAGCAATTAGAAGTGAGCAAGGAAGCATAAAACAATGGGAAAATCTTCATGATTACAAAGCAGTTTGCAGTAGAAAAGAAATGTAAAATCTTGAAGCAGAATATGCTACCTTCCTCTAGATTTTATCACAACACAATAAACAAGAAGCATTAAAACTCATACAGCAGAGATCTATGTATCCATGGACAAAGTAGTGCAAGAATACAAAGCCTGAAAAGAGAATTTTTTAATCAAGGTTGAATTGTTGGATTGTTGAAAAGGGGCTTTCTTCTCTTTAGGAGGTTGAATTACTCACATCCAAGCCTCCCTTTCTTAATTGCCTCTCTTTGATACCTGTGTGTGTAGCAAACAGAACAGAGAAAATTATGAGACTTTCTATCGTCAGGTGTGAGGAACACCAAAGGGATCAACTAGTTTGCTGGTGGTGTGTTGCAAGCCTAGCTGCCTAAGGAAGAGGGAGGTTTGGATCTTGGCTATTTGATGTCTGAAACATTGCCTTAGCTAGCAAGTGGTTATGGAAGTTTCCTTTGGAATCACATTCTCTTTGGCAACAGATAATTCAGAGCATGGTACTCAACAGAACAGGTGGGATGCAAGGGTGGTAGTCAACGGTAGTAACCCAAGTCCTTGGAAATTTATATCACGGGCAAGCTTTGTTCCTTTGGGGTTTTTTTAGAGTTGGGTATGGCTCCTGTATTAGGTTTTGGGAGGATTTTGGGTCGGTAATCTTTGTTTCTCTACTTCACATCCACCTTTATTGTTTATCCTCTCAGCATCACCATCCCATTTCAACTTTTATTCTCTCCAAAATTCTTCCATTTCTTGGAATTTTCATTATTTTCAAAACCTTAATCATTGAGAAACTTTAGAATTGGAATCTCCTCTGGGTGTGATTTACTCTTTTTATCCATGTTCATCTATGGACAGTGAGACAAGGACACTAGATTCTGCTGGAGTTCCTTCCCTCAAGGTGAATTCTATCATTTGGCCTGAAGTACTGATTAGGATTAATGCTAATAATTTGTTGCAAGTTTGAAAACCACACAAAGTGTTATCTCCTAAAGTTTGTGCTATGTGCCAGCAGCAAGATATTTGTGGTGCAAACATTTTAGTATTTTTGGGGAAAACTGGATTTATCCAGATAATCTAGATCAATTTCCCAGGCCCCATTTTAAAGGTTTGGGAGGTGTAAAGATGGCAATGTCCTTTGGTGGTGTATGATGTATGCTTTGATTTGGTGCATATGGTTGGAGAGAAATGCCATAATTTTTTCAAGGATAATTTCTTTCCATTACTGCTTCTATGGGATAAAGGGGTCTTCTTAGCTTCTTTGTGGTGCTTGGCTAGTGACTATTTTAGAGAGAATTATTTGTCACAATATACAGAGAGACTGGCATGCTTTGCTCTCTTGATCTGTTTTTTCTTCCTTGTTTTCCTCATTTTCTATTTTTGATATTTTCTTTAGGACCATATTTTATCCTCTACTCCTGTAATTCTTTCTTTCTCTTCAGTTGTGTCTGTGGAATTCAGAAAGAGAGAATGGTATCTGTTCTCATTGATATTTCTGGATGTACAAGACTGTATTTATAATGAAATTCTAGGAAAAAACCTAAGAGAAAAAATAGGAAAAAATCAGGAGAGAATTAACTGTAATCCCTTAATTCAAGGGATTGATTTTCAGCCTAGAATCTCTCTAACAATATTTACATTACAACAGTAAAGATTGAATTTGATTTGGATATCCAAATCACATCCAAATATTCCAGCAATCACATCCAAATATTCCAGCAATCATATATGTACATTCCAACACTCCCCCTCAAACTGGTGAATATAGATCTTCCATTCCCAGCTTGGAAACCATCTCATGAAAATTTCCACTGTTGAGTCCTTTAGTTAAGACATCAGCAAGTTGATCTCCTGAAGGAACATAGGACATGCAGATTAGTCCTTCCTCAAAGTTTCTCTTTAATAAAATGTCTGTCAATTTCAATATGCTTTGTCTTGTCATGTTGTACAGGATTATGAGCAATATTAATTGCAGACTTGTTATCACAACACAGTCTCATGGGACCCTGCCATTTGATCTTCAAGTCCTCTAGTATAATCTTCAACCACAATAACTCACAAATTCCTTGTGCTACTGCTCTGAACTCGGATTCTGCACTTGATCTTGCCACAACATTCTGTTTCTTACTCCTCCATGTTATTAGGTTACTTCCAAGAAAGGTACAATAACCTGTTGTTGATCTTCTGTCAACCACGGAACCTGCAAAATCCGCATCTGTATAGACTTCTAACTTGAGGTTTTGACTCTTCTTAAATAGCACTCCTTTCCCTGGACTTCCTTTCAAGTAGTGTAGTATTCGAAGAGCAGCTTGCATGTGTGATTCCTTTGGATCATGCATAAACTGGCTAATCAGACTTACGGCATAGGCAATATCTAGTCGGGTATGAGCAAGATAGATAAGCCTTCCCACTGGCCTCTGGTACATTTCTCGATCAACAGCTGGTTCTTCACTTGCTGCTGTTAGTTTCTGGTTTGCTTCAATCGGAGTAGCCACTGGTTTGCAGCCAAGCATTCCGGTTTCCTTCAAAAGATCCAGGACATATTTTCTCTGTGAGATAAAGATCCCTTGCTTGGAGTATGAGACTTCAATTCCGAGAATGTACTTCAGTTTTCCTAGCTCTTTTATCTCAAACTCTTTTGCCAAGCACTATTTTAGTTTGAGTTTCTCCTCTTCATCATTACCAGTGACTATTATGTCATCAACATATATACCAGAAGTGCTGTAACTCCCCCTGAATCCGTGTGCTTGATAAACAGTGTGTGATCTCCTTGACTTTGCTTGTACCCTGACGCTTTCATGACTTTGGTAAATCTTCCGAACCAAGCTCTTGGTGACTGTTTTAGCCCATACAGGGCTTTCTTCAACTTACATACTCTAGTTGCTGTTTCTCTCCCTTCAAAACCTGGTGGAATACTCATGTAGATTTCTTCTTCTAGGTCCCCATGTAAGAAGGCATTCTTTACATCATATTGTTGAAGTTGCCAATCAAAGTGAGCAGCTAGAGATAGTAGGATTCTCACCGTGTTCATCTTAGCTACTGGTGCAAATGTCTCCTGGTAGTCTACCCCATAAGTTTGAGTGTACCTTTTAGCCACCAACCTAGCCTTGTATCTCTCGAGTGAGCCATCAGCATTGTATTTCAGAGTAAAGACCCATTTGCAGCCGATTAAATTCTTTCCATTCGGTGTGTCAACTATCTCCCATGTCTTGTTTTTCTCTAGTGCCCTCATTTCTTCCTTCATTGCATTTCTCCACTCTTCTTTTGACAATGCCTCAGATAGAGATTTAGGAACAGCAATAGTATCTAGACTTGCAATAAAATTTTTGTAGGGTGGTGACAAACGTTGTAGTGACACATAGTGAGACAATGGATAAATAGGTTGCTTTGTGCACTTTTTGGAACCTTTTCTAAGGGCAATGGGAAGATCCAAATCATCAACAGACGGTTCAGTCAAAGGAGGAATAAAACTTACCATGCTTTCATTGATAATGGGGAGATTTAAATCATTCTCATGATTATGAATAGGCTGTTCAGCCAAAGGAAGAATAGAACTTACCGTGCTTTCATCGATAGGGTCCGGATTGGTAGTCTGGCTTTGCTTCGGATTAGAAACAGTAGCTGATCTCCTTGAATATATCTGAGAAAACCTTTTAGGATTATGAACAGAATCAGTTTGAGGAAGAGTTATAGGTTCCTGAGAAATAGAATTTGAAATAGACTCGAGTTGAGAATTTTCAGGAGTAGTAGATTGGGAAACAAAATCAGTTGGGGAAGCAGATGGAGTTTGAGAGACGGGTAACTCAAAATCACTAAGACTGAGACCATCTATTTCAGGAGCATTCTTATCTTCCAATGAATTCTCCCCCTGAAGATAAGAATGGTTGAAATATGACTTGTTTTCAATGAAGGTTACATCTGCTGACATATAGTATTTCCTAGAAGGAGGATGGTAGCATTTATAACCTTTTTGTGTGCTAGAATAGCCAAGGAAGATACATTTGATGGCTTGTGGATCTAATTTTCCCCTCTGGTGGTTATGTATATGGACAAAAGAAGTGCAACCGAAGACTCTTGGTGTAAGACCATTGGATACTCGGAAGTGAGGATAGAAAGTGGACAAAATTGCCATGGGTGTTTTCTGGTCCAATATACGTGAGGGTAACCTATTTATCATATAAGTGGCTGTGAGAATAGCTTCCCCCCAATAAGACTTAGGAACTTTCCCATGAAATAACAAGGCTCGGGTAGTGTTAAGAAGGTGACCATTCTTTCTTTCAGCAATTCCGTTCTGTTGGGGTGTATTAACACAGGATGACTCGTGTATGATTCCCTCCTTTTGAAAATATGGTGACAGCACTTGATTAAAATAATCTTTGGCATTATCAGACCTAAAAACTTTGATTTTAACCCAAAAACTGATTCTGAATCATGGAATGGAAAGAAGGAATAATAGTACTCACGTCAGATTTTTGTTTGAGCAAGAAAGTCCATGTGACTCTATTACAATCATCTATTAAAGTAACAAACCAACGAGCTCCTGAGACATTTGGGATTGTAGAAGGTCCCCAAATGTCGCTATGAACTAAATCAAAAGGTTTGGAACATCATTTATTGCTAATAGGATATGGAACCCGAGTGTGTTTGGCAAGCTCACAAATATCACAATGAAATTCTTTAATATCTAAATTCTTAAACAAAGATGGGTACATACCTTTCAAAGTTTGAAAGGATGGATGGCCAAAACGAAAATGATGAAGCCAAATGGCTTCTTTATTAGAAGTTGTAAGGAAAGAAACAGATAGATTTGGTGGTGAAACTCCTTTAGAGGCATCTGGTATCTCAAGAAAATACAGCCCATTCCTTTCCTTAGCAAGTCCAATCCTCCTCTCCGAGCCCTTGTCCTGAAAAACACAATAAGATGGATGAAAAACCACATTACACTGTAAATCTTTAGTGAGTTTCTGGATAGAAACAAGGTTGGCTGATAATTTTGGCACATGAAAGACATCTTTCAAGGTAAGATGTGGTGAAATAGATATATTCCCAATTCCAGCAACAGTAGCAAGTGATCCATTTGCTACGGTGATTTTTCTATTACTAGGACAAGGGGTATATGTGCTAAACTATGAGGAACAGGGAGTCATATGGTCAGTAGCCCCAGAGTCTATGATCCAGGAAGTATCTAAGTGATTCCGTGAGGCATGTAAGCCAAAGAAACAGGAAGAGGTTCCAGACATTGAAGCTGAAAAACAAGGAATTGGTTTAAGCAAAGGTGAGGGACGGGTACAGCAATGAAGGCTGTAGAACAGAACAGAGACGCAGCAATGAAGGCTGCAAACAGACGCAGAAAGTAGAGATAAAAAGGAAAGAAAACGCAGCAATGAAGGCTGCACTGCAAATAGATGCAAAGAGCAAAGGGAAAGGGAAAGAGATGCAGCAATGAAGGCTGCAAAGGGAAAGAGAAAGAGATGCAGCAATGAAGGCTGCAAATAGAACCCAGAAATCTCTCCTAAAGCTCTGATACCATGTGGAATTCAGAAAGAAAGAATGGTATCTGTTCTCATTAATATTTCTGGATGTACAAGACTGTATTTATAGTCAAATTCTAGGGAAAAGCCTAAGAGAAAAAATAGGAAAAAATCAGGAGAGAATTAACTGTAATCCCTTAATTCAAGGGATTGATTTTCAGCCTAGAATCTCTCTAACAATATTTACATTACAACAGTAAAGATTGGATTTGATTTGGATATCCAAATCACATCCAAATATTCCAGCAATCACATCCAAATATTCAAGCAATCACATCCAAATATTCCAGCAATCATATCTGTACATTCCAACAGTGTCCAATGAATTTCATTTCTTATTTTAAAAAAAAAATTTCTTACATGTTAGTACTGGAAAGGTGGCCAAGATTATGGCCCAAGAAAAAGTGCTAAACATGGTTCCTTCTATAAGTAATACCATATGGTATGGGTGGGAGAAAATAATGTTTTTTGATGCATGACACACTAGCATCAATTAAGCATAAGCTTAAAGATCGGATCATCTTAGCATTTTGGTTTACTTGTGATTTTAGGGCTGAATTTATTATTCCATAATCTTACTAGATCAATATTATTATGCCCTTTTGGCATGCAGAATTGGGCTTGGAATTGGACCTACTAATTCAAATTCTATTTGGAAGGCCTTTTAGAATTAGAATTGAATTCCATATAGCAATCCAAGGAATTGAAAAACAACTAGCTCAGGCCCTTCACAATTTTTAACCTGGACCCTAGAAATTACCAATTCCAAGACTTTAGATCAAAGCCTCTCCCCCCACCCTCTCTCTCCCTCTAGTTTTTATATACTTTTAACAGTAATGTTCATATAATTATATTTTGATAAAAATTATATTTTTATTAATATTTTATTTTGTAAATAATAGTCAAAGGTATTTACTTTTTTAAAATTTATATCAAAATATATAAATTTATAAATTTATTTTGAAAATGTTAATAGTGATTTACTAATACACATATTTTATAAACATGTTATGTGAAAAACTCAAAGAATCAAATTCATGCATGACAATTGGAATGAAAATAATAATTATTATATTAATGAAACTTTTTGGGGCAAATACTTTTTTGATAGCTTTAGTTTTTAAAATGAATAATTATAAGGGTAACATACACATTACCCCCTGAAGTATAAGGGCCTCTCAAGTTTCAACTTACCCCTTTAAAGTTTATTTTGCGTCACTTAACCCTTCTAACATTTGAGCTGAACGGAAAATGTTACTTTGACCGTTAATTCAAACGGAGCATATGGCACGTGCATATCACGTGACTTTACCTACACAAAGAGCAAAGTTTTTTTATCACATAACCCCCCTGAAGTGTAGATTTTTATCACATAAGCCCCATGAAGTTTGGATTTTTATCACATAACTCCCATCAAGTTTGGTTTTAAATGTATCTGTTTGATTTAATTGAAAAAAGCAACGTTTTCACTTCAGCCCAAACATCAGGGGCTTAAGCGATAAAGAAAATACTTCAGGGGATAAGTTGAGAAAGGGCTATACTTTGAGGGAGTGAAGTGTATTTTACCTTAATTATAATATATTTTTAAACAATATATTCTAATATATATTTTTCCCAACCTTAAACATATTTCTTTTTTTGCCTTTCTCCTACTATAATTGATCTGCGAGCAATGATATGTCTTTGGATTTCATACTTTTGAAATTCAATTTTTATTTATTTTAATAAAAGATATTTAATTACTTAATCTTTTATTTATATAAATTCAATATCTTTATGAAAAGCAATCATTATTGTATGGGAACTTGTCTATACTCCATTATTTTTTATTTTTTCTAAAAATAATTTTCATATAACTATACTTTATGTTAACAAAATATTTTTAAAATGTGAATATTATATTATAAGAAATTATTATATTGTTAATATTTTTTTTATTAATTTTAAATTTTGTAATTATTAAATTTTTATTTAAAAATTATTTTTTCAATGAAAATTTTATAACTTTAAATAATTTTTTGAAATTTTAGATCATACATCCGAACAATAGAATTGGAATTGAACTTAGAAATCCAATTCATGTTCTAATTCTTTGCGCAACCCAAACATAAAATTTAAGATTCTGAACCAATTCTCATTTTGAAATAATTGGAATAGGAATTAAAATTCTGTGTTCTAATTACAATTCCTGTGTCCAAACAGACCCTTAGGATTATTAGCCTTAGTAAATTTTTACTTTTTATATTTTTTTCCTAGGGCTATTTTAATAATCATTCTATTTTCTGGCTTGGGTTGTATTTGAACCCGGGTTTTTCATATGTAGGTGTTACTGGGTTTTTGGTTTTAATGCCTAAGCTTTCCTTATGTGTTTAGTAGCATAGAGTCTCAACCCTTATAGAATCAGGATTTTATTCCTAATTGGCTAATTCTAGTTGGATAAGTTATAGGAGGTCTATTTAAACAGTTGTAATGCTTTTTATTTGATAGATGATCAGACTTATGAATTATGGGAGCATATTGCTCTCTTCTTCATTGTGTGATGCAATCAAGCCCTAGGTGTCGTGCCTAGGCTTTTTTCTTCTTCACAATTTCTACCTTGTTTTATTTAATTTTTTCTAGGCTACCAGACCTGATTTCTACCTTGTTTTATTTATGTATACAAGACACATTCTGCCTGATTGATAAATAAAAAAGCAGAAAAATATTATAAGATTAACAATGACTATGTTCCTTGAAAAACAAGGCATAATATGAAAGCATCAAATAGTTTAGAATTAAAATTTGTGGAAACTGACCACAGCAAAACGAAGTCCCTGGGTTCTGGTAACAGAACCTGTCAGCTGTCGCACAGCTGCTGTCTGTGTCGAAGATGATCGACCCTTGCTCTGAACAGCAATATGTGGCTTAATATCTGAAGCTAAAGAAGGAAAGCAGTGAATATATTCAGCCACTAAAACTGCCTAAATGCAAGAAAAGAAATGACCACAGAAAAGAATGGGGTAAAGCATCCTAAAATTCTTTATTCCTTGATGAATTAAACAAAACTCAAAAATTGAATTTTTCATTATGTTTGTCATCAATCATTAAAATAGTAGAAAGGACAAGGAATATAACCTTGCATAAAAAGCAAAAATGAGAGAGACCTTGGCCTTTTAGGAACCTTTTGAAGATGTAAGAAGTTACTACTACCACGAGAATGATCTTGGCCATCATGATGCACAAATCCAAGCCGAGACTGATGGCTAGGAAGGAAACAATCGGTGGAAACAAATAAAGCCATTCTTTTGGTCTAGAGATGTCAGCACCGTCTTTGAGATAAGTATATATCTAGAGGGATGTCAGCACCGTCTTTGAGATAAGTATATATCTAGAGGCTAAAAGCATATCAGTGAACATAATAAACATCCTGATGTTTAAGTTTACATAAATAGATTTGCAGAACAAAGTTCAGCCCAATAAAAAAGGGGCAGAAGATAAAAATATATATATAAATAACCTTTAACCCAGGATTCTAAATCTAATCTTTTCACTTTTAAATTAATGAAATAAAATTGCTGAATGTCAAATGTTGGATTCTTTCTTAACTTGCCTCCATCAATAACATCAAAACAGGCTATTACACAATGTTCTTAACATGGAGTACTTTCTTAACTTCCTACTTAACCGAACAGAATTTAACGACGACTTTGTTGACCTTTCACAAAAATAACCTCTCAGTAAAGGACCTTCCAAGGTGTTAAATCCACATTTAGAGGTGAACTTAAAGAAGAAATAAGAATAAATAATTGAGGGTGAAAATCAAGAAAAGATGACAGATATAGTCTTCTGTACACTTGATGCTGCTATGCAGATGTCAATTTATGTAAGGGTGGTGAATTTTAATATGCTTGTTTATGAGCGAACCACTCAAGAGAGGTTCATTAAATCTAGATATTGAAGGAGAATAGCCTATGCAAGAGACCAAAGAGCAACCAAAAAAAAAAAACATTAAAAGGTTAGAAAACATTCTTATTGGTTTTACAATCAACATACCACCCTCCCCAATCATGTTACTTATTTTAAATAGAACAATGTAGTAGGACTCTTAAGCATTTTTTCCTTTTTTGATAAAAGAAAAAATTCATTAAGACGAAGAGTAGAAAATTAAAATGGAAAGAAGGGATCCTCAATAACAGAAAACGGAAAAATAAAATAAGAAAGAAAAAAAAAGAGCAAAGCTACCCAATTCCTTTGCATATCTGTTAGGGAAACTCCCTGAAACAAACCATGAGCTTTACACCAAAGAACCTGCTCAATCTAACTCTAAAGAAACAATTTTTCCAAGCTCTGGCAAGCAGAAATAAAGAAACACCCCCTAAAGCAGTGCTTAACCTCCGTTAGAGAATAGGCAAGTTCAATGGTCTAGCTAAACTTTGACCCACAAATAACATCACTTAGAAGATAGGGAGCAATGAACAGTTTGAATAACAAGAATCATTTGAACTAAGCATCATAGGAAGGGTCTTAGGCATTGCAACTAAGCAAGAATACACAGCATATCAAACATGCTACATTTTTACTTTTAACCTCCTCAAGGTTAGAAATATGTGTGTGCTTATGTGAGTGTGAGAGTGTTAGAGAGAGAGAGAGAGAACACAAAACAAGGCCATAGATGCGACTCCAAACAAGTCAAGGGAATACATGATTCCGCATGGCCACTATGTTTCAAAGTATTTGACCGCTAGCTTAAATTTATTTTTAAGGATTTAGTGATTTACTCATAAGTAGATGTAGATCAAAGAAAAAGAAACAACAATTACAAAAAAACTAACTGAAAAAAGAAAACATTTATAAAAGTAAGCAGATAAGTACAAAATGGACTATTAAAGTATTAAAGCTAATATTTTATATGCAATACTTCTCACTAGTCACCGAAAGTGCAACTGTCACTTAGCAGAGTTTGACAAAAGCAACCTCTATCCAAGAACCTTAAAATACTGTGTCTTCCTACCTCCTCTTTTCAATATACTGACCAAATATCCAAAAGGACCAAAGATCAAAGTTTCTATTTATATCTTCTTGAAGCAGCGCACAGTTATTCAACAAAGCGAATTATAAACATAGACTTATATTGCCACTCTTACTTAAAAGATGTGAAAACCCGTAATGCGTCTACCCTCCCTATTGAGCAGCCAAAGTCCTATAATGAAATAAAAAGTAGCTATCTACTCATGCCAATACCCAGCGCATTACATATAGATATATTTCTGCATTAGTATCAAGTTGATCAGTATTGCTACTCCAATTAAACCTATCTCATTAATGGATTTTGTTCCTTCACTGATAATGCACTTAAGTGAAACCATTATGCCAATTATTTCAGCTTTGGTATTTGAACAAAACATCATGAAACTAGGTAAATTCTACCTAAAATCGCAGGAAAACACCCCTCACCTAAGGCATTATGTAGGACAACTCGATCAAAACCCACATCAGAAGAGCTGCAAGTTAGTGTTGGCAAACCATCGAACAGTTTGTGAGCAGAAAATTCCTACTCTAAAATTAATCCACCAAGAGTAACCAATAGCATAGGAAATTATGAATTAACTTACGACCACAACATTCAATCTCAACAGTCCACCATCATCATCAATAATCACAGAGATGCAAGGAGTACTCTAATCAACTTTGGGGCTAGCATCACAACACTCGAAAAGGAAGAGAGGAAGCCTAACGGAGAAGGAGGAAAAAGTTTCAAAAATCAACAGAGTAGTGCAAAACCAATTCAGCAGAATAACAAGACGCCAAAATAAGTACTGACAAAACTAATCCTTAAACCTGTTCACAAAACAAATCTTAAACGCATTATATCACACTTGTAGTGAAATCGATTTGAAAATTGCAACAAGTAACAACCCCAACCGGTTCGTTCAAAAATAACAGCCACAACAGTAGCAACCTTTTCAATTGACAAGGTCAACAACACTTGCTTGCTGGCGTCCTTCCAATTAAGACAGTCGCTGAACAATGACAAGGTCAAGGTGCATCGAGGAAGAGAGAAGAGAAAGTAGCACTAGTTTTAATTATTCATGAGATTTGAAGTTCTCGCAAATTGAAGGTCAAGAGTTGAACTACCTCACACCTATCTGTGAAAGAATCCACCCTGTATATTAAATCTGAGTTATCAATGATGAACTCTATTTGATTTATAGATAGTCTGTCATATCTCTCTTCTTAGGAAGAAGCTCCAACCCTGAAATTACTATTAAAGGTACTTACTTTTTCACTAATGCAAGTCACCCATCAACCATCAAATCCCCAAAATAAATAAACTATTCAAAAAAAAAAAAAGTCAAACTCACGGAAAAAGGAAAGGACCCATTGATAGTTAGATCTTGACCCAAATGGGGCTTTCCAGCGTTTCAGTTCAATTCCAGTTAGCAACCATTGAAACCAAAATGCGAATCACAGCCGGCATTAATTTTGAAGAGAAAGCAAAGGAAGAGAGAGACGGGGAGAAAGAGTGAAGAATGAAAGGAGACGGAACAGAAGAAGCTTACCGGAGAGAGAGGGAGGGGTGGCGAAGAGATGCCGCCGGCGAGCTTCTGACTGCCACTCGAACGGAGAACGCACCGACGATCGGTGCCGGATAGAACCGAAGTGGATGCCGTAGAAGTCAACGCGACGTATCTCTATTTAACATAATATTTTGATCCGGCCACTTCTACAATCTACTGTGAAATTATAGTGTAACAGTAATATCTGTATGGTTAATTATTTTCGTGTTGGATGATTACGATTATTTCAATCAACTAAATTTAAGTTATTACCGATTCGTTATTGGTCCAAGGAGAAGGTTCTGATTTCCTTAGAAATTCACAAGATTTGATTCAGCAAACATAAGATCTGTTTAGATGCCTTGACCCTACTCTAGCGTCAATGGAGGAAGAAAAACGAAAAGATGGGATATAATACTTTAAAAAAAAAAAAAGAAGAAAGGAAACATGGAGGAATGTTTTTGTTTGGTTTCATCGAGGAAAAGAAAAAAAATAGTTGAAAATAAATGTTTAATTATTTTATTATTTTTTATAATTTAAAACATCATTAGCTTTAATATGAATAAAGTGAAAAAATAAAATTTTAAATTTTTTTTAATTTATTAAATAAAAGAATAATGTAAAAATATAAAGCTTATAAAAAATTGATTACTCTAAATTTATTTTTTTTACTCTTAAATTAATATTAAATAAGAAAAAAATTCAATTATTAGGTTTTTTTTTCTACTCAAAAAGTGCATACTAAATAAAAATTTACCTATAG
The DNA here is from genome assembly GCA_019955255.1 of Castanospermum australe. Lineage (NCBI taxonomy): Eukaryota > Viridiplantae > Streptophyta > Magnoliopsida > Fabales > Fabaceae > Castanospermum > Castanospermum australe. The sequence continues at coordinate 323,247 of NSJW01000271.1, read as the reverse complement.
GAGGGTCCCCACTCCAAGAGGATAATTTGAGAAAAAAAAAGTTATTTTATATTTTTCTCTTATTTTTTATTTAATTACACTTTGTCCTATTAGTATAAAATTATCTTAATATATTTATCAAGGTTGACTCATTTAATTAATATTTAGCTTATAATAATTATATGATTTTAGTTTAAATTATGAGATTTTTTATTGCTTGTTAAAAAATAATCTATAATTCTATTAATTATATTTTTAGATTAACTTATTTTATAATTAAAATAGTTTATAATTAAAATCTTACTGTGAGAGTTTTTGAAAAAAATATTATTTTTTTATAAAATTAATCTATTATCAAATATGTACTAAAAATCTTGTTAAAATTAATGATATAAATGCTCATTAGCCCGCGCAAAATGCGAGCGATTGCATATCAATATTTATAATTATTTTATAAAAAATTCAATAGAATTTATGCATTATTTTTGTTATAATAGCTTAATTTATGAATTAAATATGCGTCAATATATTTCATTTTTACTTTGATAGAAAATTAATTTTTAAATTTATGTGCATATTTGTTTATAATTGTGTATTCTTAATCAAATATTTTGAATTATAATTTTAATTTATATATTATCTTATCGTGATTATACAAATCAAAAATTAAAAAAAATAAATAACAAATATAAGTTGGTTAATATAATGTAAATGCTATTCATAAAAGTATCATTACAGTTTATATCATCCTCATCTTTTTTAATAAATATAAATCATTGACTGAATATGAAAAGTTTATACTCATCAATAAAATTTTAAATTTATTTGAAAGAAATCGCATTAACACTTAACATTATATGAAATTAAATGACTTACAAAAGTATTTAGATGAAGCCGCATCATATAAATATGATGACATAATATGATATGACGTTATATGATTTAAAAAATAATATATCATTAAATATGATGACATTAACATTTATGACTTAGAAAAATTATTTTTAATATTTGATATGTTACATCAACGTATAAAATAGCATAACAAGTATTTTAAAATAACTATGTCATCACATAATTTGAAGATCATCATCAAACATGTTAACATGCCATTTTAACCTTAAAATGATAAAAACCTCCCTCATTCTAAACTTTTGTATACTAAAAAAAAAAAAAATTGCCCGTACGAAGAATGGTTAATAATGGAACCTGATGTCCCGCTCCCCCGCTATTAAAGAAGCAACTTGCATTCTACACCAAAAACAATCCACTGCTACCAAAAGAAGCACCTTCCATACTCCAAAAAGAAAAAACGAAGGGCTTCAAAAGTCCTGCGTGAGTTCAAACATTCCCATGACTTGCCTGACAATGGAACAGCGCCTCATCAAGCCCAACCGAGGAGCTGGCACCCACCGAGCATTGGCTAAACTTAGAATAAAATTTATTTTTAATTTTATTTATTAATATAATTGTTTAAAAATTAATTTCATAAATTTAATCTCTTAAACTTTAAATTTATAATAATTTAATTTTAAAAAAAATAAAATTGATAAAATTAAAATGAATAAAATGATAAATTTTGTGAGAAAAATTGAAAAATTAAATCAATAAAATTAATTTTTAAAAGATAAAATTGATAAATGATATATTTTTTAAGGATTTAAAAAAGATTTTAAAATATGTTTGAAAACACTTTTTTTTTAGAAAAAAATTTCTATTTTTAAAAGTTTTTTTAAAAATATTTTAATTATAAGTTATTTTAACTATAAAATAAGTTAATCTAAATGCCTACTTGCTCTTAAACTTAATTAGTGTAACATCCCTGTAACACATGGCAAAACTTACAAAAAAAAAAATATTTCTTAAGAATGGTATATTACTTAAAAATTATAGTATAATATTCAATAAAAAATAAAAAAAATCACTTATAACAATTTTAATAGAGATATTTAATCAATATCTATATTATTATAAAAGAAATTCACCTCATTGGTTTCAAATTCATAATTTCTAAAAAAATCATTAATAATTAATTAAATACAAATAAAAAAAAAGAATTAAATCATAAACACAAACTTTTTTTTTATAATTATATTCTATAATCACAATTACTTTCAAATACAAATAGTTATCTTTTTACTTTTTTTAAAACTATTTTTATTTAACTAATTAATTTATAATTATAAAAAATTATAATTAATTAATTTAAAAAAAATTATATGAACAAAAAAATTTAAAAAAAGAAACAAATTGAGACAGTACCTCTCAAGATACAAATAAATTATTATCTTTTTTAATTTTACATAATTTAAAATTATATATTTATTGTTTATTATATGTTTATTTTAATATTTGTTAGTATTTTAAATATTATTTTAATATTTTTTTATTTAAAAAATTTAATAATTATTATTGGTTTAATTCGTGAAAAAAGAATTAAAATCTTAAATTTAATTCATAAAAAATTAAAAATTAAGATAAAATATTATTAAATAAAAAATAAAAAAAATAATAATAATAATAATAAAAATTTTAAAAGATTTTACTTATAAATTTTTTTATTTAAAATTTAAAATTATGACCTATCAACTATTATAATAAATATATTATAATATTTAAAATTTACGTTATTATTATTTATTACATAAATATTATTTATTAAAATTAAATATTAAAATAAAAATTTTAAATAACATAATTTAATTAGACGTGACGAAACCAAGCAACTATTCTCTTCCTAGACAGAAGATGGCAATGGGGTGTAGGGGCTGTCATAAGGGACCACGAGGGGTTGATACTGGCTGCTGCGAATTAGGAACTCTCATTGGGCCTCAGCCCAAACCTAGCAGCCAGAGTTGCAATCATATTTGCCCAAGATGCAACTTATTTGGGCCAGATTATGCAAGATTGTATTTCTCGCTCAAAGTCCTTTAGATGTTTTATGTTTCTTTTATTAGGAGAGGAGGAACCAAGTGGCCACGAGCTTGCTAGACTTGCTTTGGTTAATCCAAATTGTGTTTGGATTGAAGAAGCTCAGATTCTATTCGTAATTGGGCCCTATTGGACATTCTAAGTCCTGTTTAACGAAATTCTCACGTTCAATTAAAAACCTGCGGCCCATTAGGTAACAGCAGCCCATGTATGGTGAGACTGAAAAAACGTTCCTGAAATCCAGGGGCGATGACAAATATGCAGACCTAACTAACCCTTTTGTTGCAGACCCAAAAAAAAGAACTAACCCTTTCGTTTGGATTTCAACCCAAAAAAAAAAAATTCTTTTGTTTGGATAATTGAAAAAAAATAATGAGAGAGGAAAAAGATTAAAATTTGCATTGAAGAGAAATTAAAAAAAATTGAGTTTTTTATTTTTAGGGTTTTACCTTTTCTTTATTTTCTTCATTTTTTCTTCCATTAAATAAGAGAAAATTTTAAATTTAAAAAAAATTCTCCTATTTTCTTTCTTTTAATCTAAACATAAGGTAAGTGTCTAATAGTGTGTGTTTAGTTGAACCTTTGGAACTCCAAATCCATGACTGAAACTATTATTTGGAGCTTTTCAAAAATGAAATCAAATACACACCAAGTGTATCACCAAAAAAAAAAGTGTCAAAGTGTAACTAAAACAGTGCAAAAGCAATGGAAACTCTATAATTCTAGTGATTCGTTAACACTTAACAAAGTGTTGGGTGCTTCTTTGATGGCAGTGAGGAGGGATAATAGTTTTTGTTAATCGTTTATAGTATAATGGGAATGTTTTATTCTAACTGGATGAAATATAATTTAATAAAAAAGAAGTGATAAATATATAAAATAAAATTTTATTTTTATTTACTATTAGTATAAATTTTATATTATCATCTAATTATATATTGTCAAATTATTAAAAAAAAGTAATTAAAATAATAATTATATAAAAAGTTAAAAATATAGTAATATGTGATTAAATGATAATATAAAAAAATCTTTATACTGACAGTAAATTAAAATTAAATTATATAAAAAATTAAATTTAGTTTATTAAAATCGTCATTACCGTTCATGTCTACATAAATATAATCTATGATAAAGATATTACAGTGTGCACTATGATTTTATAGTATATTGTAAAATTGGCCTTTTTATATTTATTTCCGAAATATGAATGTAAATTTTGTTAGTAATAATTTCTTATGTAAATCAATTTAAATTTTGTTTATAATAAAAAATCACATCTCAAAAAATGATAATGAATATTATTAAGTATAATTATATTTTTAATATTTAATAGTAAAACAAGTGAAATCTAGTAACTAGTTTAGAAGAGTGTAATTTACTAATAAGTAAGCTGAAACTCTAATGAGATAAGATTTATCTATAATATTAGAAGTTTAATTCTCTTAAAGAACAATTTGTAGAAAGAGCAACCTTAAAACTTGGAGCAAAAATTATTCTTATACTCACATGGTGGGAGAATACCATTTGAGTGTAAGAATATCTCATAAAAACAAAACAAATAGTAAACAAAAAGATAAAAATTAAAAACTAAGTTCATTTTAAATATCAATATATTCATTTGTCATTTTCATTCATATTTTCTCAAAATCATTATATTTAATCAAATTTTATCTTAGAATATATGTGAAAAAAAAGTAACACATTGACAACATATGCAAAATACTTATGTATTATGATTAAAATTCTTTAAAATGTTTGTACAAGGTACAAGTTAAATGAATTAATTTTAAAATTTATTTAAATATTTTTAAAAAATGAATTAATTTTAAAATGTATTTAAATAATAAAATAGAATTATTTTTACAAAATATCATTAAGTCTACTTGTTAAAATTGATGTACAGGGGACAAGTTAAATGAATTAATTTTAAAATTTATTTAAATAATAAAATAGAATTATTTTTAAAAGATATTATTAAGTTTACTTGTTAAAATTGACTTTGCTTATTAAAATTAAATTTGTTAATGTTGATTGAATGAACTTTTTAAAAAATGAGTGACCCATACTTAGAATAAATTTTATTTATAAAAAAAGTAAGAAAAATCATACTTTTAAGATAAAATAAAGGTTTAAATATATGTGATAATTGATTTGAAAAACTAACCCAAATGTGAATGGTTATTACTGGTAAAATCAATTATGAAGAATTATATATTATACGTAATTCCAAACTCTCTAAAATTTAAAATAAATAAACTTGTATCGAAAAAATAAATAAATAAACAACCCTAATAGTTAAAACCAAGGTTACTTTTATTGTTTAACCTAAACAAAAAAGAGAAATACTAATTTGTGAATTTAAGCAAATTGTCTCTATTGTTATGCTAAAAGAAGAATCAATGTGTTGTCTTCGAAGGGGGAATAAAGTTGCCGCAGGCCTCAAGACTTCTAAAGAAACTTTTGCTTCGCTACTAAGGAAGTTCCAATTGGAAAAACCCTCCATAAAGAAACACTTGTCAGTTTTCACTGTTTTTTTTTTAATTAGTTTTTAAGTCTTTCTTTTTCCACTGTGAAAGATGCAAATTTTTCTTTGGTTCAGACTATGAAAAGATGCAAATGAACTTTATGCCCTAGTCCAGCTGAACCCACTACCAGGATGGAAATATTATAATGGATTGTTTAGTCCAGAGTATTTGTTTTAATCATTCAAATTCTCAGTTTTTTTTTAAATATAGTTTAGTTTCCCTAATAAAATACTGTTAATAAAGAAACAAATTATGCCTCATTTTTAATTGGCATTTTTTTTTCTCTTTTGACAATATTTTTTTAGGAGCCATGAAAAAAAAAACCACTGACTTATTGGTTTTAAAATGTACATTGTGATTTTCTTTTACATAGTATCTTGTGATATTTTTTTTTTGGTGATATAAAGTTAAGGAGGAGGAGGAGGAGATTACCATGTTCCAGTACCAAAACATGTCAGAGATTTCAGTGTCGAATCAATCCCATTAACAATATCTTGTGATTTATCTAAAATTGAAATCTCTAGTTACAAAAATAAAATAAAATAGATATTTATTTTTTAATATATATATATATATATATATATATATATATATATATATATATAGATGCATTAAAAAGCTATTGTTAAATTCTTTTAGTTCAATGATTTTTTGGTAGTGTTTTATTTTGACAAGTGTAACTTTTTTAAAAAAAAAATTATCTTATACACGTAATTTGTATGAAATAAATATTTTTAACGTGATTATTATATTTTTTTTATTATAATTAATAGTTATTCCAATGGCAACTATAAAAATTACAAAAAAAGAAATTAGCACACCTGTAAATTCAATGCACCTCAACATAATAATTTGTTAAACTGACTAGATGAAGTTAAAAGTTATTTTTCCTTTCTTTTCGCTAATGTGATTGGCATCAAATTTGGCTTGACATGCACGTTGATAGGTTGTTTTTTTTTTTTTTTAAACACGGTAAAAACTTTGCGAGATTTATTATGGGGTTTAATCGTTTATGAAGATAAAATAATTTTACAATTTCAATTAAACTTGCAAAGAGATTAAGTTGGAATAATTTTAAATTTTTAAATGTTTTGGGATTGTTAATGATGGTTGGGTACTAGCCCTTTGCATTTAGTACATATTTGGCAATAAATTAATTTTAAAAAATTACTGATTTTTAAAAGTTTTTTCGGTAAAAGAATATTTGAAAACTTTAATATTAGTTTAAAATAGTACAAAATGAAACTAATTATATGAGCCCATATAAAAATAAACTTATTCAAAATTAAACTTAATTTGGTTCAAATTTAAAATTAATTTTAATTTATTTTTATCTTACAAAATAAACATGTATAATTAAATAAAAATAAATTTAAAAATAAATTTAATTATATTAGATTAAGTTGTTAGTTTCTTATACCAGAATAAGAGAGAAAAAGATAGATAGAGGAGGAGAGAAAGTTAAGAAAAAATTAGGCTAAAAAAAATTAATTTTAAGTTAGACTTTTTAAAAGCTAGTTTTACCTCAAATTCTGATTAGATAAGAATTAGTTTTTAAAATTTTAATGATAACAAAACATCTTATATTTAAAAACCAGCCCTACAACACCTACATATCTGGTTTTTTAAATTTTCCAAACACTTCTAAGATTTTAATTATACATTATTTTAATTATAAAATGAATTAATCTAAACACACCTTTGATTTTGTCTGATTATATCTATTCATTTAAAAAAATGATAAGGTTAAGTTCAAATATATTTGTGAATGACCTTATAATTTAATGGCCTTCAACATTTTTAACAAGCACCTTTTTTTTTTCTTTCTAACTCTTTTAAGAAGCACTTGGTTATATATTCAATTTCAAATAAATCTATTGTTTACATTTTAATTTAGCATGCTTTTAACATTCTTTTACTAGATTTCAATTTTTTTATAACCAAAAAATTAAAAATGACTTATGTGAATCAACAGTTTACATAGATTATTTTGAACTAATATTGAAATCTACAAACTTAGAAAAGTAATAAATCAAATAGTTAATTAAATCATAAAATGGCTTTTTAATAAAAAATGAGTTAAGATAAAGTTAAACTTTAGTTGCATTGAAGGATGTTGTAACTTTCCAAAAACATACTCTATTTCACACATTACTTTTTTTACAATTTCACATGCTTTCCCAAAACTACAGTAGATAAGCTTTTCAACGAGTGCATAAAAGAGTTTGCTACGGTATACAAATTTCATTGGCAAATATATATATATATATATATATATATATATATATATATATATATACATACATACATATATTCTAAACAGTATTTAAATAATAAAACCCCAACCATGATATATTTTGAACAAATATATACATTTTAATATTGTATGTTTTTAACTCTTTAAGTTAATTCATACTAAAATCACAAACTAGCGGTTTCCTAATCATTAATAATTTTTTAGATTAATATTAGATTTTGATATATTTTGCTTGATTAAAATCATATACATTTAATATTTTAATATCAATTCAATTTTTTTGAAATTTTTTTACTAATTTATATCATCTATACTATATATAATGGGAATTCTTCAATTTGGTTTCTAACTTTTACTTTTTCTAAAATGTCATTGATAATCAATTAAACATAAATAAATAAAAGAATAAAACTGTAAATTCATAAATTTTTTTAATGACCACCATTTACAGTTATTTTAGACATCATTTCTCCTTTCTCCTTCTATCTCTTTTTTTTATTATTTTTTGTATTTGATTATCTTCTGCGTATGTTCTGTATCTACTCAAAAAGAGATGATTATTGTTCTATTTTACATTAAAATGTTTAATTGTAGCAAAAACTTTGCATCCTTTGGACTTTTTTTTTTTGTATGTAGGGAAATCTTTTTAATTTTGTTTGTCATTTCATAATTAGTTTTTACATGTACTATATATCTCAAGTTTTTATGAAGTATTTAATACTTAGAATCTGGTGGTTACTTTTGAAAAAACAAATTAAAATAAAACAAATATATTACTTGAATTTTTTAAAAATAAAATACAAATAATTATTCTGAGAAAACATAAATTTTACTATATATAATTAAGTATATATAAATATAAAAAATTAAAAAATATGAATTGACCGGCAGATTAGTACCCATCAATGTGCTAGTACTTACTGATGTTTGTAGCAGACGTAATATTTATTCACAATTATAAAAGAGTTATGTGTGTAGGGTGGCATGGAAATAGAGAATATTATAACCATCTCTCAATTGCTTCTGGAAAATACATGTGATTTTAGAAAAAATTGCAATAGCCCATCTTTCAACAAGAAATAATCAAATTGACATTCAATTCTTTTACTCTCTCAAAGTTTTTACTCTCTATCTTTAAACAAAAGAAGTTTTCACTCTCCAAAAGTCATAAAACAAAATCTAACAATATTTTAAGTAGTATCTTAATACTATGTACATCAAAGTAATAAAAAAAAGAGTTAAACAACACTTTAAAAGTTAAAAACTCCTTTTATAAAAAAAACAACTTTACAATTTTTTAAATTATTTTAATTTTAAAAAATATTCAAAATTAAATAAAAAAGTATAATTTTTTAACCAAACTTCAATTGACATAATCAAATTACGTTGATTCAAAAAAATCTCATCTTATTGATAATTGTTCATTAAGAGATAGTTTATAAATATTATTATAGATCTTTACTAAAATTTATAACATGTTATGATTTTAGAAGGAGTTAACTTTTCTATCTCCTTAATTTTTTTAATAAAAAAAGTTATATATTGGTGAAAGAGAAATTTTTTTAAAAAAATATTTTTAACAAATTATACATAATAATATTAATTATTATAAATTAAATTTTGTGAAAATATACACGAAAGATATTTATTGTGATATTGTTAGTTTTTAAACTATGAATCTCATTTTTTTAGCTGATTTATTTCATTCATAATATAAATTATATAAAATTATTGGTAATATAAAATATTGCTAAATTATATTATTTCCCGTTTATTTACTGTTAATTACATTGCTTTTCCGTGTGCTTATTGTATTTTGGTGCTCTTTCTTTGTTTCCTCCCCAGTATATATACGTTTATGTAAACCACGCTATTAGCTTCGCTCAGTTGGTTTTCTTCTCCAATCCCCTCTTTCTCTCTCTTTCTCTCTCTGTTTCTCTCTCTACTTTAACTTTCAGTTCCAATCACTTCAATTCTTCCTTTCATTCGCAAAAAATTGGATTTTTGTCTTTGATTGGAGGCTCAACGTCTCGATCAATTCTCGATTGTTGGGGGATTGATCGACTTGGCGAATCTTTTTGATTCTTGCGATGCTCTCAGTTCCAAGATGAAGTTGAAGAGGAAGCGGGCACTGGAAGTGGTTAGTATAATTCGATACTCTAATTTGATTGATGGTTTTTCGCCTGATATGTTTTTTTTTTTAATCGAATTTATCATTTTTTTTTACCATTTTTCTTTATCACTTGAGTCGTTTGTTATTGGGGTTTATGGTGTTTGTTCATTTTTCGATTGCTTTGTTTTACACTGCTTTTTGGGGTTTCAACTGCTCTATAGAGTGATTTAGATGGTTAATAAAATTTGCCCATTTTCAATTTTTTTTTTCCGACTGATTTGGGTGCAATCTCTTTAGTATCTTTGTTTTTCTCTGTTTCTTGATCAGAACTTTTGATATTTACTTTTGGGGTTGGAAAGTGAATATATTTGGCATTACTTTTATTTTCTAATTTATATTCGCTACAAAATTGTTAAGTGCTTATTGCTTATTGGAGTCTTAATGGGTTTTCCTTTCACGTTATATATGATCTACTTTGAGGAAGGTTAATGGGTAGTCTCATGATGATTATTTGGTCATTTTGTTGATCAAGTTTAGCAGAGGAGTTTTTCTGCTCAAAAGATATACTGGGATTTGTTTTTTCATTTGCAGTGAGTACAGAAAAAAGAAGTCACTGAATGCTTTTTAAGTTACTTGCAATGTAATATGTGATCCAGGGGTGTTATGTTGTTCTCATTGGGCCTGACTTGCTTGTTCCTTATTGCATGGAACCTTTACAACTGTTTTCTGTTGCATTGAAATTAAAGGGGGATCGCCTGGAGAACCAGGAAATAGCATGAAATCTATCTGCTGTAATTTATATGTGAAACTATCTTGGTGAAACACAACGATGCCACAATACACATAGAGAAAGGGCAGTTTCTGTGTTTAATGACTGATGGCCTCAACATCTGCCCACTCATTTAGGGTGTTTCTTTGCTTGTGTTTATAACATGTACTACTCTTTTGTCAAGATTCAAGATCCATAAACTTTATGCTTATCAGCTTATCTGACTTTGATTTAGTTCTTGTTATTATTAATTTCATGTCCAAATGTGATTATATATTGCAAAATGAGAGGTGATTTTTTTTTTGGGGCTTAAAGCCTTCATATCATATTTACAAATGTCCTTATTGTGAATTGATATTTATATACACCTTTTGCTAGTTTGATGCTTTGAAAAGTGATTTTTTTTTTCGTAAGAATATCTGTATAAGTTACAGTTCCAAAATCAATTCTCCAAAATTTAAACCAATGGGCACTTACTATTCTGAATGAAAGTTCCTGTTAAGCTGGAGACCAGTCTGTAGAAGATGTATTCCTTAAAGTTTTATTAAGGTGGAAATTATAATTTGTTCAAATTTGATTGTGGGTGACACCTTTAAAGGTGCAATCTGCGATGTTATTACTTTTTTGCTTCTGATTATTTTATCTCATTTCTGCCATATTGAACAAAATCCATATGGCAATGTAATATTACATTGAATTCATACTGATACTTTGGGAAGAGGTTTGCTTTGCCAGCTAGCACTCACCATTGGATAAAAGTTTTCTTTAAGTAAATCTATGTTTTTTCAATTGGTAAAATACTTATTATGTGAGTTACATCTTATCTCCAAGTGTTTATTTATCAACTAGAAATCAGCATATTGCTATGTGCTTAATTTATTGTTCTTTATACTCGTTCATCTTCTAATTTGATTATGAGTTCTTCTTTATAAGTTATGTTGTACTTTCTTTACTTTACTAGTCTTGTTATGTGTGTTTCCAGTTGATTATGTCAATATGATCTGAACAAATTGATTGATCAATTTAAATATAGTAACTACCACCTTTTCTTTGACTTGTCGCAGCCTCCAAAAATTAGATCCTTCATCAATTGTGTCACTGCAGTTCCACTTGAGAAGATAGAAGAACCTTTAAAAGGCTTTGTCTGGGAGTTTGATAAGGTGCCTGTATGGCCTTTTCTTCTTATAATTATATTATTTGTTTCAATGTGTTTGATTTATTGGTATTTCTTTTCTCTGCACAGGGAGATTTTCATCACTGGGTTGATCTTTTTAACCATTTTGATTCATTCTTTGAGAAGTATGTGAAATCAAGGAAGGATCTGCAAATTGATGATGATTTTCTGGACTCAGATCCTCCCTTCCATAGAGAAACTGTTCTTCAAATTCTCCGTGTCATTAGAATAATTTTGGATAATTGCACAAATAAGCATTTCTATAGTTCGTATGAGGTATGGCATCTTTCCTACAATCATCTTTTTCCACCTTGGTTAACTTCATAGATGAGCGCCAAGGTAGGTGAATTTTATTCCTTTGTGTGTGTGTCTCTAAGTTTCCTTGCTCTCTTGAAGGAAGCACGGACACTTCAAATTGGCTGCCACACCGGTGCCCGACACGTATCCGTGTCGGATATTTCGTTGACTGGATTGGATACTGATAGCTTGCATAATGCAATTTTTTTTTGTGCCAATATTGGTGGGATATCGTAAAAATTGGATAAATGATTTTGTCTACAATGATTAATGCTAACTTCTGAAATTTGATGTCTCTGTTTTAATTGTCTTTAGGATTTGTGCTAGGAATGACTGTGTGGTAATGCTTACATTTTAAAGGTGCTTGTGTTAGGATTTGTGTTTTTTATCATAAATATATTTTTAGGATTTGTGTTTTATGTTAATCTTATATTACTTTTGTATGTTGTATCATGAACGTGTCATATCCTATATTTTTTAGAATTTACCATATCCTTGTAGCCATTTTGTATCGAACCTATGTCCTGTGTCGTCTCCGTGCTTCCCACTTCTCTTTTTGTTGGTGACCTGGAATATTGTTCTATCTAATTTTATTTACTTTGAAATGTGTGACCATTAGTTATAGATATCTTACTTATTCATCCTTTCACAGCCCGGCATTTATACTTTCTGTGGTTTCTTTGAATCTGCAGCAGCATCTTTCAGCGTTGCTTGCTTCTACCGATCCAGATGTGGTTGAGGCTAGCCTGGACACTTTGGCTACCTTTTTGAAGAAAACAGTTGGAAAGTACTCCATGAGAGATGCTTCTTTGAATGCAAAATTGTATGCCCTTGCTCACGGATGGGGTGGAAAGGAAGAGGGACTTGGATTAATTGCATCAGCTGTGCCTAATGGCTGTGACCCTGTTGCTTATGAATTGGGTTGTACCCTTCATTTTGAGTTTTATGCATTAAATGAATCAGAAAGTGATGTCAAAGTGGCTGAACCCTCGGTCCAAGGGTTGCAAATTATTCACTTATGTAACGTCAACAAATGTGTGGAAACTGATCTTGAGCTTTTGCATAAGTTAGTTGCAGATTATAAAGTACCTGTAACTTTAAGATTTTCTTTATTGACAAGATTGCGGTTTGCTAGGGCTTTTGGATCTTTGGCTTCTAGACAGCAATACACATGCATTCGCTTGTATGCTTTCATAGTTCTCATTCAATCATGTGCTGATGCTGATGACCTAGTATCTTTCTTTAATGCTGAGCCTGGATTTATCAATGAATTAATATCATTGCTGAGCTATGAAGATGCAGTTTCGGAAAAAATTCGGGTTTTATGTTTGCATTCATTAGCTGCTCTTTGCCAAGACCGTTCTCGTCAGCCTTCCGTATTGACTGCGGTTACATCTGGTGGGCACCGTGGTATTTTATCTAGCCTGATGCAAAAAGCCATTGACTCTGTTATTAGTGATACCTCAAAATGGTCAGTTCATTTGGCAGAAGCTCTATTATCTCTTGTCAGTGTGTTGGTTTCATCATCGTCAGGGTGCTCTGCCATGTGTGAAGCAGGATTTATTCCTACTCTGTTACCTCTCCTTAAAGATACAAATCCACAGCACTTGCATCTGGTTGAAAAAGCTGTGCGCATTTTAGAAGCTTTTATGGATTACAGTAACCCAGCTGCTGCAGTCAGAGACCTGGGAGGCTTAGACGACATCATCTCTCGCCTAAAGATTGAAGTCTCCCATGTAGAAAATGGTGGAAAGCAGCCAGATGAAAGTTCTGAGTCTAGTGCAAGGAGTGTACAAATGGTTGGAGATTCTTCAAAGGAGCTAGATGACATGCAACCCTTGTATTCTGAACCATTAATTTCATATCACCGGCGATTGCTGACGAAAGCTTTATTGCGTGCAACCTTGGGAACTTTTGCCCCTGGAAATAGTGCTCGTATCTATGGATCTGAAGAGAATGTGTTGCCACATTGCTTATGTATAATATTTAGAAGAGCAAAAGATTTTGGTGGTGGAGTTTTCTCACTTGCAGCTACTGTCATGAGTGACTTAATACAAAAGGATCCTACTTGTTTTCCTGTCTTAGATGCAGCTGGTCTTCCAGCTGCCTTCTTGGATGCTATAATGGATGATGTTCTCAATTCTGCAGAAGCTATTACATGCATCCCCCAGTGTTTGGATGCCTTATGCCTAAATAGTAATGGCCTCCAGGCTGTGAAGGATAGGAATTCTTTGAGATGTTTTGTGAAAGTGTTTACTTCTAGAACATATTTGCGTGCTCTTACAGGTGACGCACCTGCATCTTTGTCTAGTGGGCTGGATGAATTAATGCGCCATGCTTCCTCATTACGCGGGCCTGGAGTGGATATGTTAGTTGAGATTCTGGAAACTATCTCAAAAATTGGTTCTGGAGCAGATCCATCGTATTTGTTTCCTGATCCTTGTTCTTCAACCTCTGTTCCGATGGAAATGGATGGTGAAGAGAAGAATTTGAACTTGCCTGATAATAAGGGGTCATCCAAGGCAGATGGCACAGAACAGATCATTGAGCCATCTCCTGATGCGTCAATAATGAATGTTGAATCATTTCTTCCAGATTGTGTAAGCAATGTTGCCCGTCTACTTGAGACAATTCTTCAGAATGCTGATACATGTCGAATATTTGTTGAGAAAAAGGGGATTGAAGCTGTTCTCCAGTTATTTACCTTGCCTTTAATGCCTCCTTCTGTTTCTGTTGGGCAGAGCATATCCGTTGCCTTTAAGAACTTCTCCCCACAGCATTATGTTTCTCTTGCTCGGGCTGTTTGCTCCTTCTTGAGGGAACATCTGAAATCCACTAATGAGCTTTTAGATTTGGTGGGAGGTACTCAGCTTGCTCTAGTTGAATCTGCGAAGCAGACAAAAGTGTTGGAATATCTTTCTAGCCTTGAAGGTCTCCTCACTCTTTCTGTATTTTTGTTGAAGGGAACTACTACTGTGGTCTCTGAACTAAGCACTGCAGATGCTGATGTATTGAAAGATCTCGGGAGAACTTACAAAGAAATAATTTGGCAAATATCTTTGTGTAATGATTCTAAGGCAAAGGAAAAGAAGAATACTGATCAAGAACCTGATATTTCACAGGTTCCTCCATCTGATACAGTTGAAAGAGAGGGTGATGATGATGAAATAATTCAGACAGTGAGATACACTAACCCTGTTTTGTCCAGGAATGGTTCACATTCATTGTGGATGGGAGAACGAGAGTTTCTTTCTGTAGTTCGTTCTGGAGAAAGTTTGCACCGCCGTAGTCGGCATGGATTATCCCGCATACGAGGTGGAAGAACTGGTCGCCACTTGGAAGCTTTAAACATTGATTCTGAAGCATCTTCCAGTGCACTGGAGGCACCTTTATCCCAAGATTTGAAAAAGAAAAGCCCTGATGTTCTTGTTTTAGAGATTCTTAACAAGCTGGCTTCAACTTTGCGGTCTTTCTTCTCTGCTCTTGTAAAGGGATTCACTTCACCAAATCGTCGTAGAGCTGACTCAGGGTCACTGAGCTCAGCTTCAAAGACTCTTGGAACTGTCTTAGCTACAAATTTTCTTGAGGCTCTTAGTTTTTCTGGGCACTCTACTTATGCTGGACTTGAAATGTCTCTTTCTGTAAAATGTAGATATCTTGGGAAGGTTGTGGATGACATGGCATCTCTCACATTTGACAGCAGGCGCCGGAGTTGTTATACTGCAATGGTTAATAATTTTTATGTCCATGGAACATTTAAAGAGCTACTTACTACGTTTGAAGCTACTAGTCAATTGCTGTGGACACCTCCATACTCTTTACCGTCATCAGATGTTGATATTGGAAAGAAAGCTGAAGGAAGTAAGCTGTCCCATAATATATGGCTACTGGATACATTACAAAGCTACTGTCGTTTGCTTGAGTATTTTGTAAACTCTTCTTTACTTTTGTCCCCAACCTCTGCATCCCAGGCAGAGCTTCTTGTTCAACCAGTTGCAGTTGGCCTGTCAATTGGACTCTTTCCTGTACCTAGAGACCCAGAAGCTTTTGTTCGTATGCTGCAATCTCAGGTTCTTGATGTGATCCTAACAGTATGGAATCATCCCATGTTTTCCAATTGTAGTCCTGGTTTCATTGCATCTATTATTTCACTTGTTACACATGTATACTCTGGTGTTGGAGATGTGAAGCGAAATCGTAGTAACATTGTGGGAAACGCAAACCAACGTTTCATGCCCCCACCACCTGATGAGGCTACCATTGCTACTATTGTTGAGATGGGTTTTTCAAGGGCAAGGGCTGAAGAAGCACTGAGAAGAGTTGAAACAAATAGTGTTGAAATGGCTATGGAGTGGCTGTTTAGTCATGCTGATGATCCTGTCCAGGAAGATGATGAACTTGTACGGGCACTTGCTCTGTCTCTAGGAAGTTCTTCCGAAACTACTAAAGTTGATAGTGCCGAGAAGCCTATAGATGTGCCAACTGAAGAGGGACATTTGAAGAAACCTCCAGTTGATGATATACTTACTGCATCTGTGAAGTTGTTTCAGAGTAGTGATTCTGTTGCATTTCAGTTGACAGATTTGCTTGTAACACTTTGCAGTCAGAACAAAGGTGAAGATCGTCCAAAAGTAATATCTTATCTTCTGCAGCAGCTAAAACTTTGTCCATTGGACTTTTCCAAGGATAACTGTGCATTGAGTGTGTTATCACATATTATAGCACTGCTTCTTTTCGAGGATGGAAGTACACGGGAAATTGCTGCTCAGAATGGTATTATATCTACCATCATAGATATCTTGACAAACTTCAAAGCCAGACATGAGTCATGGAAAGAATTACCAGTCCCTAAATGCATTAGTGCTTTACTACTTATATTGGATCAAATGCTGCAGTCAAGGCCAAAAACTGAAAATATGGAAGAAACTCAAACTGATTCCCTGCCTGATTCATCTGGGGAGCATGGTTCCCTGCAATTTCCAGCGACAGTTGTACAGAAGAAAACATTTTCAGATGTGGATGAAAAAGAATCTGGCATAGCCTTTGAGAATATTTTGGGGAAATCTACTGGCTGTGCATCTATCGAAGAGTGTTGTAAGTTGCTGGGTATTGCTTGTGATTTGATAAAAAAGCATGTCCCTGCTGTGGTCATGCAGGCTGTTCTGCAGTTATGTGCTCGGTTAACAAAAACACATGCCTTAGCATTGCAGTTCCTTGAAAATGGAGGTTTAGCCGCTCTTTTTAGTCTTCCAAGGAATTGCTTTTTCCCTGGGTATGACACTGTTGTATCAGCTATAGTTCGTCATCTCCTTGAAGATCCACAGACACTACAAACAGCCATGGAATTGGAGATACGGCAAACTTTAAGTGGAAATCGCCATTCAGGGCGTGTCTCTCCTCGATCATTTTTGACGTCACTGGCACCTGTTATCTCTAGGGATCCAATGGTTTTCATGAAAGCTGCAGCTGCTGTTTGTCAGTTAGAGACATCAGGGGGGAGGACAGTAGTTGTGTTATCAAAGGAGAAAGAAAAGGAAAAATCAAAATCATCCAGTGTTGAGGTTGGGTTATCTTCTAATGAATGTGTCCGGATACCTGAAAGCAAGTCACATGATGGATCAGGTAAATGTTTGAAAAGCCACAAAAAGGTTCCTGTTAATCTCACTCAAGTAATTGATCAGCTTCTTGAGATTGTGCTAAAGTACCCACCTGTGAAAGGCCAGGAAGACTCTGAGTGTAACTCAACTTTCATGGATATAGATGAACCTACCATGAAGGTGAAGGGTAAGTCGAAGGTTGAAGAGACAGGGATATTGGAGCCTGCATCTGAAAGATCTACTGGACTGGTGAAGGTGACTTTTGTTCTCAAGTTATTGAGTGACATTCTTCTAATGTATGGACATGCAGTGGGTGTCTTACTCAGACGGGATTCTGAAATGTGTCAATTCCGTGGATCTAATCAACCATCTGGACATAGTGGTATTATCCATCATGTATTACATCTGTTGCTACCCCTTTCTGTTGATAAATCTGCAGGCCCTGATGATTGGAGAGGTAAGTTGTCTGAAAAGGCTTCATGGTTCCTGGTAGTTTTGTGTGGTCGATCTGGTGAAGGGCGTAAGCGAGTGACAAATGAACTTGTTAAAGC
Organism: Castanospermum australe; assembly: GCA_019955255.1. NCBI lineage: Eukaryota > Viridiplantae > Streptophyta > Magnoliopsida > Fabales > Fabaceae > Castanospermum > Castanospermum australe. The sequence goes on along the minus strand of NSJW01000271.1, from coordinate 305,051 downwards.
ACTGATGTCCTTTTCAAATTTGGAAAGCAATTCTACAAAGAGCAGCTTATTGCCAGATAAAAGGCTTTTTACTTTTGTTGACCTAGTATATTCTATTTTGTCAAAAAATTCATCATCTGGTAGCCTACCTGGTTCTGGATATTCACCTGACATTGCAAAAAGCATGATAGATGGTGGAATCATTCAGTGTCTAACTAGTATTCTGCAAGTGGTTGACTTGGATCATCCTGATGCACCTAAAATCGTGAATCTTATACTCAAAGGTTTAGAAGGCCTTACAAGAGCTGCTAATGCTAGTGAGCAAATCTTTAAATCTGATGGTATTGACAAGAGAAGATCTGCTGGTTTAAATGATAGATCCGATGATCAAATAACAGCACCGTCTGCAGCTGAAGCAGTGGCACATGACCAGAATGTGAGCAGTCAAGAAGCACTCAGAGATTCAATGGATAATACACATGATCAAGGAACTTCTCAAGGTGATGATCATGCTGCTAATCCAAATCAATCAGTAGAACAGGATATTAGAGTAGAAGATGGTGAGACATTGGCTCAAAACCCACCAATGGAACTTGGAATGGACTTTATGCGTGAAGAGATGGGAGAGGGCGGTGTCTTGCAAAACACAGATCAAATTGAGATGACTTTTCATGTTCAGAATAGGGGAGATGATGACATGGGTGATGAAGATGATGATATGGGTGATGATGATGAGGATGATGATGAGGGAGAGGATGAAGATGAGGATATAGCAGAAGATGGTGGGGGCATGATGTCCTTGGCTGATACTGATGTGGAGGATCATGATGATACTGGCTTGGGAGATGAATACAATGATGAGATGATTGATGAAGACGATGATGATTTTCATGAAAATCGCGTCATAGAGGTGAGGTGGAGGGAAGCTCTTGATGGCTTAGATCACTTGCAGATACTTGGGCAACCTGGAACTGCTGGTGGCCTTATAGATGTGGCTGCTGAACCTTTCGAAGGGGTTAATGTGGATGACCTTTTTGGTCTCCAGAGGCCTTTGAGTTTTGAACGCCGCCGTCAGACAGGTAGGTCTTCCTTTGAGAGATCTGTTACTGAAGTAAATGGTTTTCAACATCCTCTCCTTGTAAGGCCACCGCCGTCTGGGGATTTTGTCTCTATGTGGTCATCGGGTGGAAATTCTGCATCCAGGGATTCAGAAGCTTTGTCATCTGGGAATCTTGATGTGGCCCATTTCTACATGTTTGATGCACCTATTCTGCCATATGATCATGTGCCAAGTAGTCTCTTTGGAGACCGTCTGGGTGGTGCGGCACCCCCACCTCCGACGGATTATTCTGTAGGTATGGGCTCATTGCAGCTACCAGGAAGAAGAGTGCTAGGTAATGGTAGGTGGACTGATGATGGTCAGCCACAAGGAGGTGCTCAAGCGGCTGCCATAGCACAAGCTGTGGAGCAACAATTCTTAGCTCAATTGCGCAGTATAGCTCCTGCAAGCAGTCCTGTTGAACAGCAGTTACAAAATTCTGGAGCACAAGAGAGGCCATCTAATGCTCCTCCCTCACATGATGGTCCAATATTGCCTGCGGGAACTGACTCTACTTCTCAGCAGATTGAAGGTCAGGAGCAAGAAAATGGTAGTGAAACCATACTTCAGCAAATCAACCTTTCAGTTGACAGTGCTCCTTGTGAGGAAGAGATCAATGCAGACTCTGGTGTTCGAGAGACAGGTGAATGCCTTCAAGCAGATGAGCCTATGGCAGTTGAACAACTTTCACTGAACATTATGCCAAATGGTCTTGACAGCACAGAAATTGAAGGAAATGACATTGCCAATGAGCATGTAGCAATAGCTCAGGCATTTGTCAACTCATCTATATATTCTAATGCTGATCTACAATGTGAAAGGGGTGCTGATGTACCTTCAAGCATCCACAATGTGCCAGTTGTGCCCATGGGCTGCAATGGATCATCAGCTGCTGATGGGCAGCCTACTAATCTTGAGTTAGTGGGCTCTGGTTTTGAGATGCCTAATCCAGGTGATTGCCATGCATCATCAATTTGTGCAAGTGTTGATGTTGATATGGGTGGTGTCGAAGCTGATGGGAATCAATCAGAGCAACCAACTGTTTCTGAACACGTGACGGATGAGCCTTTATCAACTCAAAACACAGAGGTTGCTCCGGATGCTGCTCAGGCTGACCAAACTAGTGCAAATAATGAAGCTTCTGGTGCTAATACAATCGATCCCACCTTTTTGGAGGCTTTGCCTGAAGATTTGCGGGCGGAAGTTCTGGCTTCCCAGCAAGCTCAATCTGTTCAACCTCCAGCTTATGCACCACCTTCTGCAGAAGATATTGATCCTGAGTTTTTAGCTGCTCTTCCGCCAGATATTCAAGCAGAGGTGTTGGCCCAACAAAGAGCTCAAAGGGTTGCCCAGCAGGCTGAAGGACAGCCAGTTGACATGGATAATGCATCGATAATTGCTACTTTTCCTGCTGATTTGCGTGAAGAGGTTTAATCGTTGTTCTCCCACTTAGCAATGTATTGAGAAATTTCTGTGTGAAAATATGACATGATTGTAATGCTTGTACTTTGCTCTATACTAGGTACTTTTAACTTCTTCAGAAGCAGTTTTGTCAGCGTTGCCATCCCCATTGCTTGCTGAAGCTCAAATATTGAGGGACCGAGCAATGAGTCATTATCAGGCCCGCAGCCTTTTTGGGAGCAGCCACAGGCTTAACAATCGAAGAAATGGGCTTGGATTTGACCGGCGGCCAGTGATGGATCGGGGTGTTGGAGTTACAATAGGCAGGAGATCTGCTCTTACAGATAGCTTGAAGATGAAGGAGATTGAAGGTGAGCCACTACTGAATGCAAATGCATTGAAAGCTTTGATCCGGCTTCTACGACTGGCACAGGTAACTTTGGTTCTCTTCATAGTTGTAGTCGTAGTTACTATCCTCTCTTGCTATGTGTGAACATATTCTTCTCTTTCCAGTTTTTTTTTCCTGATTATTTGGGATATTGTGACTTATTAATTCTGTAGTTTTTTTTTTTTCTGCATATAAGGTTCAATGTTGCACATGTGGTTGTATTCATATATGTTTTGATTTAGCGTGGTCGTATACATATATGTTAGTACCTATCTGATTATAATAATATGCTAATACTTTTTTGGGTTATCTTGTCAGCCCCTTGGAAAAGGCCTTCTGCAGAGGCTCTTGTTAAACATATGTGCGCATAGTGTTACAAGGGCTACTCTTATATGTCTTTTGCTGGATATGATTAAGCCCGAAGCCGAAGGCTCTGTAAGTAGACCAGCAACATTTAATTCCCAGAGGCTTTATGGTTGTCACTCAAATACAGTTTATGGACGATCTCAATTGTTGGACGGTAATGTTTTCACTTGGTGTGTGAAAGAATCTTCATAGATTTATGTTGATATTGTAGTTTATCGTTCACTGATCACTCCCTTTTGTCTTCCTAGCAGGTCTTCCTCCCCTGGTGTTCCGCCGAATTCTTGAGATTCTGACTTACTTGGCCACAAATCATTCTGCTGTTGCAAATATGTTGTTTCACTTTGACCAATCAATTATTCCAGATTCTTCAAGTCCATTTATGGTGCATATGAAGGAGAAAGGGAAGGAAAAAGTTATTGAAGGGGGACCTTCACCAAAACCCTTTGGAAATTCTCAGGCAGGGGATGTTCCCTTGATTCTCTTTTTGAAGCTCTTGAACCGACCCCTATTTTTACGCAGCACTGCTCATCTTGAGCAGGTCATGGGTCTGATTCAAGTTGTAGTTGACACTGCAGCATCAAAATTAGAAAGTCAATCTCAGTCTGAAAAAGCGATGGCAAATACCCAAAATTTGTCAGTCAATGATGCCTCAGGTAATATTGAGAAGGATCCTTCTTTAGTGGAATTGGACTCAAATCAACAAGATAAGCATGCTGATATGAATCCATGTCATTCTGACGGGAAGAAGAATGTAGATATGTACAATATCTTCTTGCAGTTGCCACAATCTGATTTGCGCAACCTGTGCTGTCTTCTTGGTCGTGAAGGGTACTGTTCATAACCTCATCATGTTTCTTACTTGCATTTTGTTATGTGTGCTATTCATGAGCATTTGACTTTGAATAATTTCCTTCATACTGTTTCATACATGAATTCACATTTCTCCATCCGTATTTTCCTGACCCTTTTCAATTGTACTAAATCTGATATATCTAATCATTTAGGCTCTCGGATAAAATGTATATGCTTGCTGGTGAGGTGCTGAAGAAGTTGGCCTTCATTGTTCCTCCCCATCGGAAGTTCTTTACTTTAGAGCTTTCGGAATCAGCTCATACTTTGACTGGTTCAGCTGTCATCGAGCTTGTCACCCTGCAGAAAACAAATATGCTTGGCTTGAGTGCTGGTTCCATGGCTGGTGCAGCCATTCTACGTGTGCTGCAAGCTCTGAGTTCACTCACTTTACTTAATACTACTGGTGATATGGATATGGAAAATGACATAGACCAGCATGAAGATCAGGCAACTATCTGGAATTTAAATACTGCACTTGAGCCATTGTGGCAAGAACTGAGTAATTGTATAAGTGCAGCTGAGATGCAGCTTGGTCAGAACTCTTTCTGTCCTACCATGTCAAACATAAATGTCACTGAGAATCTGCAGGGTTCCTCTACTTCGCCACCTCTTCCTCCTGGAACACAAAGACTCTTGCCTTTCATTGAGGCTTTCTTTGTTTTGTGTGAGAAGCTACAAGCAAATGAATCCATCATGCAGCAAGATCATGACAATGCAACTGCAAGAGAAGTCAAGGAGTCTGCTGGTTGCTCAGCTTCAATGAGTGTGAAATTCGGTGGAGATTCACAGCGAAAGCTCGATGGTACTGTTACATTTATAAGGTTTGCTGAGAAGCATCGCCGACTTTCAAATGCTTTCATTAGGCAGAATCCAGGTTTGTTGGAGAAATCACTTTCCCTGATGCTCAAGGCTCCAAGGTTGATTGACTTTGATAACAAAAGAGCCTATTTTCGCTCAAGAATCAGGCAACAACATGATCAACACTTGTCTGGGCCACTGCGTATAAGTGTAAGGCGAGCTTACATTTTGGAGGATTCATATAATCAGTTAAGGATGCGGCCCACTCAAGATCTCAAGGGGCGATTAAATGTGCAATTTCAAGGTGAAGAGGGTATTGATGCTGGTGGTCTCACCAGAGAATGGTATCAGCTACTGTCAAGGGTCATATTTGACAAGGGTGCTTTACTTTTTACTACTGTGGGTAACAATGCAACTTTCCAACCAAACCCTAACTCTGTGTACCAGACTGAACATCTCTCGTACTTCAAGTTTGTGGGCCGAGTGGTATGCCTTACAAGGGTTGTTTGTATTTGGTCTCAGAATAATAGATCTTTTTTTGTCTCTTTTATTGGTTGGATTCAGATATATAATGAAAGCCACCTCTGGCTCTCATTTAACATTTTATGCTTTTAGGTCGAGTGGTTTTTTGACAGTTGTTATGATCTTACATGCAGGTGGGGAAGGCTATGTTTGATGGGCAACTGTTGGATGTTTACTTTACCCGATCCTTCTATAAGCATATACTTGGTGTTAAGGTGACATACCATGATATTGAAGCTGTTGATCCTGATTACTATAAGAATTTGAAGTGGATGCTGGAGGTGAGTGTTAATTGACAGTCTTTCCCACTTTATTGTCTTTTTTCCCCTTAGGCACCATTCAGCGCATTGTATATAGGGTAAGGCCTGATAGGATAAGGGTCACTGGATAGGATAGCATAAGTTATCTACTGGATGAGCTTTTAATTTTTATACTAACGTGTGTTCGTTGCATCAGTGTATAACCTCCTGCATTGTATAACATTATGCTATGCTATGTTTGTTGGCAGACTGCATAACACCAGATAGGATAGACAAATATACCATTTTATAAAATTAGTTTTTACTATTATTTTTAAAGAAAACAAAACACATAAATGGATACAAATAAAGAATTTTTTTATGACTACAATTTGAACAAAATTGTCCTTGCCAACATCCTGCTAACAATATTAGAAAGGCTCTTTTTTTTCTTTTCTTTTCTTGCAACAAATACAAATGGCATAAAGATAATATATTTATAATTTTCCTCTTCTATCAAGCATTATATTCTATTGAATTTATGCAGAATTCCACCCAAAAAAAAAAAAAAACTACATTCTATTTTTGACCAGTCAAAGGCCTATCATCTTCCCCATTCTTCCCCTTTCTCTTGTCTGACAACCTCCCTAGCCATCCACTCCTTCACTAACACCTTACACCAATTTTCACCATTTTTACTCCAAATTAATCCTTTCAAACAAACCCATCTCTTCTTTGCTACTTCTCATTGATTTTATGTCAAAATATCTCCCAAAATCTCAAGTTTATTTGAACCCTCTCTGTTTCTCTCTCTCTCTCTCAAATTTCTTCAATCCCGTGTGCTTCCAGAACTCCACCACTTCACTCTTACATCAAAACTCATTTTGCTGTAAATCAGACTTGAGCATTATATTAATTTATTGAACTTTGGTAGAGGAGGTATGACAAAAAAATAAATAAATAAATAAAGGGTGGGGGACGATGGTGATTATTGTTGAGAATGGAAAGTCTAATCTATGTAGGGCAGAGGTGTTTGTGGCAGGAGAGAGAGAGCTATGGGAATTCTTCCTACAGCTGCATCAAAGTGAGGCGAGAGGCACAGAAAGTGTTGTCAGCAAGGGGGACAGAGTGGCCGTATTAGGGCTGTGGGGACAAGATGAGTTCTTTTAATTTTTTTTTTTAATCTGGTATTTGCAGAGCCTGAGCTTATCAGGGCCTATCCCCCATCCCCACACCGTATTGAATTATACAACAATCGGCTTATAAAATGATGGTCCGGAAATTGTTATCCTATCTAGTGTCGTGATTAAACAATGGATAAGACCGGATGGCGCAAGCTTATACTATCTGGTCCTCTCTTATACGGCGCGCTGAATGTGTCCTTATCATATTATTTGTGTGTACATGATATACTTCTTTGCTGCATGTATTGATGCTTTCATTTAATTTTATCTTTGTATGTATGAACCAGAATGATGTGAGTGATGTTCCTGACCTGACATTTAGCATGGATGCTGATGAGGAAAAGCACATACTTTATGAGAAGAATGAGGTATATGAATATTTTATTTTGGTCTACCATATATTTTGTTGGAGCGCATCAAAAACTACATTTTTTCTGTAAAATCTTGTTGAAGCTTTTATCTGACAGTTTTTTGTGATGTAATTTAAATTTATTATAAATTCTTATGAGTTCTCCTTTCCATTGCTTTGACCATCACCCCCACCCTGCAAAATTGTGAAATAGGTCACTGACTATGAGCTTAAACCCGGAGGAAGGAACATAAGGGTTACAGAAGAAACAAAGCATGAGTACGTGGACCTTGTTGCTGAACATATTTTGACAAATGCCATACGTCCTCAAATTACTTCCTTTCTAGAAGGTTTTAATGAATTAGTACCGCGAGAACTTATATCCATCTTTAATGGCAAAGAGCTTGAGCTACTCATCAGTGGTCTTCCAGAAATTGATTGTGAGTTAGTTGGTTTCATCATTAATTAAATTATGTAGTATGCTTTTATCTCCTGTGAAGCATCTGAACAGTGTCATTCTCCTTACAGTGGATGACTTGAAGGCCAACACTGAGTATACAGGCTATACAGTGGCATCAAATGTTGTTCAATGGTTTTGGGAGGTGGTCAAAACTTTCAACAAAGAAGACATGGCGAGATTACTGCAATTTGTGACTGGAACATCGAAGGTGATTTAGTGGAAGCATCAACTTATAGTTTATAAAGATTTCAATCACGAGTTGACTTTTGAACTCTAACCATCATCTGTCTTGCATACATACGTTGGCATTGCAAACTAACGCATTTACCATGTAGTATGCATGCAGTAAATGGTTCTGATGTTGTATTCTTGAGTTTGATTTTTTCTTTTTTGACTTGCTGGGGTGTTTGTCCTAGAATTTTTACTGTTAGTTTTGGGCAAACTTACATGCCTGATTAGGTATTTTATCTGCCTTTAAATGCGGCTTTGAATATGGGAACTTTAGCCTTTCAAACTTGTTTTTCAGGTTCCTTTGGAGGGTTTTAAGGCCTTGCAAGGCATATCTGGTCCTCAAAGGTTTCAGATTCACAAGGCATATGGAGCTCCTGATCGACTGCCATCAGCTCATACTTGGTGAGTAATTATGTTATGTGTATTGTCTTCCCACATCCGTCTGCTTACTACAATTTACAATATCTGCACATTGAATTTACGCCCTTCCTAATTCCTTTTCTCTTCTTCCAATTGCTCCTCAGCTTCAATCAACTAGACCTTCCTGAGTACACCTCTAAGGAACAGCTTCAAGACCGTTTGTTACTTGCCATCCATGAAGCTAGTGAAGGGTTTGGTTTTGGTTGACCTGTTTTTTTCTGTGATATTGTTGCACAGCGGTTCTGCCATTATGTCTTCAACCTGTTATCTGGAGGTCAGACATCTTTTCCCTTTTCCTATTAGTGTTTTTAAGTGGCTACCATATGATTGGAGGAAATTTTTCATGTGTTTAATAACTTGGCTGATGTATTCATTAATCTCATGAATCCTTATGCTTTTGTTCAAATGTCACTCTGATCCAAATGCAGAATTTAAAATGCGATATTCTCATCCTCTCCCCACAAGAAGATGGGAGTGACTTTCTAATTTTGGTTGTAGAAAATTTAATCACTTATCTTTTCATTTCATGGAAAATTTAATCACTTATGGTTCCTTTCTCTTTGTTCAGAAGATGGGTGACTTGTCTGGGCTGTTTTTTATTGTGTTACTATTGAGGAAAGGCTCTATTGATTGCATCAAAATGTGAGGCATTCTGATCCTGGTGGTGATCAATTTATTCTGATGCTCCCTCCGCAAAAATGGCTAGAATTTGTTTTTCCTTGTATAATTCTGCCATGCCTAGTTTTGGGAACTTAAAAATTATCATTGGACAGCCTCCATATTGTATCAGGCTTTTGTCATCTGCTCCAATCTTATTTTATATGTATTCTCTAATCTCTATGGCCAAACAGCCTTTTATAGTTCTATAAATTGCTAATAAGAATGAGGATGTACATATTATGGAATCAATATAATCGATGCTTTTCTCCCGAAAGAAATTAGTTTATTGGAGAACTCTGAGATGGCTCATGGGGTGTACAAACCAGGATGGCATAATGGAACATGGTCACTTATGGCATTACAGCAATAGAGCCGTCATATTCCGAAAAGAATATGGGTAAAAGCATGATGATTTAATTATATTCTGGTTAAGAATTCCTATTCTAATGGTAACCAAATAATACAGAAATATGATCTAATTATATTCATAATCACTATCCCTTTTGACAAGGATTAGGATCATAATGTTATTCCATAATTGTGGATTGCCTATATTAAGATTTTTGTCATATTGGGAACCAAAACCTTAAATTATCTGGAAATGGCAATAGTGCCCATTGAGTAATTAGCATGACAATTATTTTGGCTACATAGAATTTACATTTCATTTTCCGTGGACATTTCCCGAAAAGAGAAGTCAATGTGCTAGATTCTGAGGAAAATGGTTAATTAAGTTATTTACTTGGCCGAATAATTATAAAACTTGGACCGGGGATCGAATTGGTCAAGAGGCAAAGTTCACTGGTTCAACTGTTAGTACAACTATTAAAAAAAAAAACACAATCGATTGGTTTCCTTGGTTCAATTGATAATCGATTAAGTTTTTAAAGATTTTTACTTGGTTTAAATCGAACGGTTTTTTCATTTTTACTCGGTTCATTGAGTTTGACTAAAAAACAATTAGCATATTTAACCGGTTCAGTTAGGAGCCTTGGTCTCCGAATTAGGCTTTACAGTTATGATTAATAATGAATTATTTATATGACTTAATTAATTATTTATAATTAATCACTTTTCTTTAAAATGTTTGTTTGCTTTTTGGTTTGGTCATTTTCTCTTCTATTAATCCTTGTTTTGAGTGTTTAGAGTGTACAAGTGAAAAAATTCTAGGGTCAAATTCAATGTGGCTTTAGTGATTTAAGTCGAAATTAATGTGTCATCATGTGGTTTCTGTTTTATCATTTTGCCTCCTATAGTTAATTTCATCACTACAAAGCTCCCTCCCTTACATTTAGTTTCACTAGCACAAAAGTTAGTTTCATAAGCATGAAGTCCTTGTGTGGTTGGTTTTATTAGCACAAAGTCGATATGTGATATCATTTTATTAAATCTAAACAAATGTTTGGATGATACAAGTACCACTTCTAAAGAGTATGTGTTTCAAATAAAACGCTCATGACTCCATTTGAATTTGGCTAGTCAACGTATAACTTTTTTTTAATTTAATAAAATTAAAATGTAATGTGAGAACTTATCTCTTAAAAAAAAGTAAAAAACATAATAAATATTAGGTGGTTGGAGATGCTGGCATTGAATGAGAGAGGTGGCATGTAAATGGTGAAACGACGGAGGAAGGAAAACATACATTTATTGGGCAAATGGATGAAAAGAAACTAAAGGCGAGTGAAAAGAAATTTTCTTCTATTTATTGTATAGACCAACGGAAGAAATAATTCAGATTCCATACATATAAGGCATGCGTAGCAAAAGTTTAACTTTGGATTCACATTACAGGAAGCTTCGGTCATTCGAAGCATCAAGGGCAAAAAAGAGCTTCTCTGTAAGTAACAGAAAAAAATCGAGAAATGTTGGTTTAGTATAATTTTCATTCTATGAATACTTATAATACTCTTAGGTTACTATTATAGGATTACCATCCTTTAATTTAATTTTTTTGAAAGTTTACGACGATGATATTGTTATTATTTATATTATAAAATTATTATACGCAATATGATTTATAAGTGTTGAGTCAAATACTTCAGTTTTTAAATTTATATTTTTTATATAGTTATTCTACAAGTTACTATATCTAATTGTATAAATTTTGGTATCTTGAACTGAATTTTTAATTATGACAAAAACATATCTTGAGTACTTAAATTTATTTATGTTTAGATTTATGATTTTGAATATTCTATCGTATGACTAAATACATGAGCTATGATATTATATGTAATAGACCTCTGAATTATTTCTTCCGTTGGTCAATACAATAGATAGAAGAAAATTTCTTTTCACTCGCCTTTAGTTTCTCTTCATCCATTTGCACAATAAATGTATGTTTTCCTTCCTCCATCGTTTCACCATTTACATGCCACCTCTCTCATTTAATGCCAGCATCTCCACCCGCCTAATATTTATTATGTTTTTTTTTTACTTTTTTTTAACAGATAAGTTCTCACATTACATTTTAATTTTATTAAGTTAAAAAAAAATTATACGTTGACTAGCCAAATTCAAATGGAGTCATGAGTGTATTATTTGAAACACATACTATTTAGAAGTTGTACTCGTATCATCCAAACATTTGTTTAGATTTAATAAAATGATATTACATATCGACTTTGTGCCAATAAAACCAACCACACAAGGACTGCATGCTTATGAAACTAACTTTTGTATCAAAGGCATTAGGAAAAATCTTTAATATACAATAGTATGATAAATGACTGAATAATAAAACTGTCATGAGATTTATATGTATTTGATGTTCGAGCGAAAATACTTTGAATCATGAAAATTGTTGGTTGATGCTCGGCCATAAATGTTTGGGGTTAAAAGTTTGAGAAGGTGATACATATATTAGTTGTTACTCTAATAAAGTCTCAGAATATTCTTATAAAAAATATTGTTTAATAAGAAAAGATTTCTATAAGAGGGATTCTTTATAAATATGAAATTTCTCAAAAAAAAATTTCTTGAAAGAAAATATTTTCAATATATCAGAGTTTGTATTCATTAATAATTTTTATTAAATATCAAATAAAAGCATTGTAGTACATTTATAATATTTAATTCTGATTATCAGTATAAAATATACTTATATTCTTTTTAGTTAGTGGCACTTGAGTACCTTTTGTATTCACTAAGTTGTAAAATCAATCCATTTTATACTTATTTTTCAGAGCCTGGTTGAGCATTATACCTTTAACCTAAAGAATTGATTCATTTTTAAAGTGAGACATGTTTCTTCTACGGAGATTAATCAAAGACATGGATAGCTGAATTTGTAGTTATAGGATTAGATCCATTCATCTTGTATAGTAATCAACAAATATGATGTTTACAATTAAATAATTATTAATGAAATCTAAACTATTCATATATGTTTAAGTTATTTTGACAGTTTTTTCAAGTATTTTATATTGTTTTGTTTAAGTGACTATGGTTTTATGATAACTGGTATTGAGTTTAACATATGTTAGTGAAACTTCAAAGATTAGGTGTGCTTAATCTCTAGCCTATCATATTTTCTAAAATTAAGATGTGACATGTATTTTTATATGCAAATGTGATTTTAATAACAAAAATTATAATTGTATATAGAATAATGTTAAAAACATCTACAAGTTTTACAGCAAAGTTTCAGTCACCGTTTGGATTTAATAGAATGATATCACATGAAAGCTTTGTGCTAACACAATTGACCACACAAAGATAAAATGACAATGAAAACCACATGGTGATACTCAATATTATCAACCCAAATCACATGAAACAAAATCTAACTCAAAATTATATGAAATATCCTTGTGTAAGCAACTAATTAATACTAGTCAAGCATGTTTGCTAGAACTATTGAACTATTTTTTGGCTTATAATTGATATACATTTATAAAATAATTATTATTTTGTTAAGTTTTAGTTGTTAAATTTTAAAAAAATTATAAATGTTATAATTTTAGTTTAAGTCTGATTAAAAAAAGAGTATGTCGATAAATTCTTTAAATCAGAAGAGGTGAATAGAAATGTGTTTTTTTAAATAAAAAATTTAAATGCACTTTCATACACTCGTAAAAGTAATATAGAGTTGATATAAAAAAACTAAAAAAAAAAGTGAGTCTTATAAATGGCGAAAAACTAGATGTAATGTAATGGAATGGATTTAACTCTTTTAAAATAAGATATTAACTTTAGAGGGTAAGATGAAGAATATTAAACATTGATAAGAAAATTAACAGTTGAGATTATAATAGAATACATGCACATATATAACAAACTATAAGATTGTTAAAATCTATTACTTAAATTTTTTTATCAACGCTTAATATTTCTCATCTTACTTTTACTTTAAAAGAGTTAAATCTAAAAAAATACTCATTGTTAAAAAAATACTCGAGCACAGCACGGCTTGAGCTCCTTACAGTTAAGAATCCCTTATAAGTTATAACCACACGATGCAATGCAAGGGACATTCACAGCAACAACCCAAAAAAAAAAAAAAAAGATGCAAGGGACAAAATGCCTAGGATGCCAATGCATCCCTTGCATCTTGTGTGTGAGGTGTTAAAGATGATGCATTTCCTGTCTTACTACTTAGTAGAGGTGCTGGTGGTTTGTATGATTTAGTTTTGAAGGGAAATAGTCATTCAAACTGAATCATTTGGTTTTTTTTTTTTTATATTGTAAGAATCTATTAATTTTATTTTAATTAGAGAATTGAATCAAATCAAACCATTTTAATCAATGTAGTTTGGTTCGATTTAATCTTTTTTAGTCGATACCTTTTTTCTTAAAAAAAATTATATCAAACTTTATTATTTTTTTCATGGCCAAAATAACAACAAATTGACCTTAAAATCTTAATAGAAATATCATCAAATGAATAAAAACAACAAAATAACCTAAATATTTTTATAGAAATAAAAATTTGAAAACTAATAATCTATAAGTATGTACTTATAAAATATATGTGTATAATTATATGAGTTTAATTTCATAAATGAAAATCAAAAACTGAATTGAATTAATCGGTTTTCATAAAAAAAAATCAAACAAAAATAAAATTAATCAGTTTTGTTTAATTTTTATTTTGTTGTTTTAGTTTTTCTTTTTATAGATTAATTTAGTTTGATTGTGAACTTCCCTACTACTTAGGTTCAAACTTCAAACTTTAGACTAGGGTTAACAAAACTAATTCTTCTAATTATAATAGGTCAATGTGGTGGAATGCACCCTTAAAATTGTTTGAGAAGAGACTTAGTTTTAATTGATGTAAAAGATATCATGATAATACTCTCGCTATACAAAAAAGGAACAAGTAAAAATAAATAAGGTATTTACTTTAAAGTCTAATGGTATACAAGATATATAAATCTTTTTTGTTATAAAAGAGGTCGTAGACCTGGTGTGGGGATGGAAAGGATAAATTAAAGTAGAAACAAAGCAACTTCGGTAAAATGTAGACTTGGGATCAAACAATCCCAAAGAGACCTAGTGTGACTTGAGCTAAAGCTCTAAACTATAACAATTTTTTTTTAATTCCTTCAATTTTGTTACTTTGAATGCAAGCACTAACTAATAAATGAAATAGCTTAATTTTTTTCTATTATCTGAATAAAATTTTTATACTATTATTAAATTATGTGTTAACTTTTCATTAAAAAGTTTGACTTTTTAAATAATTATTATTATATTTAAATTATTTTATTCATGTAATAATATATTATTAAAATAATAATATAAAAAACTTTTACACTTGCAATAATTAAAATTAAATCCTAAATGAAATCCTCTTATTTCTCGCACTATCCATCTCGTTATGTTTCTTTTTCATAAACAAATCATATTACTAAATCATCAAATATAAATTAAGTGTTATGGAAAAAGAAATAATTTCAGTGAAAATTACATCTGTACAACAATCCTAAAACTAAAAGCGAAATTCTAATTTTAAACTCCCAATGAATTAAAAGATATCTTAACATGAAATTTTCACATAAATAACATCTAGTTACATAAAGTGTCATTCATATAATTATTAAAATATCTATTTAGGTACTTAATTTTCAGAGTTAAACGCTTTGATGGATATTCTTGAAATAATATATCTTTATTATTATTTTTTATATTTACAAAAATAATTGGGTACTAAAAAACCTATATATATAATTATATATGGATTTTGTTGAAATAAAATATGAAAGGGTTTGAAAGGGGAAGGGGAGTGGGAAGAGTTGGGACATGGGGGGCAAGAAGAAGAGGAAGAGAAACGAAGAGAGAGGAAGAAAAAGAAGCATCCACCCGAAGAACAAATATGCAGAGAGCACACCAGACTTTACCCAATTGGCTTCTCTCTACCCATCCTTCCGCCCTTTTGTCTACTACGCTCGTGACGCTCGCCCCACCATCGATTGGTCCGATTTCAACGCCACCCGCGAACTCACCCGCGTCTTGCTCCATCACGACCATGCTCTCAACTGGTATTTTCTTAACACCCCATTTTCTTAGTACTTCTTTTTCCCCTACTATGGTGTCTGAAATTTCCATACTTGAATTGGGTATTCAATTCATAATTATAGCATATGGCTTTCTACTTTACAAAAACAGTGGCTTTTGTTTGGTGTAGACTAGTCACAGTTCAAGCCCCCCCTTTTTATGCTTTTTTATGCAAAAATTTTGATGTGGGTATATGTTGAATGCTGATTCTAGTCCATTGTAGAAGTGGTTTGTAGACCAGAGTTTTGAACAGATTGAGGAGATGGAAAAACCATATGTAGACTGTCTGAAGTGCTACAATAGTCATGTTTGAAATGCCATTATTTATGATGTTCTCTTCCTTTATTAACAATTTAAAACATCTTGTTAATGAATTGATTTTCTAGGTGGATTCCTGATGGACAGCTCTGCCCTACTGTACCCAACAGGTCTAATTACATCCATTGGGTTGAAGATCTTCTCTCATCTGACGTAATTCCAAATACCATTTCAACTAGAGATAAGGTGAGGGGATTTGATATAGGAACTGGAGCTAATTGCATATACCCACTTCTTGGTGCATCTCTTTTGGGATGGAGTTTTGTAGGATCAGGTATATTGTTTTTGGCGGTGTAGTTGGATCTTAGTTTTATCTGGTGCTATATTCTTTTTTGGCAACTGCTGTTAAAATCAAAATTTAGATTTTCTAAAGTTTGGTTTTGTGTGAATGACTGCAGATGTGACTGATGTTGCACTTGAGTGGGCGGGGAGAAATGTTAATAGTAATCCACATATTTCTGAGTTGATTGAAATTAGAAAGGTTGAAAGGGATGAAAATACTCCCTGTGTGGAAGGGTTGCATTCTGGAGAGTCAGTCCATAGTGGAACCGAGATAAATTTGTGCGGGAATATTGATACAGATGGAGTGCCTTTACCTTCGTTACCTCTCGATTCCCATATCCGTGAGAATAAGAATTATCATGGACCACCCATACTTCTCGGTGTAGTCAGGGATGATGAGAAGTTTGATTTCTGCATGTGTAATCCACCATTTTTTGAAAGCTTGGAGGAAGCAGGACTTAATCCAAAAACTTCTTGTGGTGGCACTTCAGAAGAAATGGTTTGCCCTGGTGGAGAGAAGGCTTTCGTTACTCGTATGATTGAAGATAGTTGTGCACTTAAGCATCATTTTCGGTATCACTTTTTGTATATGAAATATCATTCCCGTTTCTTATATTTCAGTGTTGATTTACTTCTAATAAATTTGTGCTCATTTGTTTTAATGTGTTCATAGGTGGTACACTTCAATGATAGGGAAAAAATCAAGCCTCAAGTACCTTATATCAAAACTTTGGGAGGTTGGCGTCACCATAGTGAAGACAACTGAATTTGTCCAAGGCAGGACATCCCGATGGGGGCTTGCTTGGTCTTTCTTGCCTCCAGTACAGAAGTTATCAATTTCTTTACCTCTGAAGAGTAACATGTCCTTCATGCTTGAGGTATATTATCTTTTTTCACTGTTTCTACAACTGTATTGTTTCCACACTGACACAAATGAAAATTTTGTTGGTTATTACATGCCAATGAAAAAATGAACTAATCATTCTGGGAGCAGTCCTAGGTCCTAGCACATCATCTAGCATAATAAGATATTGACCCTTGATAGAATTGTTGAGAACATTATTCATTATTTTTCTGTGCTAAGACTTATGGGGGATATCATGATGACTAATAACCTTTTATTCAAAAATATCCTTTGAAAAACAATCTGATTACAAGGTGAGGGATTCAGGTCATCAATTGGGTGAAGGAGAGACTTCCTGCTAGATGGAAGGGCAACTAATATGTTCTGAAACTTTATCAACTACTTTGGAAAAGGGGGGCACTCTTTCAAGCATAATATTTGGTGATATCATATGAAACTTCTTTTTCCCCAATGAGTGAATGTATGAGAGTCTTATGGTTAATCCTTTATCATTCCAATCTATTGATATTTTATTCACCGGGAAATTTTCTGATTTCATGCACGCTTATAGGTGGGTGAGTATTCAGTTCTAGTTAGTGCACCCATCCTCCAACGACAAGGTTGTCAGGTGGGAAACCCAATAGCTCTATGTGTGTGTCTCCAATAGGGGAAAAAGTTTCTATTTGACGTCCAATATGGCAAGCTCAGATGTCTTCATGTATTGAAAATACAAGTTTAATTTCCTTGAAATAGTCATCAATTGCATTGCACCTATAATATATGTTCTCATATGATGTGACACTCTATGTTGCATGTTATGAAGCAAATCTACTTTTCAGGGTCTTCAACGCCAACATGGTGCCATTCATGTGTTGCAAGCTGTTGAGTCTTACTTCTCTTTGCATGGCCTGTCCTGTACATTGAATACCTCCTCTTTCATGGTGGATGTAAGACTAGTTACTCCAAGTCTCAGATTCTGATTTAATTTTCTTGTGATGGCTGTTAAGCGTAATCTCATTTTAATAGGTTGTGGCATCAAAGGATCACTGTGATTCAATCTTGAAGAATGAGTTACCCTTTATTGATAAATCGATTGATTGTCAACCCCCAGGAGAGATATCTAATGTATCAAGTTGTTTGAATTTCTCACTTGATAGGTTATGCCTTCGGATATTGGTATGCTTGCATTCTTTGTTGGCTTGAAATATGATTTTGATTGGCAGAATTTAAATTGACCTCTTGCTATTTATCTACAGGTTTTTCAGCAAATCCCTGGAACACTGTTGGTGAAAGGTTCATTACAAGATAAGAATAGCCCATTATCAGGTTTTTCTCCAACCTACTTTCCCAGTTTTAATTTCCCTAAATGTTTTTTCTTTTTCTACTATTTTAGTAGAATTTTAGTCTACAGCTGACTAAAATTTCAGTAGCCTTGGCGGTATACGTTCTTTTCCTGTGTGTAGATGTCCATATTGGCTCAGTGAAATAATGAATCTTCTTATGAATATGGGCTTTGTGTGCATTTTAAACATTATCAGTTTGATTATTTGCTCAATACTTTACAGGAATTTTCTGTTTTTAACTCGTGCACATTGACTCCCCACAGTGGTTGTGCCCATATTGGTTCCTGCATTTGATTTGTTGATAATTACAAATGGTTAAATTAAAGTGGCAATGCCTCAGCTGGAATGAGTGAATAAATTATTTATTTGTGGGCTATTCTCTTTGCAGGAGCATTCTCAGTGATATTCCAAAAACTCGAGGAAGCTTTGCGGGATAAATTTTGTACAAGATCGGCGTAGGGTTTTGATTATGTGATTGATCATTTGGGATCTTATATACGTTCCGACAGAGTGATTGGATATGTTTTGCGATGGTGAGAAGGTTTGATGTAAAAGGGAAATAGATGGCAGCAATCATTTTCGGAGGCATTGTTGCTCCCTGAGACATTTTGGGTAGATAAAATGTATATTTGTGTGAGCATTCAGTTGGTTTGACAATTTGTACGAACTGGGATCCCAATTTAAAATTGTCAAATTAACTTTCATTTGCTCACTCAAATGCACAACACAAGCTACTCTGTACATGGTATCTGTAAGAATTTTCCTCCTTAACACTTGCTCTCTTGTTGCCATCGACAGCTTTGGTAAGTTAATCATAACATGGCAGACAGCCATACAAAATGAAACCAGGGCAAAACCAAAGCTCATGAATGCCTACTCAAAACATTTTTGAACAGGTCTTATACGGGGACAATGCCATTG
The DNA here is from genome assembly GCA_019955255.1 of Castanospermum australe. Taxonomy (NCBI): domain Eukaryota; kingdom Viridiplantae; phylum Streptophyta; class Magnoliopsida; order Fabales; family Fabaceae; genus Castanospermum; species Castanospermum australe. The sequence goes on along the minus strand of NSJW01000271.1, from coordinate 285,894 downwards.
CTGAAGGTGCTCCCATCTGGGAGGCTGGTTTGGTTGCACTGTGGCCCTTCAACCAAATTTTTCTATGAATCCATTGTTTGCATTGCCATTCAGGGAAGCTTTCAGTCTTTACTGTAGTTACTAGTTGGGGTGTGGCCATTGTTTAGCACAAGAATCAAATTTTTAGCCCATGATGTCGTGAAATCCATAACAAAAGAATTACATGTTCTCGTGAAATTTTCTGCACGATAATAAAATTTTTATGGGGGAAAGGCAAATTATATTCAACACATGAATTTCTTATGAAAGTAGTCAACTTTTACGAAAGAAATGAGCAGTTTTTTTTTTTTTTATACAACTTCTTCACCTGAAATTAAACAAAATTATAAGACTGAATAAGGACTTATATCCAAAAAAAATTACAAAATCAAAATTTAAATCAAGTGAAATTATAAGAACTAATTATTTATTTTAACTTTTTTTTATGTTCTCTCATCCACATTAATATTTTCATCTTTGTTATACTTAATTTTTGCTACATTCACTATCATTGACCTTATAGTTGTTGGAGACAGTTTTTCCTTTGAGTTTAATAGACAATCACAAATTAGATAATTTTTAATTTCATCCACCCAACTTCAATTTTATGTGTCACATCCCATTAATTTTGTTGTTCATGGTGCATGCACATCAAGGTTAATTTCCTTAATATAAATTATATTTTTTAATAAGTTATTGTGTATCATAGAATTTTTATTTAGTAATTTAATTCTAAGCTAACAATTTACTTATGAAAAAACACACTAGCCTCTATTGTTTGTCAAATAGAATAAGAGTTATTATGCCAATTGGAGGTTAGTTTAGTTATAAGCATTGAAGCATTTCGCCTAAAAAAATTATGTTCAATTTTACTTGCTAGCAATTTTAGTACTGCAGTAAGCTTGAATCAAATTTTTTTTATTTAATTGATTATAAATTTCATTTTATGTGATTTTAAAGACACATCTGACAAAAATTAAATCTCTTGTAGAACGACTCAATATTTAAATCAAAGCAGTTAAAAATGCAAAAGCAAAATTTTGTTCTTTTTACATGATTAGAACTGTCAATGCATAATATTATTACTTTATTACGAAGCCAAGTTACCTAATAGACCTAGAAGATGTAAAGAGGCTCAAGTGTTCCCACACAACGTTTTCGTGCTCTGTTTACATCAAACTCTTAACCAATGATTATAAGTGAATTTTAAATCATAACCAACTCAACAAACCCTTTTCTTCTGAAACTCGCAGCATCTCTACAGGATTACAATAATGCAATTTCTTTTCCATTTTAATTCCTGAGTTGATTGATTTTTATAATAAAGTATCAATTTTAATGCCAAATTTTTGTAAAAATTTCCCACCCAACATTTATATAAATTGGTGCTGTAGTTGATGTGTAGAGGAATATAAAGAGACTATTTGTTGGGTTTTATGTTGTCGGGTCCGGTTTAAAATTTCTGATTTCAGAGAATGGGAAAGTTGAAATTAAAGATGAATTTTATACTCGTTGCAAGTATTCTTTTGTTATTTATTTGAAAATTTATCAATAGAAAAACACTTTGAGTATTTCAAATAATAAATTTTCTCCAATATCTTGTTAATAATGTTTCAGTTAGTGGAACTCACAGAAGAATGGTGGTTGCAATTCGAAAATTTATGGTTGCAATTTGAAAATCTAACTGGACTTAAAACTCATTAAATTATTTACATCATTCTTTAACACTTTCTTTTTTTTAATGATTAAAATTCATTGAAATGTTATAAACATAATTTATATGGTGGAATTTTGTCATTAAATTTATATGAATCAAATAATTTGATAAAACACGTGATACACATCATGTGAAGTATATTTCATTTAAAAAGAACAATTACATGCAAGATTTCAAATGCGAAGTCAACTCAAAGCATTAGGTTAGCTAGCTATAATCTCCTTTTAAGTTGTGGTCAAAAAATTCATATTTTCTCCTTATTTTTATTTGAAGTATTTATATATAAATTAAGTTCAAAAGAGATCAACTATATTAATATTATTTTATCTATAATTATACGTTTTCAATTTACATAGAGAAATTACACTCCACCCTTTCGATTTTCTTTAACATGAAAATAAACGCATTTTTCACCTAATATATATACTCTATCACATTTGACTAAATTGATTAACTTTTATCTAATTTTGTTAATATAATATTTTTTTCTAATTTTAAAACTAACTATAGTTAAGATCATAAATTGAGTTTATTATCATAATAGTTTACTCAATACTTTATTTTAAACTTTTATTACCATACCAATTATCCTATTCCTAAATACAAACTTCATATTTTTTTCGATATAATCAAGCAAATGAAGAAAGAATCAAATAAAAAATTGAACCATAAAAAGAAAGAGATGGGACGGAGAAAGAAGAAAAATTAGAAATTGAAAAACCGCTATCTATCAACATAACTATCAGAGAAGAGTAATGTAATCTTATCAATGACATTATAGTTGAGTAATGGAGGCTAAATTTCTAACTTTCAATTTGGGACTACCTGTTCTTTTTTCTTGAACTATTGTAATGCTAGGATTCTTCACGTTTGTTTTACCTTATTTCTACCAAATTTTATAGTTTTACTATTGCTGCTTGTGTAGTTAGATTTACATTAAAAGAATACAATATTTATATTAAATATTTTTTTATAAAAATTAAAAATAATTAACAGAGTTAAAATGTAGTTGGTTAATTTGGTCAAAGAATAAAATTTATAAAAAAAAAAATTAAGTTTAGTGTTATGTTAAAAGGTCTCAAGGAGGTAATGTGTAATTTACGTGTGCACAGAATATAACCACCTAAGGTATTTTACTCTAAATTTATATGAAAAATTTAAGTGTAACGCAATGCAACTACTTCTCATTCGACTGATGAATTTATCAATGACTTATAACCAGTTTTTACTCAAAATAAGCAATTCATGTGTGTGTTTTGAGGTGCTCCACCTGCCAAGTGGGGCATGGTATGGATGAATCAATGCTAGCCTAGAGCTAAAATTGATATAAAAATATTATTTTTATATCTCAATTATACATTTTTTTCATGTACTCACCTTAAATGGTAATAAGGAAGAGAGAAAAACTTAATTTATTTTCACCTTTTGCTTTTCTATTTTTTTTTTATCATAAAAGATAAGTGTATAAAAAATATGTAGAGTTAAAGTATAGAAATAATATAGTTGAAATTGATAAGTAATGAATATGTGCAACCGCAAGATGCATTTCAAAAACATATTTCTCGAGAGCCATCAAGCGATGCTATTGTCCAAAGCAACTTTGGCTACAAATAAGTGTATGTTTGGTATTAGGATAAAAGTGAGGGTAAATTTTCTATAGATGAGTTTTGTATATAAATTTATATACAAAATTCATTATGAAAAATTTATTTTCACTTTTACCTCCATACCAAACATACACTAAGTATAAAAAATGTATACCAATTAAAACTAACAATTTTGCGCTGAAAAATTTATACTCTTACCTCAATAAAAGCTTATAATGAATAGAGACCAACATCCTACACATACTTTTGTAATATCTCACCACATCAATAATGGTTTGCATTTTTGTCAATAATGAAAATAGGAAAGAAAAATTTATAAAAATATGCTTCATTTATTAATCAACTGAATTTGAATTTCAGAAACAAATCGCTGAATTTTCGTAAGTATGCATTGATTCATGAAAACTTGATGATGCATTTTCTTAGAAGAAAGAAACCCAAGAAAATTGTTGGAATGTCACTGATCAATGGGATCCTCCAACTCCAAGCATCCAAAAGTATTGTGTTCCTTCCACCCATCTAACAGTATAATGCATTTATTTGGGAAAATGAAGATTAGGCAAAAAAATGAAAATAAAAAGAAAATGAGTTGAGGGATAGAAGCGAATATTTTTAAGTAGTGTGTAGCCACCGTGTTACTTGTGAAAGAAGAGTTTGTTTCTTTATAGTGCAAGCATGAAATATAGATAGATATTATGTAGCAAAATGGATAAAACCCAAACCAGCCTCGAGATGGTAAGGACCTATACAAAACAAGGGAGGTCAAGAGAAGGGAAAAAGGGAGACGCAATGAAGGGGAAAATATGAAAGAAAAATGGCAATTGGGTATTGTTGGAAGGTTGATTGCTGAAGCAATGTAAACAAGTTAGGTCCAATTTCTTTAGAAACCATCTCAAGAAACATTTCCAATCCTTCTCTTTCCTGCCCATTCTCAACATAAGATGAACTGATACACCACGAAACCAAATCTCTCCAACTCATTTCACCAAACACCTTCCGAGCATCATCTAAGACTGGCTCCAATACATGCCACTTATTTTAAGATTGGTTACACATAAAGCAAGAAGTTAATCTAACAAATATGCATCAAGGCAATAACACCAAAAGTAATTAATCAAACAACATTTCTCACGATTTCACATAAACTAAACAACGGCTAAATTTTAAATCTCGTCACCCCACAACACCAAGGGAAACAACAAAGAGAACAAACAAAGGCTAATTGTACAATAGACCATAAAATTATACTCCCTCCTCTTAGAGAAAACACTAAACCTTAATATAGCCTATAGATATGCCTTTCGTGTAGTTCAACCGCTCAAAGAAAATACTAATCATTATGATACGATGAAATTCATCTCAAAAGACTAGCATATTGTGTGAGAGTGTTTCATAGTATAAATATCATATTGAATCTCTTATTTTACTCAATGTGAGATATAACATTTTTTGTGAGATATTTCTAATTCACATAAAAAAATAAAAAAAATAAAAATATAATTTTATTATGAAAAATCACAACTGTTCACATCTATTCATAAAAAAATTGACGATAAGTACAACTCAATGCATGAGAATTGTAATTCAATTTTTAGAAATTACATTTTATGAAGATATGTCATTATCACTCCCGACCAAAAAAAATTAAATTTATAAGACGATTCAAATAGGTTGAATCTTATAAGAATAATTTTAATTCACACATAAAAAAATTTAGAAATGACCAACAACAAACATAATGTCAGATGAGTTTTATTTGAGAACCAAACAATAAAAGTTCTAATGTACAAAAAAAGAAAATAAAACAAAAGCTCTAAATGTTGGTTTGGACATGGTTTTTTTTAATAATTTGTTTAAAAAAATAATTTTATTATATTTTAATATGTTTGGATAAACCTTTTCAAAAAAAACTCAAACATTAAAAAAAAACTTTTAGTATTTTTTTATTAATTTTTTATATTTATAAAAAAAATTTAAAATGTTAAAAAATTATTTAAAAATATATTAAAATAATAATACAATTAAATAAATTTTTTTTAAAATATTATATCCAAACATAAAATAACTTTTATTTTTAAAAAATATCTTTTAAATAAATTCCTATGAAAAGTCTTTCTTAAAGCACGTCCTATTCCGTCCAGATCAGCCCAAAATCATTAGCGAAAAATACGCAACCAGGGGAGTTGAGTTGTTTCTGTTCTTGAAAGGCGATGACGGATAGTTGTGTAACAATTAGTTGTCGAGTATTTCTGATATCCGGAGAGATTCTGCAAACCAGCAGTTGATTTATATTACAACACCCGCGAGTTTCTTGTTCCCTGATTCCCTCTGACTCTCACTCCGCATCGTAGACGTGTTGATTTGTAAAGCAATACCATGTTGCCAACAACGGCTTCCTTCCCTGGATACGCCAATCCGTCCTTTGTCACCGTTGGAAGAGGATTCCAAAACAGAATTAACTCAACAGACCCTTTTCTTCTGAAAGTCAGAACATCTCTGCAGGACTACCCACTTGCCAGCAGAATTGTTATTAGAAGTAATTTCATTTCTCTCCCTCTTTAATCCTACCTGAATTGACTGAGGAAAAATTTTATTTGTTCTCGGAAAAATTTTATTCGTTAAAGATGGACTGATTAATCTTTAGGGATATGAAGACATTACCTGTTGGTCTTGCTTATCAAATGGTATCTATGTAACTCTTATTTTACTTATGGGTCGCAGTTAGTTTAGCTGTATGCATGGTGGTTTGGATGTTTGGAGGGACATTTAAGGTTAAGGGTATATTGAAACATGAAGTGCTCGAAACACGGATAGATTCAGAATCTATTCGGATATGATAGAAAGGGTGTCACTAGATGCATAAAACCATTCGAGCAGATCCTAAATTGAGACTACATATAAGGATTTTAGAAAAACATATGTTATGGTAGGAGATGCAAGTGTCACTTTAAGGTGAAATTACATCATACATTCAGACAGAACTTTATCGCTGGTTAGTTTTACAGAAAATGTTCTCTATTGATTTTAAATTTTCATAGATAGATATGTCTTGTGCATGTTGTGTGTGTTTGTATATATGAATATATCAATGAGTTTCTGTAGACATGATTGAAACCGGTAATTCTCTAAGGACAGAATAGGATTTATTATTTCAGTAGAATCACTGAACATAAAATAGTTTGAATGTTTTAGCTTGGAATGTAGGGCTCTTCTCTTTGAATTTGAGGGGCTTGAGGTGTTAATAATAAAATATAAAAGATGAAGTACGGGAAGATCAAACCTTCTCTGATATATTTGAAGTTCTGTGGACATATTCATACACCTAAGAAGGTTTAATCTTCAGACTTTACTGTACAACTCTGGTGAGGAAGTAGATAAATAGTATTCCTGTTGAAAATGCATGCAAGAAGGTCCTTTAAAAGAAAGCTGCTGGCATATATAACCTTCATTTAAAAGGTAAAAAGATGATATAGTTGACTAGATGAATTTTCAGTCGTTGAGAGAGAAAAAGGAAAAAGGACAAACTTTGTTATTCTTTGATCTGCATAGAAACTGACTGAGCTAGATGCTAAAATCTGAGAAGAAAAAAGTTAGAGTGTGTTTGGTTTGCTTGTTTTCTATTTTCATTTTCACTAAAAACAGAAAATATGTTTGAAAACATGTTTGGTTGGGTTTTGATGAAAGACCAGTGGAGATTGGGATCTTTCTCAAGCATTAATGTGTGACTAGGTTTAGCTGAGCTGTGGTCATCGTTGCAAAGGAAAATCATGTTCTTGATGTGTTGCTGGAGAGTTGCGTGTTTGGTGTAAGCACGGATATACTTGTGTAGGATTGTTATGATTATTATTTGTTATGTAGAATGAATGAGATCTTTGTAAAAAAAAAATTGTAGAGGGCAAAGCAAGGCTGTTTGGCTAGATTGTTTATCAGTTTGCCACATGCTTAGACATTAGTTATCCCATTTCCTTCTGAGTTCTGTCTATCTTGTATATGGAAGTGTGAGTAAGATGAAAATATGGGTTTTAGATTGGTTCTGATACATTTTTGATTTTTTGTTGACTTTAGATATTAATGTGCCAAGCTGACGTAACAGACTAATTAAATTTTTTTATGATTGTTTAAGGTTGTCTCCTGGTTGTTGTACTAAGTGTTGCGTTTAATCTGTAGGGAATGCACTATAGTAGTAGTTAAATTGGTGATAGTCAGTCACACGCAACCTTCTGTGTCTGCCAAATCAAGTTTTGAAGCTAACTTTAGCGATGATGCCACCATTCATTTTCCATAGGATTGAACATGATGACATGATGTCAATGAATATGATATGAATCGTGTCATGTGAATTTTGAGTCTCAATGCCGTGGTGTTTCCGTGAAACCTGGAGACTGAACTTGCACATATGCTGACCTAAAGTGTGATTAGCTCTTTACACTGTTTAACTTATAAGCAATTTGGCCTCTGGCTTGAGTTTGCTTTGCTATATTCATTGTTCTTCTTGCTTACCAAAACTAAGTGTTACCAATGAATAACAGTGTTTCTCATTAACTTGATCTCATGCAAGCACAGTCATGGAAAAGAAGAAAGACACAATGGTTACAGAAAGAAATTAATGGAATGGTAGAATGTTTACAGGAAGAAATTAAAGGAATGGTAGAATGTTTATAGCACTGGATATCCACTGTATGGTTTTCAAGTCTGTTACTTTTTAGTGTGTTTGGTTTAGATTCATTCTACAACAAACGCCATTCTGCACAGTCTCCAACACACTCCAGTCTGTGTTTTCCAAAATGAAGTAAAGGGGAAAATCCAAAACAAACACAGCCTTTATAGCCTGATTTGTTTATCAAAAATGAAAAACTTTTATTGCCTACCGCGTAAATGGGGCTTGATGCTGGTTGCCAAACATCTTGGTGCTTTTTCTTACTATTCACTTTTGGGACCTTTGATGAGGGATTTCAAGGTTTTAAGTGTACTTTGTTTGAGGGATTGTGGTGTCTTTAGTTATTGCATAAGTTTGATGTGGCGGCAAATATTTCTGGTATTTTCCTAGCCTCTTAGCGGGGTTCTTTGTTAATTATGCCAAACAGGATTTGAAGCTCTCTTGAGCTTATTTACTTTTTTCTTTCTATTTTGTTTATTTGCACAAGGAAAATCCTTGTCTCCCGCATTTGTACCCTTCTTTCCTTTTATGTAAATAAAAAAGAACATGATGTGGCAGCATACAAACCATCATTCGTCAAATGTACTTTTCTTTTATTTTTTATGTTATGAAGGTGTGCTCTTTTTTGCTAATTTGTGTTGCGGTTTGCACACAACTGGAGAATTTTCAATCAAAATTTTTTTATCTGAACACCTTTGGATAGAAGTATGGTTTAAGTCATGGCTTTTTAAAAGGGGAGGAAGGGGGGGATTCATTATTAGATATGCAAAGGGATTTGAGATCCCTTTTTAGCTGAGGTTTTGCTCTTTTTGTTTGTGTTCTATTTGCTTGTTTTTCTCTGTTTTAGGTGTATGGTAACTGATTCTTCTTATATATTAATAAAAAAAAATCTAAAAAAATCATGGACCAATTTCTCTCATTGATAAATGAAATTACAAAGGTTCCAGCTATGCAACCATTTTCTGGCTTTGACTTCTATTACTAATGTATTACATCCATCCATTCATCTGGCGAATTAACATTATGCTGATCTGCTGACTACATTTTGACTTTAGACAAAATTGACCTTGTCTTAGCTGTATTTTGTGCTTTTGACATCTAGAGATATATGGACTTCCAGCAATATACTGGAAGCATTTTGTTTTAAGGCACTAACCACTTATAGGCACCTAACCAGATATCTACAAAAATGAACTCTTGTCTCCCTCAATAATTGATGTCTTCTGGTTTAAGAGATGGACAATGATGTACATCACCAACCTACTTAAAGCCTTTGCTTCTCTTGCTCACCATACTGCCTCTCAAGCGATAATTTATCCCGCAGCAATAACCTTTACCTGTCTATAATACCTACCCATCCTGCAGCTACATTCCAAAAGTTTTCAGCTACAGTATCATTAACTGATCTAATTAGATCAAAAAAATCAGAATTTGATTTTTAGGTTCAATCTACATAATTGTGATGGATCATTGGGTGGATAATTTTCTTTACTTTATGTAGTTCTTCAAATTCATTGGTCTTTTCATATGCCTTTCAACATTTTTCCCTTCTCATGTTGTGGAGCACATTATTTCTTCCTTTCATGTATTTTGTTTATATCATGTGGAGGCAGATTTACCATATGCTACTGGTGAGACTAGTTTGCAGAAAGAATTTTCAAATTTTGGCAAGATAGCTGAAGGTAAGTGCATGAACCTTCTCATTATTCATAAAGTGGGGCATCAGTAGCTTACATAGGCTTTTAGTGCTTTAACTCATGCCTCTTGAGCCATGTATTCTACATACTTTGCAGTTGAAGTGGTTAAAGATGTGAATACGAAAAGACCTAAGGGAGTTGCTTTTATTCAATATACATGTCAAGATGATGCCATGCTTGCACTAGAAACCATGGATCAGAAGGTTCAAATTTTCATGTTATGCCTCGTCTTTAGATTATCAAACATGATATTGACAACTGAATCTTCTCTTTAATTTTTTTATTCCGGTCCATTGTCCACACTCTACAGGTTTATGATGGTCGGATGATTTATGTAGAACTTGCAAAACCAGGTAGGGATGCTTTTGGTGCACGCCCAAGGACCTCAGGGCCCCCAAAGAAGTGGCATTTGCCAGAGCAAGAGGAAGTGGCAGATTGCTGGTACTGATCAAAATTCAGATTTCAGAAGAGTAACGCTGCGTAATAGGAGAAAATGATGGAATGGAACAGTAAGTTATAAAAGGACCGCTTGATGGATTATTGCTGATTTTATTTGTATTGATGCAATCTTTTACTTGTCATTTTGGCACAAAAGAAAAGCAGTGCCATCGGAAACTGGTTCTTACAGAAATGAACTTTGATCAAACTCGAGCTCCTTGAACTTGAATCACAAAATTTACTGTACGCTTGATACCACTGATTTTCCTAACACAAGGGTCTACCCTGTGATTTTCATTGTTTGTAATTTGAGTTACATACTCTGTCACAGAGCCTTTCCCAGCTTGCCATGCCTTGTTCCCGAGTCCATTTTCCGGTTCCTTTATGATGGCGGTACAAACTCTTTAGAGACACATGCCTGGGAATTGTGCACTCCAAGGCCTCCGTAGAAAACACAATACTACGCTATGCCGAAATTAGCCTTAGAAAACTTGGTACCAACCCCAACACCATATTCTTTCAGCTGAAGTAAACCGTTTAGAAATATAAAGGAGAACAATGCAATGGATCCAAAGATCATATCAGAATGCAAAACCTTTTGGATGTTTATGTATGCAAATCCCTGGGCATGCATATGCATAGAGAACAGAGGCTTCATTTATTGCTTACATCTCTATGTTGATGTCAAATTTATAGGTCGAGAACTAGTTCAGTTTGTGGTTCCAGACCAAAGAAAACATGACAACATATACATGAAGCTCTAGAACCTGTTTAGTTGATGGATTATTTTGAATTTGATGGAATTCATGATTTTATTAATAAAAATTTGGAAATATAGGTTTCAATTAACTAATGTAGAATTTACGGTATGATAAACATGATTGCTACCATTTTTCGCAATTATCATTTTTTTTAATATTGTCGTTTGATCAATTAGTGTGCACTTTTTCTGCACGCTTTTCTGAAATCTCTAAAAACATTGAATGGACTACATATGGTACATTTTCTAGTATTTACTACTTACAACTGATGAAGACTGGATATTGGGGCATGTTGCTGCCAGGTTTTCATGTAGGTGTCAATAATCAACTATGGTAATTTTTCTGTAGTTTAACTGTACTCTTATGACAAATTTCAATCAATGCCCAAACTTTGAATCTATGCAATTTCCTTTTTTAAAAAAAAATAATTAATCAATGCACTTCCCTTTAAATTTCTTCTTTTTTATATTGCAATATCTTATTTTTTTTTTATAAGGGGTACTGCTACGGTATCTTAATTTTTTTTAGGGCATCAATATGCTTGATGAATTGTAAGATATTTATTAGTAGTTTGTTCTTCAAAATAAATGTTTGAAGTTTATAAAGTCTAGTCAGTAATTAATAAATACATCTAATTAATCAAAGTACTGATATCTTAAAAAAAATGGGCATTTGAGTGATCCCTTGTTGTAGAAAATTTATTTATTCAATTTTCAAATCTCTTGTCAATGATTATCATTTACTATCATGATCCGCTATTTGTATATCACTTTTTATATATTTTCTATTTGGATTTGAATTCTTTAAAATGAGTTGCAATTTAGAAAGTAAAATATAGTTAGATAACTATTGATAAAAAAATTAAAAGATTATGATTTTAACAAATTCATAAATTATTATTTATGTATTTATATTTTATCAAATCTAAAATCGTTAATATTTTAATTAATATTTATAAATATTATACTTTATCTTTTAAACCGAACTCCTTACTTCAGGAAAATCAAATTCCTTTCTTTATATGCAAGCAACTTAGGTTTAAATTAAATAATTAGAAATAAGTGAGAATTTGAGTAATGGTCATAAGTTTAAATTGTAATTATAATTCTTTGATGTAAAAGACACAACAATATTTTGTTTTTTGGTCTAAAAAGCCATAACAATATTATTAAATACTACTTACATTGTCCTCGAGGCTGATGGCCTAGTAATAGAGACATCTTTTAGTACATGGAGTTAGGGGAGGGGAAACCATTCATGTTCTCTCCCAATTTTCCTTTCCCCTCCTCTCGAGTCCCATTTGGGGCCCAGTAGGAAATCCATCCTTAGGTTTTTCTTATGGGGCCCACCCTTAGGTTTCAACCAGTTGTGGGACTTCCTCTGGACAAAAAACAAATTACTTACATTAATTATGCATTATATCAAATCCATGATGAGGGAGGAGCGGGTGTAAAATGTGCGAACAGAGTTACTCTTATTAAACTTTAAAATTTGTTTGTTTGACCAGTTGGCAGTGTACTATTTGTCTTGATGGTTATGGTATGGTATAGTTTTGCTTACTTCAGCTCATTCGTCATTAATCTAACTTTGATATCAAATTAATAATAATGAAAAAGAAGGAGAAACAAAGCATATCAAATTAATAATAATGAAAAAGAAGGAGAAACAAAGCACACACACACACACACACACACACACACACACACACACACACACACACACACACACACACACACACACACACACACACACACACACACACACATGCACGCAATGGGTGTTGCCGGAAGCATCCCCCAGTTTAATTTTGTGCAGCTTTGGATGGAAAGCATTGTTTTGTCTCTTTATTTGGTTGGTTTTAGAACGATGGATTCCGCTCGTTTTCGCCATAATTTGAATTTAATTTTTATATTTTTTAGTTAATAGGTCATTTATAAGTATTTTTATAAATACTCAATGAGTCCAGAAACATGTCTTAATTTTAGAATGAGGTGAGTCTTCCGTTCAACTTAAATTTTATTAAAAAATAATATTAAATGTTTTTCACATAAAAAAATCAAATGTATAATTTCCATCTAATGATTCAACCACTCTAATCATGTATCACATAAATAATACATGCACATAAAGCTAGAAGTTTGATAATTATAGGTTTTGAGTAATGTTCTTAAAACGAGATCAAATAATTAATCAATGAAGTATTCAATTTAAGTTCAATTGATAAAACCGATGAGTCAAATTAGATAACATCACCTGTTCAAACTAATATGATCATGAATCTAATTACAAAACTAAACTATAATCATCTGGGAATCAATTCATGGTTTGATTGCCCAATTTGATCCAGTCCAAACAATAATAATTTGAGGTAATAACATTAATCTGTTATAAAGTTAGCACTTATTATATTGACACCTTTATTGTTTGTGAAATTATACTTATTTATCTTGTTTTGTTATTTATAACTAATAATAATATAGGAATTATACATAAAGTAAGGGAGGTGAGCGTATATTTTTCAAATAAAGAAGAATATAAAATATAAGAATAATACATAAAGTAAGGGATGTTAGTGTAGTTTTCAAACAAAAAAAGTGTCAAGTGTAATAAGCGTTACCTTCAGAGGAAGTCAATATAATTAGCTCTAGTAATTTTGAGTAATTTAAACAAACAAATTAAAATTTTTATATAGTGATTGTAATAAAACTCTTTTTTTTTGTAATTTATTCTAAAGTGAAATCTATTTTTAATTATTGAAAGATTAATTTTATGTATTTAATTCCTTAAATTTTAAATTAATTAAAAATTTCATCTTTTTATTCTTTTTAAATTTATCAATTTAGTCTCTCATAAAAATAAAATTATTATAAATTTGAAGTTTAAGAAAATAAATTGATAAAATTAATTTTTAAAAAATAAAATTAATAAATAATATATTTTTTAAAAATTAAAAATACATTTTACTCTTTATTCTAATTATTAAATTAAGAAATGAAAGAACATTCGAACAGTGTATAGTATACAATTATGCATGTGAACAAGAAATGAGCTAGAGGTAGAGCTAGCTAGGTTTCATTCAGTATATGATGACTACATTATAAAATTGTTGATGCTACCAGGTCCGTGAAACCATGGAATCAACAGAAGAAATAGGCGTTCAAAAGATCAAATTTCATGAACAAATCAAATATAAAAAATTTCGAAGTGATAGCTATTTAGTTAGTCAATATATATCCTCCATGTGCATGCATTTGTGCTTGAATTGGAATTGTCGAGTTGGAACACCTAGCTGCATTTCCTCACTCAAACTGTTGGCTAGTGCTAGGTGTCTGTGTTTGATTAGAGTGTAGAAGTATCCTTAAGACAAAAGAAACCAAGATGAAGCTAAGACAAATCAATGCAACCCCAAGATTGAGGTTAAAATAATGGGGGTTGTGAACAAGGTCAGTGAATCAGACACTAGAATCCTCTGTTTTATTCCTTTGTTGTGTTCATACATGCGCTGTCCACATCTCAGTGTCTCACTCTCACAACAACAGAAACGGAAGAAAGAACCCCCAACAACAAAGGCACCCTATACTCACAGTTCACAATCCAATTAACTTTTTTTAATTAATCTCCTTCCATCGCCCGTGACACACACAAGAACAAGAAACACCACCCCCGTGACCTCGAATTCCCACCGTACACGTTTCCCCTCTCTCCAAATTAAGCAACCAGGGCTTGATTTGTGAGGTCACGATGATTTTAAACTCTGATGATAATATATCATTGAGAGAAATTTTTATATTCTCTTAAAATAAGTGTAGGTTTAAATTAATTTATTTTATTATTAAAATAATTTATAATTAAAATTTTATAGATAAAATTTTAAAAAAATAATTTTTTTAAAAAATAAATTATTTTAAATACGAGTTAAGTATTTTTTTATTTTTATATAAGTTAATATAAAATAAAATAAACACATAATATTGTGATTATTTTTATATACATGTTTAACATCTAATACCATAAAATAAAAAAAAAATATTTTCTCCAAAAAAATACAAAAATTTTGCTATCATAAATTTCATCAACATGGGTTGGGTTAGAACTTATAGCTGCATGTGATGATGCATGTACTGTGTTGGAAGTTGGAACTATGATACAAAAAGCTTTTCTCTCTCTGCATATCATCCATCAATCACGGTGACGCTGGGTCCACCCACGAAAGCAAAGAACCAGTAACTTGGCGCGTGAGGCGCGTGGGAGTAAGCCTTTGCCACGTGTCCCAGCTGAGAACCACACACTTGACACCCAGTGTTTGTGTCAGGGCACAAAAAAGTGCACCTGAGAATCTCTCCGATCACAAACTTTTCTTCTGTTGAGCCTGCGACTGAGTTTGGTTTGCTTTTGTTTTTGAAACCTCTCTCTCTCTCTCTCTAAAACACACACACCCGTGAGACCACACACGTGACAGGTTAAGACAAACGCGCGTGCATGCATGCTCCACAATTCCATTGTCTTTGTCCAAATCTCATCCCTCTATAAGAGCCCCCCCCCTCATGCCCACGTTTCTCAAAGCAAACCCATCCTTCTTGCACTACACTTTGCTTACACACACCAAGTCCCAAACTGCACGTTAACTCCATTGCCTTTGCATGGTTACAGAAACTTCCTGAGGTCGGAGAAAAAGCAAAAACACAAACCAAAAAAAAAAATTGATCATCACATATCAGGTGAAGTCACAAAGCCCTAACTATTGCTTTTTCAGTGTTCTTTATTATTTTGCTTGAATGGTCACGTAAGAGATAGAGGGTGGGAGTGGGAGGGGTCATTGTTTCTACGAGGGTCACTCTCTATGTCTCAATGGTTCTATGTATTATCTTGTTTTTCTTTTTTCTTTGGAATATGGAGTCTGTTTGGATATGATTTTTTTTTTAGAAAAAACACTTTTTTTTGAAAAAAAAAGTTTCAACACATTTTTAAATGTGTTTGTATGTAACTTTTTAAAAAAATAAAATTTAAAAAAATTTAATTTATTTTTTTTTTTAGAAGTAAATGATCTCTAGTTTATGAAAAAAAGTAGAAAAAAAAATAATTTTTAATATAATTTTATGATAAAAATATCCTTAACTTTTATTAAAAATTATACTTTATATCATCTCTTTTTCCCTCTTATAAACCTTATTTACGTAAACATTCATAGGTAATTTTATGAATTACATTTTTAATAACGCGACTTTAAGTCATTGTCTCCTAATATCTTAAATTGAATTCTGATTTCAATGACTATACCACTTAAAGAAAGTAAAATAAAATAATATTAGTAGCATGTTGTTAAGCCTTTGGAGTACACAATTAGACATGTTGTTATTACTTTATGTCTCGTTTTTCATGACGCTGTTATCATGACATACTTAAAAATCTCGTCGTCCCTATTATGTTAGTCTATTTAATCATATCTTACATATCATAACTCATCATATTTTGCATTTAATTTTTTTTCAGTAATTTTGATATTAATTACGTACTTTTATTTTTTTTAATCCGAACAAACTTAAAAGTCTTTTTATTATTTAAAAGTACTTCTTAAATATTATATCTAAATATAAAATTATTTTTTTCTTAAAAAAATTCATTAAAATAAAATATATAAAAAAAATACTTTTTTTTAAATTTATCCTCCATAATCAAACATGACTTTGATTCCACCCGTGAATGAGTTAATTCTGTTGTCGTGCACCTATAATATATGCTGCCTACAATTCCATGGCCACAAGTAGCTAAACACCAAGGAAGAGTCACGAGATGGCTTGCTTTTACATCAATGCCACATTCACCCATATTGTCATTTGTGTTTTAAATTCCATCTCAAACCCCACATCTTTCTGCTATACCATTAATGAAGGATCATTCTGTGAAAGCCTACGTGTGTGCTTGTGACCGGGAGATCAGAATATAATAGGCAAATATTTCGCCATAGTTTTAAATTGTGATTATTGTTATGGAGGTTACATTATAATTATAGAAATTAAGAAAAAATATAAGTAATATGATTACAATTATTATCGCGTTACTGTTATAAAGACTCTTGCAACAAGTAATATTATTACTGTAATTGTGATTGTATATTACAATATAAAACTATAATTTTAGCATAAGAATATAAATGGGTGTAATAGTATTATAGCATAGATGATGTGTGTGAAATTACGTACAATGCCCTGAGAATATAGAAATTTATAGTTATTCCCAAAGTAATACTCTCAAAAGAAATTGAAGGTTCATATTTTATCTTAATTTTATTATTTAAAATTATAAATTCAGTCAATGATTATACGGTGCATGTGTTATGTATTTATTAGATAAGTGTATTACTTTAAGAGTATACAAAAATTTCTACCGAGGATGAGGTTATGAGCTATCTTAATCTCACAAGCAAGAGAAAGTTTTCTAGTTCATAAAAAAGGAAAGATAATTTTTGTTTAACTGAAAATAGAAAGGTGGTTGCGATTCATTATGAAAGTTAAAGTTGTTTCTCTCATGTCTTATTACCAGCTAGCTTGGCTTCATATATGCTCACGACTCTTTTGTGTTAATAAAAAGGGCGTTGTACTATCTGCCCATGATGCTTGGCTTTCTTGTTTCTTACTATCTGCTACTATGTAATTTACAGATCAGGTTCTAACTCAGCTATAATACACATGCAATATCTTACATACTATTCATTTTTCAGAAGCTGCATATGTCGGTTGGCCTCTTCTCAGGTAAAACCCACAAAGAAACATGTCATGTGATTGGACAAAATGAGGCTAAAAACACCAAATTTTAGAATGGTTTTTCTCATTTTCTTGGAATATATAATAATAATAATAATAATAATAATAATAATAATAATAATAATAATAATAATAATAATAATAATACGCATACACATGGCTTCTTTTTTCTAATTTAATATGTGTTTAACTACAACCAAAAATATTCACTTTTTAACCTAAAGGTTCAAATATATTTTGTCTAGTTATCACAATAAGGAACCTGTATTATTTTTGTAATTTTACCTATGATATTCGTCACAGGCTTATAGCATAATATCTAAATAGACAGTTAAATCTTATACGCAAACAGAAACTTTCTTCTTTCCACGTCATCTTTAATTAAGTGCATGTTAAGTAATTAGTTATCGCAATTCAACCACTTGAAATTTAAGGTGCCACATTAATGTTTGAACTGTTATTCTATGTGCTAAAAGTGATTCATTTCTTTCTTTGAGAGCTTAATTAAGCTAGAGAAAATATAGATGAACAGAAATTAAAGATTAATAAAAAAAGAAATGGATGTTTAGTTGGTGTTAGCACAATTTTCTAGAAAAGTTGGGCCTCACAGCAGCTAAACAGCTGAAAATTGTTCACTGTGTAATTTCTAAAAACATTGAAATTTCACAAATACAGGGGAGAAAATAATGGTAATTGAAGTGCAAGAAGAGAACCAAGGTATGATATCATGGACCACAAAACATTGAACTTGCAAACTTGCAAAGAAAATAATGGGTAGAAAAATGGCCATGGAGAACAAAAAAACCCTTCCAGAGTTGATGCAAAACATTGGCCTTCAAAAGGGCATTTGAAAGCGTCCAACTGTTTCCTTGAGACGTTGATACTTTCAATCTAACATGGACTCGACACGTGTCAACCTCTTATGCTTGAACTTGATAATTTATTCCTTAGTGATCATGTATGTGTTTTCAGTATAAATAAGAACCTCTTCTTCAAGATGGTCCTTGCTAGGCCAATCTGCTTTGAATCCTCAGGAAGTTAGAGACCCTAGTCATTCTTCTTTCTATCTCAATCTCCTCCATTTATCTTTGACAGCAGGATTTCTGAAGCTGGAGTTTTTGTCTATATACAGATACAGTTTAGGAGCATTTTGTGGCTCCACATTGGCACAGCCAGGCATTGTTGGTTCAGAGCCAAAATTGTGAGTCTCGAAACATCCCATGGATCTCATTCGTGGGTTTCTTATTCTCTGCATTACTGTGATTCTTGTGAACCATAATTTGGGAAACGTGGAAGGGAGATACCACCATCACAGGAAGCAGAAGAAGGTTTCCCCTGCTCCTAAGCCTCCTTCTGGTTCCCCTGAGCCAGAAGTCCCTTCACCCCCTTCCAACTCTCCTGGTGTTCCTTCTGACCCATATCCAAATGATCCCCGGGATTCCTCGTCGGACCATGTCTTCGATGTAAGATCGTTTGGGGCAGTTGGAGATGGTTCAGCTGATGACACAGCTGCATTCAGGGAAGCATGGAAAACAGCTTGTGCTGTAGAGTCAGGGGTTGTCCTGGCCCCAGCAAATTTCCGCTTTAAGATCACTTCAACTATCTTTTCAGGTCCATGCAAGCCAGGGCTAGTATTTCAAGTAAGAATACTTATTGAATTGCCTAGTTTCATCACATCAGTTTTTTGTTTAGAGACCGATAGAAATTTTGATTTCTATGTGTAGTTCACTAACAAGGTTCAAATGAAAACAGGTGGATGGTGTGCTCATGCCACCAGATGGACCAGGTTCGTGGCCAAAAGCAGATAGCCGCAAGCAATGGCTTGTGTTCTATCGACTTGACAAAATGACTCTTAATGGGACAGGAACCATAGAAGGCAATGGGGAACAGTGGTGGGATCTCCCCTGCAAACCTCACAGGGTAGTCATTTTATCTTGTCATTAATACAATGATCCTTGTGTCATGAACTAACTATGTTAAAAGCTTAAGCTGTTTGGTGAAAGCATATGAATGATTTTAAACTTGCCTACTTGGTCATAAAGGCTCATATACTTTATTATGAACCAACTATCTTAAAAACTTAAACTGTTTAGTAAAAGCATATGAAAAATTTTATATTTTTAACAAGCTTAAGCTTTTGGTTAATGACAGTTGAGTCATGAACCTCTCTCCAATTATTGCTGCATTTATTTGATGTTGAATGAAATCCCACTAAGTTCTAGTTAAAAAAATGACATTTCAGGGTCCCGATGGAAGGACTTCTCCAGGACCATGTGATAGCCCTGCAGTGAGTAAACTATTCAGAGATCAACTCAAGCATTAGTTAACTGTTTATTTTATTCTTTTATAACCAGCTTAACATAGTTTTTCCTTTTGTTCATAGATGATACGGTTCTTCATGAGCTCCAATTTGGAGGTGAGAGGGCTCAAAATTCAAAACAGCCCACAGTTCCACATGAAATTCGATGCCTGCGAAGGAGTACTGATTGATAGGTTGTCCATTTCTTCCCCTAAACTCAGCCCCAATACCGATGGAATCCATATAGAAGGCTCGAACGCTGTTGGGATATATAACACCATGATAACCAATGGTAATGAATAAGGGTCAATGTCCTACTTACTCGCTGTGGCAGTTTGATTCTATATTTCTTATATATGTCAGATGTGCAGTTTATAGTAACATGATTTCCAACAGGTGATGATTGCATTTCAATTGGACCCGGGTGCTCAAATGTGGACATAGATGGTGTAACTTGTGGTCCTAGCCATGGGATTAGGTACACTGCATAATCTCCTCTCAGTCCAAGTTAAATATTGGTTTTTAACTACCAGTTATTGGTGATTTATGAAAAAAGTACCTTCTGATCTTGCTAACTAGTATAATCAGGCTCTGTTAACTTCATTTTAGAGTTCATTCATACTATGATGCTAAAACAATTTCTGAAGGCAAAATGAATGAAGAGTGAATTTAAGGTTTCTCCAATTTGGTCAAGCTATTGTGTGACTGAAACCTTTACAATACCAAGTTTTCTGTGAGGCTAATTTCAGCATGCCCCACTAAGCCTAGTGTTGTGTTTTCTGCAGCATTGGAAGCCTTGGAGTGCACAATTCCCAGGCATGTGTCTCTAACCTAACTGTTCGCAACACTATCATAAAGGAATCAGACAATGGATTGAGGATCAAGACATGGCAAGGTGGGACGGGGTCTGTGACAGGCTTGAAATTTGAGAACATCCAAATGGACAACGTCGGGAACTGCATCATCATAGACCAGTACTACTGCTTGTCGAGGGAATGCCTGAACCAGACTTCAGCTGTCCATGTGAATGAAGTGTCTTACAGGAACATTAAGGGCACCTACGATGTGAGAACCCCTCCTATACACTTTGCCTGCAGTGACACCATTGCCTGCACCAACATAACACTCTCTGATGTTGAGCTCTTGCCCTACGAAGGAGAGTTGCTGGCAGACCCCTTCTGCTGGAATGCTTATGGGACTCAGGAGACCTTAAACTATACCTCCAATCAATTGCTTGAGAGATGGTGATCCTGAGACTGTGGGAGAGCTTTCGGCATATGAATGCAGCTAAAGATATTATTCATGTTTTACCTTGAGTTTTGGTTGGCTTATATATGGAATATGATAGATCATATACCACATGTATAGAGCACAGATTGCCATTATTATGTGTCGATGATTGTGGTTCTATATTGGTCACTTAGGAATCGTCCCTATTTGGGTGTATTTTTCCCATATTGTGTGATGAGATGTAGAATTTGGTCCAGTTTTTTGGACCTACGTTGTAACAGCTTGATTGAACATTTATCTATTATATGGCTAAATAATATACACTTTTATTTCAGATTTCATTTTTATATCAAAGCATATATTATCTATAATTAACACTTGGAGGATTCTAAGAAAGTGCCAACATTATTAGTACTGGTAGCAACCTGATGTAGCATTATGCAGATGGCTGGTACATTATTTTGTTTTCTCACTGATGACCTGTAACCTGTCCATTGGGTGTAGTGTGGCACATGTCTTGTCTTTTGCTATTTGGTACATGCAATTTGTTGCATTTAAACTTAGCTCAAATCAGTGTCGGACCAGTGGTGTCTGGACCTGATCAGCTCATGGTGTTTTTTCTTCAAATTTTTTTGTGTGTTTTAATTCACGGGCTATTTTGTCAACACTGACACACGAATAGAGTCCAGTGTGTTGACACAAGGAGGTTTTCTATGCTGTTTGTGTATACAAAATAAATTCATTCTGTTGACACAGTAAAACTTGCAAATAGCAGTTAAAAATAGGAAGTTGACAACTTTGTAGTTATAATAAAAATTATATTAATCAAGCATGTTTTTCAAAAATTTTTGAAAAAAAAATAAAAAAATATTTTATCAAACTCAATATATATTAATTTATGTTGGAATCCCTCATTAGTAACGATTTATAAATATCATTGTAAGTTCTTTTTAAACTTAATATCATATCTTTAACTTTAAAATGAAGTAACCTCCTTTTCTTCTAAATTTTTTTACTTCTAAATTTTTATGTAAAAAAAACCAAATAAATTACATTGAAGTTGTTTAATACAAAAATGGTATAATAATATATTAGACTTTTGGTTGGGCTAATGGAGTGGTCATGAAATCCTTAATAAAGATGTAACGCATTGGACTCTAGTTTCACATAAGGGCCACTTCCATATGATGAACAAAGGAATTAAGAATTGGGCAAAGTACAGTCCATGGATTTCCTTGCCCTAAGAAGTGGAGGAATTGGACTCTTGTCTTTTTGACCAAGAATGAAACTACTTGCACCCATTACAAGCTTGGGTCATGAAAAAAACAACGGGAGGAACAAACTTGAAGTATAAACCCAATTCCCAAACAGAAAAAAAATTCAAGACCAAAAAACAAAAACAAGCACAAAAAATTCATTGAACCCAATCTCCCAAATTGCAGAATAGGACAACATGCATAGCGAAGATTCCTTAAATTGTAGGCTAATTTCTTAAATTCAGCACTTGTGATAGTACCTGAGTTCATCTTGGGGACCCCACTAACAAACAATAGAACTCCACTAGTTAAAGTTCGGCAACTGCTGAGACTATTTGAGTTCATCTCCAAAAATCAAGATCCTACTAACTAAATAGAACTCCACTCAACTTATGACTTATGGATGAGATTATGTGAGTTCATCTCTAGGACTCAACTTCATTGATTGAGGTCCTGGAACATTTGAGTTCTAACCTGTTCACCATAATTGAAGCAGCTTCTCTTTTTTTTTTTTCTCGAAGCAGCTAATGACACACCATAAGGTCCTCAAGGATAAAGGAGTTTTATATTCTGGTAATTAAAACTTTCCTTATCAATCAGCGGCATTCAGAATCCCTCTCCATTAGCTTGCATTTCACCTTATCAACCATGAATGCTTGTAAAAACTACAGGCGACATATGAAGCTCCACTATATCTTCTGTGTTTGGCAAGTGATTCATGCTTATGGACAATAAAACTCCATGTGATAGGTTGGTTTAAATCCTAATGTTACTCACTAATTTAATTAACCCTTTCTCCACTGTTTTTTAATTTTTGCTCTCCACAATAAGTAACAAGATTAAGGTAAAAAAAAATGGTAATTCAACAGAGGAGGAACAAACTTCCAATAGCTTCGCACTTGAAGGATTTTTACAGCATGAAAACCGTAGACATGAAGTCCACAGTCGATAAAAGGATACATCAAGTGTATATATAATATATTTATATATAACGAGACAAGAAGCTAACGCAACAGTACTGCTACTTTAATTAGTACTTAGTAGGATAGATGGCATTGAGATTTTGCACAGCTGCAAACAGGCTCTTCTAAGGAGCACATCAGACTTTAGTGAAACGCAAATACTCCTTCTTTGATGGGAGATCCAGAGTCTCAAAACCTTGAGGGAACATGTACTTGGCTTGCTCATTAGTCACACTTGGCGAAATCACAACTGGGTCCCCTGGCTTCCAGTTTGCTGGGGTGGCAACCTTGAACTTTGAGGCCTTCTGCAGGGACTCCAACACCCTCAGCACTTCGTCCATGTTCCTGCCAGTAGTTGCAGGGTAGAGAAAACTCAGCTTGATCTGCAAGAACACCCACCAATTGACATATTAGCCCCCCAACACTCAAGGGAGGCAAAAAGCTGCAAACTTGTCAATTAGTCAAAGAAAATTTGCACCTTCTTATCTGGGCCCACAATATGAAGAGCCCTAGAGGGTAGGTTGCCAGTGGAGTCTTTCTCATCAGGGTCCACCATATTGAGTTGCTTGATGATCTCTCTCTTCGGATCAGCAATAATTGGATAGTTCACCTTAGCACCTGGCTGCAAGAAACAAACAGACACACTAAAATCCTCAAAACCCATGATTCATATCTTGATATTTTTATTTTTCACTAGAGATTGGTTT
The DNA here is from genome assembly GCA_019955255.1 of Castanospermum australe. Lineage (NCBI taxonomy): Eukaryota > Viridiplantae > Streptophyta > Magnoliopsida > Fabales > Fabaceae > Castanospermum > Castanospermum australe. The sequence continues at coordinate 261,784 of NSJW01000271.1, read as the reverse complement.
TCTGTTGGGTTCTAATGTCAATGTCAAGAACAAATTAATTTGGAAACAGGGTATGCTCTGCATGTGGGTGTGTTGGTAGTGGAAAACTCACAGTGAAAGCTTCAATGTCTTTGATCCACTCGTTGTGGGATTGCAGGTCATCACAGGACAGACCCAACAGCTTCACTCCTAGTTGATAAAACTCCTTAGAATACTGAGCCATCTTGCCAAGTTCCGTGGTACAAACCGGGGTGAAATTACCTAAATACATACATATAGGCAAAGAACCATCAAAACAGACAACTCAGAAAACAGATATAGACCCAATAATCTATAAAAGCTAATGACAAGCCTGGGTGAGAGAAGAGGATGGTCCAGGCATCAGCACAGAACTGGTGGAGCTTGATTCTGCCTTGGGTGGTTTCGGCTTCAAGGTTGGGAATTGTGTCTCCGATGGTAAGACCTGGCATTTTCGAAGCAACTAACAGAGAAGTTCAACTGTCTTACGTTTTTCTTTTGTCATGGAATAGAGGGTATGCGACTGAGATCATATAAAGAAACGAGAGTACCCTGCATGAAGAGAACGTGGCATGTTCGTGGCTATGGACTTAACTGTGCTGTTGCCTGCATGTCATTGGAGTCCCACAGTTTTCTCCACGTACACATGTACTTTTGTCTTTTGACATATAGTTTCATTAAATATAAGGAAAATATTTGCACATTCAAGTAATTTTGGCTCTATAGTTTTAAATCACTGTGGATTATCCCAAAATGGAAGATTAATTTGCATTTGAAATCATTCTTTGTATGAATTTTGCCAATTCCTGGATATTTTTAATTTAAAAATATTTTTTTCCCATTCTCATCCGAAAATTGTGAGAATTTTGATTTGATGTTTCAGAAAATTGCTGCTGCTACATTCCTAAACTTCAAAACAATTTTGATTTGCTGTGAGAACCCAGATAACTCCAGATTTACCTTGGGCTTCTTCAATAGCAGTAGACCTGTAACCAAGACTATCCCAAAAACCCCTCTCCCTTTCAAATGGAGTATGCTTCTCTAGAATAAACAGCAAATCTGTATTAAAAAAAAAAAAAGAATAAACAGCAAATCAAAATTGTATTTTTCTGACCAAATCAGCAAATCAAACATTAAGTTTAGGAATGTAACAGAAAATTGCTGACCTGCTACATTCCTAAACACGATCAAGGTCAGAAAATTCACCTGCTACATTTCTGACCTGTCACCTGGGCAGAAAAATGCTGCTGCTACATTCCTAAATTTAAATACAGCCTTCCCTCCCTCAGTTGAATTTTCACTTTTATTTTTCCAACTGTTCTTTATGATTCTGATTTGACTACTTAAAGCCGTTCTATCATTCAATTTTATGCCTTTGCTTTTGTCCATATATGCTGATAGACCGATAGCTTGCTGAATTTTTATGTGTTTGATGCTTTTTTTTCTGTCAGTCTCGTCCTTTCACCTTTTGGTTGTGTCATTCTGTATTTAATTAGCACTAGTTGTAAACTCTCAAAACTTTGCTGCTGGCATTGATGATTATGTGTTTGAATTGCTTGCATAGGTTGGAAAATTCATGGAAACAAAGCGTAATGTCATTATTTACTAATAGCTGTTGCTTAAATGCTTAAAAACATATGCTTCTTCGAGCTTCAAATGACTTTGAACTGATATTTTAGTGTTGCAGGCTGCAAAACACTTGAGAGAAAGTTTAAGAGGCCCAAGGGAAATTAAAGATAATGAACTCTGTTTTTCCTACTTGGATCGTGGTTGGGATATTCCATGGACTCGAGTAATTACTGCAAAAGTCTAAAATCTTTTGGTTCATGGCACTAATGAGCTCCTTGTTTGATACTATTTTCAGTTTCTTTATTTTAAGCACCAGTTCTACCAGTATAATAAGAAAAACTTGCAGGCATGAGCTGCTCATGGTCTGGTTCTTTGGTTTTTACTTTTGATACTGGACTAAATTTTTTTTTACAAAGGAATATTTTTTTGCATGTGGTCTTGTTGATTCCTACTTAGATATTCCACTTTGGCAATCTTCTCAATAACTGAATTGATTGGCTTATCGGCATACTAGGGAACAGCAATCAAAAACCGAATTGAAGAACGACTGAGGACACAGCAGCTAAAATCTCTTCAATATGATGAGGTGGAAGATGATGATGAATTCCACGATGATGAATATGAAGAATACTGCAGTGAAGAAGGGACAAATATGCTTATGTCTTTTTAGATTAAGATTCCTACAATTAAGCTATCCTCTCTGTACTAAGGATTATTAGAAAGATAAAGGATAACCGAGATGGTTTAGTCGTTTAGACATTATTTATCTCCTTAAGCTATCCTCTCCATATCTCCATGGATTGTGATGAATATTTTTACTAATCATGAGGATTTAAGATTGAAAATTCCTGATTTTTGTTTTGAACGGCAAGATTTAAAGGATATAATTCACCTCCTTTTTATATGCCATTACTTCATAGCAGAGCCAAGAAGTAGGAAAGAGATTAAAGAACAAAACCAAGCCCAAATGCATATCTTATAGGCAACAAATAGGGATGAAAACCCCAAACTTGCTTTTTAATGCTAAATTACTTCTAAAATAATCTTAGGAGATGAAACTCCCTAGTTTGAAAATGAATTTGTATTAACATTTTTCATGAGAAAAGTTAAAGAAGCCAATTTGAAACAGTCAAAACCCCAACCGTTGTCATATTTTTCCGATCTTGCCTTATGTGTAGGAGATATGGCAGTTGTTTGCTGCATCATGGCGGAATCATGACAGAGACAATTGGAAAGATTCTTGGTTGGTACTTTCAGTTGTCAGTATTCGTCAACTACTGCAGTCAAAGCAAAGGGCTATGACAGTTTCCAATCAAACTATGCTTCTTTTAATCTCAAACCCCTTGCAATGAAATTACCATTAGTAGTCATTACCATGAGATATTATTCTCAACAATTTAGATTATTATTTAAATTTTATTATAAAATATTATAAATTTAATCTGACGGTATACATTCATATTTTGTGTCATGTGTTATGTTTTTATTGATTTGGTGTACTACTCCCATCAGAATATACCCAAGAATTTGTAATGTTATAGAGACCATTTCATTAAAGCTCTTAATTTAAGGGCTCCAAATGATCATGATCATTCAAGGTAAAACAAAACAAATAGGTGAAAAGCATGCTGTGAAAAGAAAGTGGAATTACCAGATTGGGTACATAACAAAACCCGAAAAGGAAGAAGAGGAAAAACTATTTTTTTTTAAAAAATGTTACTTTGGAGTAGATAAAAGCCCTAACAAAGCAATTCTGTGGCATCTCTCAAAGAGTTATGCTATTTGTTATAAATAAATTAATTACCTCAAAAAATTTGTTTTCATGTAATGACAACAGATGTGTCATCTCTCTGGTATTACAACCATCCTCATCTTGAAGTAGTGGTAAGTGGTAACTTAGCTATCCTGTCAGTTACAGTGGAATTGCTTCCATTTCTCTAGAACTGTTGGTCACTCTTTTGGGTACAACGAGTTATCTTACCTTTGTTTTGGACAAATTAAAATGCATTGAAGTAGTGGGGGCACTTTGATGATTGTATTTAACGTAATTCAGCTGTAAATTGTAGACTTTTCTTCTTTTGTTTCTTCTGATAAAGCCACGAAATCCTAATCCACACAAAGTGATGGGGCAAATGCAACTTTATACAACACTTGGATATGTCGGAGAGAATATGCATTTAGAAAGAATGATGCTATGGAGATACCCTTCAACTTGTTCTCAAATTTTGATTTAAACACATATTTAAATGACAGATAAAACATTTTAGTTTGCCAAATGTTTGAATTCAAGCAAGAGATTAAAAGGGGCACTCAAAAGAGGAGGCTCATATATATAACCCAAATCTTATATTGCAGCCTTACACACAGGACCTGGAGTTTAATCTACTTGAAATTAGATTGGAATACTGGAACGACAAAGCAACCAAGAATTCCCAATAGAAAACCATATATGTATATGAGGGATAACAAGCTATTAGCTAATCAATCACTATGCTATGACAATATGTAGGGAGTGTACTGAATCATTGGACTTGAGCAGTTGCCTGCAGGTAGGGCAAGAAGAATGAGAAAGCAGCCACTTATCAATGCAAGCCACATGGAAATGGTGATTGCACTTTGGGAGGAACCTTATCCTGTCCCCATCAGAGAAGTCTGCTAGGCAAATGGCACAGTTGGAAGCAGAAGAAGATGGAGAGCCAGAGTGGCTGTAAGTTGAGGTTGGCAGAGCTACCATTTCTTTCCTCTTGAGCCCGGAATTGAGCCTGCGAGAAGCAATCCACTGCAGGGGCTCTGTGAGCACACGGTTGGCACATTGAAAGACGCATTGCAACATGGTGTTGAGGCCAAGAGCACAGAGGAAGGCACACACAATGGCTGCCAGAAGAACCATCAAGTTGAAACCAGCTGGTTCTCGAGGGTGGCCATCACGGGGTGTGCTGATGATGGGGCTGAGAGTGGGTGTGGGAGAGTGATAGTGGGAGTGAGCTTCAGCCATGGAGAAGGAGAAGTGATGACGAAGAGCAAGTTTGGGAGATAAAGAAAGTGGGAAACATGGAGAGGAAGGCACACAGATGGGTACAATATTTACAAACACAAGACGCAAAGGGGAACTTGTTGCAGCCAAAGAGAAATGAGTGGCCAGTCAAATGGTATAGAGAGGGTGGAGACATTGGTGGTATATGGACCTGGGATAATATGCTTACTTGATAATCCACTGTCTTCCTTTTTGTTTATGCGCTTCGAATTAAAAGGAATAAAAAGCATATCATATCTTTCAATTTGGTCTCTCTCTCTCTCTCCTATCCTATCATATCAATTTTATCATATATCAATTTAGGGATTGTAATCTATCCCAAGTGATTTTGGTACCCCAAGTCATATAACATAAAGTATAATTAATTCAGTTTAAAAAATGATTAATTCAATATAAATAAATAAATAAATAGCTGAATGGTTAATTAATTTATGATTAAAGATATATAAATGAGTTATTGATTCAACTTGATCATTAATTAATTTAATTTGTATACTTCTTTTTTAGATATAAAATAATGCAGCCCATCAATTTATATAACAATGATTATTTCACATTCTATCTATCAAAAAAAAAAATTATTTCACGTTCTTTTTCTCTCGTACCTAGAACATACTTCAAATTTTATGGGTCCAAAGCTATCCCTTTCACTCAGTTTTTAACAATTAAATTTAAAGTATTTTAAAGATGTGATTAAAAAAGTATCTGCAAATATCATTGTTTCAATTTTTATAGGAATACATTTTTTACACGCAATAATGAGTTCCCATAATTTACATTGAAAAATACGGACCCATGATAACAAGTAAGAAAAAAGAAAAAAATATAAATGATAATGATAAAAAAATATACCTTATATAAAAAAATATTACTTCAAAGTATCATTGGTCATTTATGCCAACACCAACCTTAGAAGGACTTTGATGTGATGGAACTCATCAATGATTTAATCCACTAACGTAAGTTATCTTTTTTATTTTTTATTTTTTCCTTTCTCTTTGTTTTGGTCATTAAAAGCCTCTTGCTATGTTCCTTTCCGGTAATGGCGCGGCGTGGGGAAGCCGGTATGAGTATGACTCTATCGTGATGGAATTAATTGGCCAATCCTATATAAATAATAATTTAAAAAGATAAAACTTATATTACGTTTGAAGTTATTGAATTTTATGTAGATTTATTATAAAGATATTAATGTGTTATTGTATAAATTTAAAAATAAATAAAATTATGAAAATACTATATAGGTAAAACTTTTTTGTTAAAATTTTTTATAAAATGATTTAGGATAATTATTAACCTTTTTTTATAGATGAGTGATTCCTATTGTCTCATTTAATTTAACAATTATTTTTAAACTAACTTAATTTTATAAAAGAAATCTTATTAATTCTGACTTTATAATATTTTCTATAATTATATATAAATTATATATAAAGTTATTCAAATTAATTTGATGGTCACTTGAACTGTTTTAAATCAATGCTACCTTAGGCGATGAGACAAAATTGAACATATACAAAAGAATACAAAACTTTGGTGGCCCATCAATTTGCACAAATTTTTTTATTAAAAATAATATATTTATATCATTTGGATTGACTGGTTAGATGGTGAATTGATGAGTCGATTCAATCATGTTATAAACTACCATGAACCGAATTGAATGGGTTAATTTTATATGAACTAGTTGACTTGACTGGTTTTATGCAAAACAACTAAGCAACTTCTTAGTTTGTTTTAGACTCATTGTGGGGAAACGACATCGTTAGCACGAACCCAATGAACTCCTCAATGGCTAGAATTTAAATGTTATTTATGGAATCAGGAATAATATATTCACATGCTTATTAGTTAATTATTACGAGATACATTGAGTATGTATTTGGATTACTTTATTTTATTATTAAAATAACTTATAATCAAAAATATTTTAAGAGAATTTTTTTAAAAAATAATTTTTTATCATATAATTAAGTTATCCCAAACATGATATAAGTCAATGGCTAGCATTTTCAGTTTACACCAACCAAAAAAATTATCAAAATAAAAATATTATTTTTACAGATATTTTTATTCTTAACTTTTATAATAAAAAATTAGAGAAATTGATCGTTTTTCCTTCACCCTCATCTTTGTTTTTCTCTTTTTTTTTATAAAAAATGAAAAAAAAATATATAAAAAAAAGTATATAAATAACATTATTCTTATCAAACTATCAGTCAGACAAAAATTATAGAACAAATATGCATGCTTTATGAAGAAATTAAAAAATTTAACATGATTACTTACTTTCCAATCTCATCAAGTGATCAAATAAAGGATACTACATCATTGCAACATCAATGTGTATACTTTTGACAAAGAAAGAATTATTCTAGCCTACATGATGTGTGTATACTTTTACACAAAATATCTCAAAAAAATATTTTTACACAAAATATCTCAAAAAAGAGATATTTTGCATATCTCTCTCTTTTGAAGACTCATGCGATGTGATTCGCACCCACGAAATAACTTTATGTTGTCCAAATTAAACACTTACTTGCATTCTCTACTCGACCACATGAAGACCCACAATTCCATTGGTATCTATCTCTAAATCTAATACATTTGGAAATTAGAATATTTTTGTGTTTAGATTGAAAGAGAATAGATGAAAAAAAAGAAAAAGAAAATATTTATTTTAAAATTTTAAATTTAAAAGTTTTTTTTTTATTCTCCTTAATTCAAATATAAACCTAATGTTGACGATATTTTCTCTTATTCTCATTCACGATCCTCTTAACACTTGGACCTGCATTTCCTTAGAACATGCATATATATGAAGCCATAGATTTCCTTCCCTAATTAATTTATATGAAGATTACGAAGGCTTACCATATCCAACTTTATTCTCTTTGTACTTCAGGAACCCACCAAGCAAGCATATATACACAGATACATAAAACAAACAATTCACAAATTATGAAGATAGTAAATCGTGCCAATTAATCAATTTTTCATCATATGGAGGCCGCAGACTTTTGATGGCCTCAGAGTATGTAAAAAATATAAGCATTCTTTGCAAATTATAGGTTGCTGCAAATATCTTACAATCATCAGACTCCACAATGTCACAATTGCACACCACACAAAATTTTACACACCTCATAAAAAGGGAAAATGTATATATAGAAACAGATTACCAAATCTCAGGAACAGGACCTCACCCATCAAGTCTTAACTTGTACAGCTATGTAGAAACCACAGTTATGTATTCTATTTACCACAATGGCTTATTTTTAAAATTATTTCTCATATAAGATAATTTTTAGAGTTAAATTCATTTTTGCCTCCAAGTGGTTTGTATTGAAATTATATTATTGTTCCACCTTGGGGTTAGTTCATTTAGTATAAAAATCCCTTATAATATCATTATTTTAAAGATAAAATATAATTTATATCCTTAAAATTTACCTTGATATCAAATTACAACTTTAAAGTTTATTTAGTCTCATTAAACCTTCCTGAACTTTGGTTTGATTTGAAAACGTTAATTTTGTAGTTAAATGAAATGAATGTCATCCTCACATGCATACTATGTGATTTAAGTGCACATCACGTGATGATTTAGTTAAAAAAATCTTATAGGATAAAATACAATTTACACTCTTGAAGTTTATTCTTGTATCAAATTACCTCCTTAAATTTTTTTTTATCTCACTAAATTCTCCTGAAATTTGATGTAACTTGAAATTACATATTAATTTCCGTTTAATTTAACGAAAAAATTAACGTTTTTCAATTTAGACCAAAATTTAAAAGGTTTAGTGAAACAAAATAAAACTTCATAAAGTAATTTAATATTAAGATAAATTTTATAAATGTAAATTGTATTTTATCATTATTTTAAATCCAAAAGGCAACTAACATTTTGCTATGAAATGTTCGAATGATTTGAGTGGTGAAATGATATGAATGATATAGATACAGCTCTTTAAGAGTCTATGCTACATAATATAATGTGAATAATTAATTTTTTTTAAGTTATATATATATAGTCACAACGTAACTATGCATATTTGCACTCGTTACTTTATTTGAGTCTAACTAATCTTTCCAAAACTTCTCTCGTTAAACTTAGATAAGGTTGAAGTGTGCTCTTATCAATTGCAATTTCAATAAAAAAAAATATTATAGTGTGATATGAAATTATCGTTATGTAAATTCAATAATAATATGAGTAATGTTATTCAAATACAAAAAGTACTTACTCTCTCGCCACATAACTTTTTCCAAGAATACTTGTGGCCATGACATTAGTGTCTTACATAAGATGCTAGCTAGTTTTTTTTTTTTTTCTTATAGTCAATTTAGTATACCCTTAAAATGTAGGTGTGAAAAATTAAGGAATGAATTTTTAATATAAATTTCATTTCATAAATTTTCACTCTTATTTTTAAGGGTATGCTAAACATTTTTTTTTAATCAGGGAGTAAAGAGTTGGGAGAAAGGAGAGGAGGAGGTGTGATTCGAACTCCCATGCCATTTCTCAAGCAAAATGCCTTTTATCACTTCAATCACAGGCCTGAAGGCAAGGGTACGCCAAACTTAACCCGAGTAAAAATTGCATAACTGATAAAATGGACTATGTTCAGTGTTTCAAATTTTATTGTTGACAGCCAATCTCAGTGTGGGTTTTGTTAGCAGTCCAAATATGGGTGGAGTGGGCCTCGTCCATTTACTGAAATACATGACTATCCACTGTACTTGTTACAACAGCTTATATATGGCTGACCCAAAAACCAAAAAAAGAGCTTATATGTGTCCAACAACTATTATTTTGGTCATAAATAAAATAGTAGGTTTTATGCATTTCCTACCAAGAAAAATAATTCACTAAGCTAGCGCCTCTCGTGACATTTATAATCCCATATTAATAAATTATTTTAAAATAAACTCATTTTATTAAATAATTTTAAAAATTACTCTAAAATAAATGGTGAAAAAAAAAAGCCATAGCCCAGCCTGCATCAAATATTTCAGAAACCCTTTTTCTAAAACAAGTGACAGGAATAAGGTGAAATCAGAGACCAAATAAAGACAAGAAACTCAAAGAAACAGTGGTGGCAATTAACAAAAGTAACCAAATTCCGTAGTTGATCAAGAAAAGAATGGCTAGCTTAAGAAGCTTAACCCTGGTGTTTGTTAATTGAAAGCTCCACAGGTGACAATTAGCAATTGGTATCGCTTTGGACGTGTTTTCAACTTTGGCCTCTGTAAGAATTAGAAATTACGTACTTGTGCAATAAACTTGCATACAAGGTAATTCAAAGTCAAAGCAGGTCAACCCACCAACCCCAAATAATAATAACAAAAAAAAAGTAAAATGCAGTCAATACAACAGTCATACCTCTTTTAATTTGATCTATAAATTCCAAATGAAAACCAACACTTCTTTTTTTTTCGTCAATGAAAACCAAATTTTTTGGGCTCGCAATTGCCTTGAACTTCACCAGTCACTTCACTGGCCTCTAGAATGCGAGAGAGACCAAAATGAAAAAACTAGAAAAAGCAAAACGAGAATTCGTGTTGAAGGGAACCTTATCAATTGAGATTATCCTATTTAGCGACTTCGAATTCCTATCCGGAACCTTCAGTTGAAATTTCATGTAACGACAGTTATGGAATGTAATTAAAATTAATATAAGTGCTTAAAGTCCAATGCCACGAATTTTCTGTGTGCTTGTGCAGGCTGTCCCACACTAAATATAAAAGCCAGTGGCGTCTCTGTCTTGTGATTCCTTTTCCCAACCCATATCCTAATAAAATTCAATAGTGATCGTCCCTTTCCCAGATTTTTTTTATTTAAACCAATATCCTAATCAAATTAAATAGTGATCCATTTCAGTTTTTCCAGCCAATAATGCACTTACGAAAGATATAATATAAAACACCATCTTCTGTTTCTCTTCCCACATCTAGTTCCTGGTAGCAATTCGAAACATAAGTTCCATAACCTCATTTTAGACCCCCCCCCCCCAACAAAAAAGTTCCATAGCCTCATTGGTTCATTACTTAACAAAACCCTTATAGGTGTATTTGGGTGAGTGTATGTTATACTACTCAAACTGATTTTTATTTATTTGTTATTGCATTTATAAAAATATTTGTAACTTCAAAAATTTCTTTATTTTAAAATATTTACTTTTTGTTTTTGCATTAAATTAAATTTATTTATTTTAAATATAATCACTTCATTCAAATTTATTTTTATAAAATCATATTTATTAAAAATTAAGTTTACAAAATATAGCACGTTCGACTCTTGCTTTCTGAATTTTCTAAACTAGCATATTGAAGGGAAGCTTTTACAAATAGCCAATAGGGTTACCGTTCAGAGGCGCTTTATGGAAATCGCAACGACTGGTCAAGTCAGCACCCGTGTTATACCAGTCACCGAAAGGGACGACCTTACAAGCTTACCTGACCCCCAGCACCGTATTTTGTGAGTCACAGCTCATGCGTGGGGTAATAATTTCTTGCACAATTCTATGAGGGATGCATAGAAAATTAGATGATACAAACGAAACATAAATTAAAAAAATTAATTTTAATTTAATATTAATATAAAAAAATTATATACTATCATTTAATTATAAATTATTAAATTATTTAAAAAAATTAATTAAAATATTAATTACATAAAAAGTTAACTAAACGTGATTAGATGTCAATATAAAAGATTTTTATGTTAAATTAAAATTAAATTCTAAAACAGTATTGATGTGCGTGCACTATGTAAAAAGACCAAGAATTGTGCAATTTACAACTAGCTAGCAAAGTAGCCATCCGCGAGTTAGGCAGTTAAAGACAAATGAGGCAACCTCAGTCGATAATTATGAAGCTGTTGTGGTTTGAAAAACAAAATTTTCTTAGACACTGCTTTGCTTCCAACCCGCACAGTCAAAATCAGCGCCAGTCTTCGGCTAGCCCGCACCGCACGATTGGTGCTTGTGTTCAGCCAACTCACCAAAGTTCTTGATTTCATACAAGTACCGCACCACCACCGAGTTCTACAGACCCTGCCTTTCATCGTTTCCTCTCTCTCTGTGTCTGTCTCTGCCACACGAGAAGAGAAAGGAAATGGGTTCCGGCAATATGGTTCTCGGGTTATGCAAACTGCTACTCGTGGGTGCTCTTCTCTGGGCCGCATCGACGGAGCAGGCTCAGGCGCAGACCAAGTTCAAGTGCAGCGCGGCGAACACCACCACTTGCCGTGCCCTGATAGACTACAAGAGCCCAAACGCCACCACCCTGCGCGACATCCAGAGACTGTTCGACGTGAAGCACCTGCTGGGCATTCTGGGCGCGAACAACTTGCCGAGCAGAACTCCGGAGAGCCAGAAGGTTGGCGCCGACAAGGCCGTGAAAATCCCCTTCCCCTGCAGGTGCGGCAACGGCACCGGGCTGTCCGACCGGCTTCCCTTGTACACGATCCGAAAAGATGACGGCCTCGACTACATAGCCAGGACCTTGTTCGGGGGCCTGGTGACGTACCAGCAGATCCAGGAGGCCAACAACATATCGGACCCGAATCTGATCATTGAAGGGCATAAGCTGTGGATTCCGCTGCCGTGCAGCTGCGACGACGTGGGCGGGGAAGCCGTGGTGCACTACGGCCACGTTGTGGAGTCGGGAAACTCCGTCGAAGGGATCGCTCAACAGTACGGCACCACTCAGCAGATCCTCCTCACCCTCAACGGGATTTCTGACCCCAAGGCCCTTCAGGCTGGTCAGGTTCTCGACGTTCCCCTCAGAGGTAGATGAATTTCCATCACTCTTATTTTCTTTTTCAATTTTATTTCTTTTGCTCACAATCCATTTTTCACTTACCCCCTCACACCGTAAAAATCTCCAATTTTTTGCGTCAGTACACCATTAATGTCCTCTGCAAGGTAAACAAAACTCAAATGCGGTGGCAACTGGCAATGCAAGTTGGTAACTCTTGTCCAGAAGAAAAACCAAATTATTGTTTTTGGTGTTATAGTACCGTCATTACATATACTCAATTTTTGTTTTAGTAAATCAAATGCAAAGTTTGATATGCGGAATTGGTAACGAGGGGTTTGACTTCTAGGGTGAAATCTCGTATACTAAAAAAATCTATAATTTAAAGGTATTAGTGGGTTGGTTTAATGATTTAATTTTAATCTACTCTTAATATAAATTTATTTTATATAATTATTTAATTATATAAATTATATTATTAAAAATATATAATTTTTTAAATAATTATTATTTTAATTAAATATTTTTAATTATTCAAAAACATTTGAATGGATAATACTATAAAATTTTTAAATTTTTAATAGAATGAATTGATATATTTATTGACTATTGAATAACTGAATGGTCATTAATGTTTATTTCTATCTAATAACCTTTTTTAATTTTAGTTGAATTATGAAAAAAAATTTAATTATTTTGTTTGCTGTGCATTATTACTCGAAACTTTTTATAGAAATAATAAATGAAAATTAAACTTTTAGTTAAATGTGTTTTGTACTTTAATTATTTGAATTAAAATCTTAAGTCAATATTTATGCAAAAATTAATTTTATTAAATGTATCAAGCTGGTCAAAAACTCATTGAGACTTATAGGGAAAAAAAAAAGAATCAAAAGAAATATAATCAAATTAGAAAGGTAAAGGAATAATGAATAAAATTTAAGAGAAGTTACTCATGAGGTGTTACATGCGTAAAGTGAGTTACGTTTTTAAATATGAGAATTGCAGTTTAATTTTCATGTGTCATATCTTATAGAGAAAGTTATATTATTATTACTCAGAGTTCAGAAAAAATAAGTTTATAAAACAGTTCAAATAAACTGAATCTTATAAAAACACGCTTGGTTTATATAAAAAAATTTAAGAGAAATTATTAAAAAGAACTTATTCCAAATAGTTTATTAAAATTTAATTTTCAATGAAGTTCAATAACATGATTGATTTATATAGCCAATCTCATTTAATTTTGTAAGGCTTATCATTGTCGTTGTTCAATGTAATGCATTATTTTATTAAAAAATTAATAACTATTTTTTTTATAACAGAATATATAGTTATATTGAAGAAATGAATTCAATCAAACCTCTAACAGTAATAGCAAGCCAAGCCCACTATTAATTGCTGAGTTATTTCAGTGACTTAGATGAAACATGTATCAGCATGTTTGTTTCGCTGCTTTGTCTAAAGCAAACGTGCGTAAATTTCCTTTCTTCAAATGATCTCGAGATTTGTGATATTCAATTGTTTTGAACGTAATCACTAAAAACCAAATAGGCCATATAATGTTGGACCGGTTGTGTTACTTTGGCAGCTTGTTCCTCTGACGTGAAAAATGACTCCTTGGACTTCCCTTTACTTGTCGCAAATGCCACCGACGTCTACACTGCTAATAACTGCGTCAAGTGCAAGTGCGACTCTGCCAAGAACTGGATGTGAGTACCTTTTTTAATTGTTACATGCTTACATGTTGTGTTAATTAGTTTTGGTTCCCATTTTGGTAGTGGACACTTCTCTGTGATCTGCCATTAATTTTATGCAAATGTTTTGGTTTCTGTGCTTAGATTACAATGCGAGCCATCCCAACTTAAACCAACCAACTGGTCCACTTGCCCCTCTGTGCAATGCGACGGTTCAAGCAACTCCTTTCTCGGCAACACCACCTCCACAGATTCATGCAATCGCACAACTTGTGCCTACACTGGCTATAGCTCCAACAACATCTCTGCTGCTCCCATAACTCACAACTCTTGCCCTGGTCAGTGCAAATTTACTAGGATTATTGAATTATGGCTTCATTTGTTTGTTTTTGTGCCAAAAGGGTGATGGAAAATAGAGAGAGAGAGAGAGAGAGAGGGAATTGCTTGATATGCATATGCTCAATCCCGTTAATGCTAGCTAATGGTATGCTTGTTTGTTTCTGATTGTTGTCAAACAGCACCAGGTGGCTCAGGAGGAGGATCAGGAGCATCAAGGAGCACCTTGCAAGGCTGGGTTTGGAATAATCTCTTCATTGTCTTTCACTTCTTCCTCTTATTCGTCTATCTTTTGTAGTAAAGTACCACTGCAGCCTTTTTTTTTTTTTAAATGGATTAGTCCACTCTGTGATTTTCTGAGTTCTCATTGAGCGTTAAGTGTTGAGTGTTGCGTGACAGAACACCCCTTTTTTCCCTTTACATTATCTGTAACATGTTTGGAAGAATAAGAGTAATATTCGAATTATTTTGTCTACCTTCTTCACCACTCACTCTCCCACCCACTCACCCATTCACCCAAAGCAAAAATACAAGACAGAAAGAGAAGTTAGCAGAGAAGAAAACCTTGGTTTAGGACATTATTAGCAGCTGCTAACAATGATGATTGGTCTAAATTTAGACTTGTCCAAAATCAAATAATGTAATATCGATCAGAATCTTAGAGTTCCTAAGTGAAACAAACTTGGATTTATCTGAAAATAAAGTATATGTAAGCTGGATCTTCCACTGATCTTCTGCATCAGTTGTACAATTTACAGACAGTATTTGGTAAAAGAAAATGTTCAAAGTGACAAAACTTTGAGGCAACCAAAAATATGTTTTCTCACTTATATTCAACAATAACATCTGAAGTAAAAAATGGAGGCTGCTGTGGTTCACTTCAACCAACATTCCATTGCACAAGAAGAACAACAGCAATTTGGATTACATCATCAACCATGCTTAGAACTTTTCAAAAATAAATGAGAAACTCACCACCAACACCATGGTGAAGATGGCTAAGAAGAGTCAGAGAGTAGGAAGTGATGGCTAGGAAGAAAAGAGCAACAAATTGGTCAGATTAGCAATGACAGCGTCTGCAACCTCCCGGGTAGTGCTGCTGCTGGCTCCACAAGATCTTAGGAAATGGCACAGTTGAGGATTGCCTCAAACCTGTGAGCAAATGAAGGAAACTGAAGGTGCCTCAGCACCAAACCAACTGGTTTAGCCTATTTTAAAGCTCCACTATCTTTTCACTTCTCACACTTCCTGGCGAAGCAGCAACTTGCTGAAGTCAAAAGACATTGCCTTTTGTTCCTAGACAGAGTTATGATGAAAATACATTATAGTTTTGAGCCACTGACTTGAAAAGATGGTGGCTGCTCAGATGTTAGTTTTCTCTTCAAGAAACTTATCCACTGCTAATATTCTAAAATTAAATATTGTTATATTTACATGCTTAATGATTAGATTAAAATAGAAATTCACTACTTCATTTAATTAAAAATATTATTTAAACCAATTGAAAAAAACACTGGCTATGAAAAAGATAATATAGTCAAATAGGAATAAACTAAAATTTTCAATTATATAGCTTTACAAAGATTTCTGATGTTTCAGTTAACAAAAGATAGCACACTCACTCAAAATTTATTCATCATAACCACATAAAACAGCATATAACAAAACTATATGACATAAATTGTGACTTTTAACTACCTTTCAAATTTATTTGTCTAAGTGGCAAAGAAGAGAAAGCTCTTCTTTCTCGAATAACACTTTATAGTAATTTTATAACCTTTCTGTTGTTGTCTACTGTGCTGTACAACCCAAATACAAAACATGAAAAAAAACGCGAGGGAGCAACACAAGGCATTGAATGGCGTAGAAGGGACAAAGGTTAAATATAGGTTCTGCAACTTGGAACACAATTCCCAAAACGATGAGGTCATGGGAGTGAAAACTTAAAAGGCTAGTGGCCTAGTGGGACGATGGGATGGTATACTGCTGAGTTTTACTTCCCATCTCTTCTATGCTTCATGTGTGAAAATAACGATTCAATGTTAGTCACAGTAGCTCGTGGGCACAATTCAATCTCAACTTTTGAGGCAATATGATCAATAAAACATTTATTATGTCTCTGATAAAAAAAAAAAATTTCAATACATCACAGCTTCATATATCTATAAATGCTTCTAAGTTCTCATATCTAGAAATTTAGGAATCCCACTGGACCACAGTATTTATCACCTATCTGTGAACTCCTATATTCACAAACATAAAAGTTCTTAATAATTTCAACAGAAAAATTGACACAAACATAACCATTTTGTCAGTAATCCAGATCTAATATTGTATATTACATATTCATATCCAGCTTTACTCCTATTGGTTCATTCAGCTTCAAAAGCTCCTATAAATTTCTCTTGAGAAGCAAAGTTGATTCACATTATACATATGGAAACTTAACCCCCCCCCCCCCCCAACATAATATCGTTCCCATGGAAATTGGACAATCAGATTCCTACCAGAAGGTTTCTATACCATAAAAATATTCAAGACCCAACTTGTCTCCTTTGCCTAAGGGAAATAGAGACCAATTAATGTATAGCTGGTTCTTGTGACCTGGTTAATTAAAGGAATTTGGGAGACTCTGGACATTCCTATTATCACAAACAAACTTCACCTCCTTTATCATTGACAAACTGCACGTATATACTAAAATTTATTGCCCAAGTACCTTGCAAGTTACAAAATATATAAATACAGGCTAAACCATCATTGCAGGGGATTT
This sequence comes from Castanospermum australe, assembly GCA_019955255.1. NCBI lineage: Eukaryota > Viridiplantae > Streptophyta > Magnoliopsida > Fabales > Fabaceae > Castanospermum > Castanospermum australe. The sequence goes on along the minus strand of NSJW01000271.1, from coordinate 244,608 downwards.
GACTTGTTTATCTCGTTCCCCCTTTCAAGCAACAACTAGTGGATTTTGTTCTCATCTTGTATGGTTCAGTTTGTATAAATGTTGGCTCCAATTCACATCGGATGAGGACCAACCACCAAACATTATGTCTATTGTGCTAACCTCTTTTAACCACTGCGTTTGTTCCTTAGGGAAAAATAAGACCAAAACCAGAAAGACAATGTTTATTGAGAGTCCAGTGTTTCTCTGTGGTTATGGTTTGTATAATAGACAACCTTTCAGTGATTGCAGGCCGAGATATTATTATAAGTTACGAAAATTTATTAAAAATGGAGAATATGTTATGCCACCAAAGTTAGAGAAACAAATAAAGGTTACTAGTATGTAGAGCCATTGAATTTTATAATAGATTTGTGCAGAAACATATTAATGTGATCATGTATTGATTCAGAGATAAAATTTAATAATGCAGAAAAGGATATGAATTGTTGTATTATTTAAGAATTACTTATATAGCATTACTAAAATAATGTGAGCACATTACAGGAAAATTTATTTCAGCATCTATAAGCTATACAAATGAAGATAAAATATAAAAAAAAAACTCAGTAAAATTAATATATTAATGCATACAACCCCTCTAGCTTCTTTCTTATTGTTCAACAATGAAGGAGACCAACCCTTTAGCTTCTTTCTCACTCTCCACAGCTACCACATTTCCTGACACATTGGTCACAGAATGTGCCACAAATTTAGGCTCCTCTTGAGCATAAAAAGAATACTGAAAATGACTAATCCGATTAGGGAACACCAAAACTGATGAAAAATCAGCCACCCACTTTTTGCCATTTCCTTCCACAGTCAACTTCCCAACCGTTGATCTCAAGCTCATGCCATTCACATTGTTTCGATCAATCACCACTTGATCAATGTTCCTAAATTCCCCATCTAGATTTACAATTGGAACCTTTTTACTGGGGTCACCAACAAACATATTATCCACTATATTTAAGCCCAGAATTTGACCATTAATAGACTTCAACAAAACGTTGGCATCCCCTAGAAATAACCCATTAGTGACATGAACTTGAACAGGGTCTTCCATGACTATACCTGTGTAATCCAGGTAACAGTTATCAATTCTGGTTAGTGAATTTCCTGCCAATTTCAGTAATATGCCTATGCCACCAAAAGCTGTTGCCTTGTTATAGCAATGCACCCCTGTGAGAATGTTAGCTTGACCCCTCAGCACAACCCCAATGGCTGCTGAGAAAATTGCAACATCTGTGACTGCATTATCATTGCTAGCAAGATCAATGGCAACACCTGAGAAGTCCTTCTCACCTTTGTCTCCACCAACTGTTGAGTGCTGCCCAAGAAAACAGCTTGATATGAAGGTCTCGTGCCCTTGTTGGACTAGAATTCCCTCTGTGGTGAAATGGAGGAAGAAGCAGTTGTTGATCCGGATTCTAGCAGAATCAACAATGAAAATGCCTCCTCCTCTGTAGCTTGAGTCAAAAAGGATGTCCCTGAAGGTTATGTCTTCATAATGAATTGCAGTATCTTGGGCTTCGATGCTGTTGTGTCCATCATCATGTAGAGATTCTGCTTTCTCAAGTTTCTGGGAATTTGATGACCATAGCTCAACTAGATGCCGATCATCAGGAAATGTATCAGATGCTCTCAAGGTTCCTCCTTTTACCTGATCAACCATGTACATTTTGTCAAGAAGTTCAGGAGCAAGTAGATGCATGTAATTAAGACGAAAAATGACTTCTAAATTGCACAACGTAAATTTCTCTTCTACTGAATAATGGTGAAATGCAATTTCTTTGGCCCAAAAACATTTACTTTGCACAAATTAAAAGTGTTGTGAGACTTGTAAATAAGTTCTGCTGATCTGAACTAGATTGCCGAGACAAACAGTGTTCAGATAGTGTTTTTTCTTCTTTTTTTTTTTTGTTGGTACAGATTCAGATAGTTGTTACTTGTTACTTCATTCTTCATTCGTTGGGATAAAGAGAAACTTCAAATTGTCAAAGATCTTGCCTTAATCACATATCTTAACAATATAGTCCATAACAAGTAAAAACTTATAACCATGCATCAGAACACTCCCCAGTGGAAGCTCTGAACCACCATAGTATAGTAATGCTAGTGACTGACTTAGCCATTTCACCATAAATTAAGCATAATTTTTAATATTGTTGCAACTGACTGATACTAATAAGAAAATAATCATTGAAATTTGAAAAAAAAAAAGAGAAAATTGGGTAAAATCTTTGTCACTGAGGAAGTGTTTAGCCAAGATTCAGTTACATTATATTGGTTGTAGCTCACAAAGACAGATGTGATAAATCTGTTTTGTGTAAAATACTTTTCAATTACACTGATGAAAATTTACCACAATTGAAAGAAAAAAAAAAGAAGAGAAGATCCTAATCAGTGATTAGATTAATTTGAACATTCCAAAACAATTTTTGAAGATCCTTAGGAAGTAAGTAGGGCTGTTGGTGAGTTTTAATCAAAGGCAGAAGTTAGAAAAGGATTGGCATTTTTTTAAAGAATAATTTTATATTTTCTTAATTTATCTTTTTAATAATTCTTTTAATTATTAAAAATACTAAATTATTTTTAATGTTTTTAAAATATTAAATTTTTTATCTTTTATTTCAATTTAATATTTAATTTATTAAATATTCCCTTCGTTTAATTTTTTTTAAAATTTTTACATAAGAATTAAAAAAATTATTAAATAATCATAAAAAAATATAATTTAAAATAATTAAATTATTTTTTATCTTATTAATATTTGATTTTTTATAATTTTATTTATTTCATTAATTTTTTTTTCATTTAGTGATAAAGATAAAATTAAAAAAATTAATTAATATAAAAAATTTTTAAAAAGTATTATTTTACTGTTTGTTTGCAAAGTTGAATTAACTGCAAATTTAATAATTGAGCATTTGAAGGCTGGTGGCATCCAAATTGAATGTGGCACTGAGGCGTCGCAACGTGTCACAGAACCATGTGACGTGCGTTCCGCCCCCAAACCCCGAAATTCAAATATCAACAAATCAAATCAAAGGCTTTTAAAAATTGGTCTGCAGTTCTTGTTGGCTTCTCTTACGCTCAATCTTTCTTCAAATAAATGCCCCTTTCTTTCTTGGATCACTCATTTTTAAAATTATAAGTAATTTGATGAGTTGTTAATTAATGATTAAGAGATCAAGATTCTCTCATTTTGCTCATTAATATGAAAAATTAATAAATATTTTAACAATTTATCAAAAATAAAGGTTACCAAAAAAATTAAGTAACTTAACAATTTCTCATTTCTGGTATGAAATTGTACCAATGCAAAGCAATCATTTTTTAAGAAAAATCTTTTTATTTCTGTTCAAGAAAGAAAAAGAAAAGCATGCGTTGCTGTAATACAAAGATGGACAGTGACCGACATTCAAACACGTGTCACCGTCTGCGCGTTTGTTTGTGTAACAACGGCGCTCTTAGAAAAAGATTGAAGTGAGTGTCTTATTAAAACTTAAATGAGTTTAATTAAATTTGACAATTATTTATTATAAGTTAATTATAAAAAAATAAATTAATAGCATACAAATAACACTTTAATAATTTTGCTACATTTCCTTGTGCACAATAATATTAGCAATGGTGGTCTCAAAAGAAATATTTACAATGATAAGCCGTGGACAATCATCTTTTGTTGTCTGATCATTTTTATTTTACTTTTTTATTATTATTTTACTGTTTTCATGCAACTCCAAATCATTCTTATTTATTTGATAATTATAAAAGAATATAATAATAGAAATTATATTAATTACAACAACAAGTAATTTTTTTTTTTCAAAGTTAAACTCCTACGTTCTCTTTTTTATTATTTTTTTCTTTAAAATATTTCTTTTATTCATTCTTATCCTACTTCTGTCAACCACTCATCATATTACATATCAAAACAACCAAAAGCACAAGTTATCTCACCTCGCTTATTAGCATTTTTCATCAGTATTAAATTAAATTTTTAATTGTAAAAATTATACTTATCTCTCATTTAGGTATTATATTATTATTTTTATCAGTATAATATAAAAAATTACTGCAATTTTAAAATAATAACATATAAATTCTTATAAACTATTCAAAAGTCCCAGCATTGACCTGCTTCTATTTTGTTTTTTTATTTTTTTCAATGACAATACGTAAATTTAGATCTACAAATTTTTACAAATTATTTAAATTCCTTGTCATCATCTACCAAAAAGATAAAATTCCTTGTCTTTAACCTACCCCTGTCGTTTTATATTAATGCCTTTGAATTACAGTTAAACCCAATCCACCTGGTCAAACAACAACCCTTTCAAATTTGTTTTCTTTCTTCTGCCACAAGATTTGAGTTCTTTTTCAAGAGCCGACACGGCCTAGTCCTAGTTGAAGAAAAGAGAATGTAAATTTGAGTAAATTAATTTATATTTAATAAAAAATTATGTTAATTTAAAAATAATAAATAATTATTTAAATTTTTAAAATTAAAATCACATTTAAAAATTAATATAAATATTAAAATAAAAATAAATAAAAATTCATTTTAGCTGCCAAAAGTTAATTTGAGCTAGATAGACACTGGTCTAAACACAATGAAATTACTGCAGAGTGCAGACAAAGACCAGGAGAGAGAGAGAGAGAGAAGCAGAAACTGACCACAACATTGCCCCCACCAGGGGAAGGGAATGTAATGGGTTTGCTGATTTTGTAGTTTCCACCTTGCAAATCAATCACAACACCGCCAAGGTCATTCACCCCAGCTACCAACTCAAGCCCCTTCTGCAACTCAAAAGCATCCCCCACTGCTTTCAATATGGCATCGCTGCTCTCTTGTGCCCCCGTTGGGTCTGCACCATATTCGCTTGGGTGCACCACCCTGCCCCTCTAATTCAACGTTTGAAAGGAAGAAAAAAAAAACTGTCACTGTTTGTTTCCCGGTAAAAGTGTTCCCGAGAAATCGAAAGAAAAACAATGCAATGTGACTTTCTTACCGCCGTTGTTTCTGAAGAAGCTGGTGGTGATGCCAAGGGTGGCTGGGGCAGGGGAGCAGCTAATTTTTGGCCAAGTTTGGTCTTGAATTCTGACAGCTTTCTCTCTCTGCTGAAGCCTGTGGCTGCTTCTGCCACCAATAATAAGACAAAAGCCACCGCTGAGAATCTCATGCTTGACACGGTCTTTTCAAACAGATATTTTGGTTCTCAGAAACAGAAGAGAAAGAGTGAGTTTCTTCAGGTGGAGAACAACTGTTTCTCTTTCACTGTTTAAGAGCCAGGTGAAAAGACAAAGCCCTTGTGGGTACTTTTAGTTTTAGGCCATTGAATTGGAGGTCTCAGTCTCTATTCATGTTCCCCTATAAGCTTTAAAGAAGACACACACACCGAAAGCTGTTGTGGACATTTGTAGATGATTAGTATTTTTTCCTCCTAACTGTTCCTTTATTATTTTTGAAGGTGAAATGTTATTCGTACATCAATAATAATATTCTTACGCTTAGTTTTTTTTTTAATTTATTTTTATAAAAAAAGAAAAAGAGTGAGATTTTTTCTCTTTTTGTCATTTAAAATAAATGTAAAGGCGAAGGTGCAAGAACGAACTATGACAGTAACATTTTTGTTGCTATATCATTTTTTTTACACTTTCTCTTACCAGCACAGAAAAAGTGGAATAAAAATAATGATTTAATTTTTTTAAAATAAAATATTTATTTTATTAAAAAATAATAATAATTAATAAAAAATTAACAGTTAAAATTATGATAATATATATAAAAAATAAATTATTAAATTATTAAAATTTTAATTCTTAATTTTTTTTATCAATAACTATAATTTTTTTAAAAAAATAAACGCATTATTTTAGAAGGGTAAATCGTTGAAATAATATCAAAGTTTTTGAATCTCACATAGCTCATAGACCTTAGCTAGCTGCTGATAAAAAGAAAAAAGAAAAATCGAAAGGAAGAAAATATGGTATAGGAATGAAAAAGGCAAAAAGCCAAAGAAAGGTTAGAAAGCTGAAAAAGCTCCCAGATTCATACACGTTAGTCCTGTATCGGGTATTGATTCGCTTCGCTTTATTGAGTAAAGATTTCAATCTTCTCAATCTTTTTTGAAAGTACCACTTTCGTAAGAATAAAAGATATAAAAAAAATCATAATTATACCTTTAATTGTTAAATCCCATGTGTATGTGCGTATAGAAGTTTTGAAAAAAAAAATTTCGATATGCCTTAAACCACGGCACTCTTGAATAATGATAAAAACAATTTAATATAACTGCAAAACGGATTTGACTGAGTTAATTTTGACTTGGTGCATAAAGGAAGCAGATGATGAACACTCATAAACTTTTAAACTTTTGAATTATGTTTGATATTAGCTCAAATGCATCACACCACACTTCAACACTACATTCCATGTTAGCGAAGGATGTTTTGGATTATATTTTATAAATTTAATTTTAAGTGACTTTTTACAAATTTAATTTTAATTATAGATGAGCTTAAATAAAATAATTTATATTTTATAAAAATTATTAAAATAAAAATAAAATAAATAAATTTTTAAAAATAAATTTACGTTTAATAAATAATGTAAATATTAAAATAAAAAAAATAAAATAAACAAAAATACATTTAAACTTTTAAAAATCCGTGTTTGGGGTGGAAAGGTCCACCCAAACATATGCCTACACCATTGTTGTCGCATTCTCTGCAACACACCCATGAATTGCAAGACGAGAGAATCTGGATTGCAGTGTCATGTTATTTGATGGACCTCATTGTCTTTGGGTAGCTCCTAGTCTCCTAGGTCGCTGCCTTGATCGATTTGCAGACCCCATAAATGTCCTAAAAATTTTAGTATATATTTAGTATAATTTAATTTTTAAAAAAATAATTTTTTTAAAATTTTTTAATAAAATTTTATTTATAAATTATTTTAAATACAAAATAAATTAATCTAAACCTCAAATTCAACTATCATTTCAAAGCATGTCTGCATTTTTCTCTTGGCTCTTTTTTCGTTCCGTGTGTCATGCCGTGGGCACACATTAATTTTGACTTGAGCCCAAAACACAGACAGACACTTTTCTTATTGTTTTTGGGATATATCTAATTTTTATATAAGCATAATTTTATGAAAAAAGAATATAATCATTTGTATAATACCTCACGGAAGATGTACACATCTCTTGTGGTCCATTACAATTAGAACCACATTTCTATTTTGAACCTATGGTCACTTACAACTCATCTCAGATAGGCAAGCACTCAATGAGTAATAGTATTTTTTTTTAAAAAAAAGTGCCATTATCCATAAAATGAATGGGGAAGAACACTGCACCAAGAAGTGGCTCTCCACTGCCTTAACATTCTACGCCACATTGTTTGAGTATTGGACCGTTTCGCTTGGGCAAGAAAGGATCAATCCGGACCCAAATCAATGAGAAAATTGATGCGAGAAGAATTGACCAGAGGACAACGATGGTAGGAGTCCTGTTTTGCCTTCCCATGAGACCCTTGAGGAAAGGATATAGGTGGACAATGACCCAGAAGGCAAAGAATAGCTTCCCAAATAAGGGTCCCCATGATCCATATCCGTTGTTAATGGCGTCAGAGACTCCAGCCACCACTCCCACCATATTCAAGATTATGAGAGTTGTTGGTGGGATGAGAAGAGTAGTCCACTTGAACTGATAGAGTTCTCCAAATTCAGTGTCATCTGCTGCTTTTGCCGTGACAGTGAAATTGGTGTCTACTCCTCCAAGAATTTTTAGGAGACCTTGAAATACAGCAAAAAGGTGTGCAGAGACACCTCCAATGACCCAGAATTGCTCATTGCGCCACCAGTCTTCAATGCTAACCCCACTCCATCTAAGCTCCAGCACACCAGTTAAAATGATGGAGATGAATAGAGCCATAAACCAAACACTAGCAATGTTGTTCAGCTGTACAGATTAAAACTTGTCAGAAGACACAATCTAATAGCAATAGCATCATTACTATTTTCCCATTTTCTTCTTTTAACAGTATTACGTAATTGGAGCCTAAAAGCAAATGATGTATCCTAGTAATCAAAAAGAAAATAATAATTGTGTACTCACTGTAGGGATGATGAACTTTCCAGTAAGAAGAAGACACACAGCTGGAATTATGCAGTATGCGAGCAGAGGGATGGAAGTGAATGGGTAAACGATGGTGTTAGTATAAGCCAGCCTCTGCAGCCATTTCAGCTTTCCTCCATAGCCATACCACAGTGGGCAATGGCGACTAAGGAAAATTTCAACAGAACCAAGAGCCCATCTCAGAACTTGGTGTAACCGGTCTGATAGATTTATTGGGGCAGATCCCTTGAAAGCTGCTCTCTTTGGCGTGCAGTATACTGATTTCCATCCTCTGCAATGCATCTTAAATCCTGTTAAAATATCTTCTGTGACTGAGCCATAAATCCATCCAATCTGCAGTGGAAACAAATTTGTTTTAAGAGGACTTGATAAATCTAGCAATCATTGAACTCAAACTACATTGTTTCATGTGGTAAATAAATGCCTAATCTAGGATCAAATGTATTTGGTGTGCAAAGCGTCAACAAAACTCAAATGTTCTTCCATTTTAGAAATTTTCATCAAGAAAAATAAGAAATGGAAGGAGCTAATTGTAATTAATAGGATCACCTCTTTGCCCCATTCAGTCTTCTCTTCATAGCCACAACTTATAACGTGAATGGCCTCCTTAATCAGTGATTGGGCATTGGTGCCTTCACGAAGTCCACCATTTTCCATCAAAGTGGATGCAATGAAAACTGGAGACTGCCCAAATCGTTTCTCGAAATTCTTTTGTGACATAAGGGATGATTTCTCTAGCTCATCATAGCCTTCAAGCCCTTCTTCAATCTCTTCAAGATCAAACATGGCCCCAGACCCTTTTTTAACATAGTTCTTCCCCATCATTTTCTTCTTCTTGGTGTATAATCCACTAAAGAGACCTCCTCCTGATCTCTTTTTTGACTTGGATTTCCTTGAACCACCACAACAACAGCAACACCATGAAGGCCAGCAGTCACAGGTCATCTTTGGCCTTTTCTCAGACACTGGTGGATCATATCCATATAATGCCTGCCTGTTGAACACACATCCGGTACCAACATAAACCGGACCTTGAATCCCATCAAGGCCTTTCATATTGATCTATGATGAAAGAAACATTGAAGACAGACATTAAAGGTCAGTGCAATGCATGCAGTTTTCAAATACATGTTAAATTGATGTTTAGATGAATGGCACTTACATCAAAGAATACAATGTTACGATTAGCATATCTATCATGGCGATCAATACCGTCAAATCTTTGTGGAAATTGGACATAGCAGAGCTTCTTCCCAAGCTGGGGGTCCATCAGAAAGCACATAGCCTCTCTTATAGCCTTGCTATTGTTGATGTAGTGGTCACAATCCAGATTCAACATGAACGGTGCATTTGTAAGCACAGCAGAAACTCGAACCTTTTGAGGATAGACAACAAAGAAGGAGTTATAAACAGGTTTTCTAATATCCTGGCCTTACATGAATTTACCAATATGGCTTCAACTTTTTGTACTAAGTACTAACCAAAGCATTCATGGCACCAGCTTTCTTGTGGTGTTGATAGCCAGGACGTTTTTCACGTGAAATATACACAAGTCGTGGCAGTTCCTTGCCTTCCACGTCCAGTGCACCAGCACTTCCCAAATATACCTGCAAAGGCAAATTCATGGGTCATATCACCACCAGAGACCCAGCTATTCCAATCATTAATTCCTTCTCTTTATTAACATGATTTTTGAAGGAAATTGCAAATTCTGAGCACTCTCTATATTTTCCTTTTCTCTGTTCTCTGTTAGAATGAAGACTTAAAAAGGGCCTAATTCAATAGATATTCTAGTGTTTCTGTTAAGTTTTGTTTGTTATTGTTCCTTAATGATAAGATAATCAAGAGTACACAAAACAAGAACTAACTAGAGGATGCAATATATTGCCAAAAACCTGAATCATTCCTGGATGATCGCGTGTGTTGTTCCCTGGCCATGGGGTGCCATCCTGCATCACCCACCCTTCCTCTGGCTTCTTCTGAGCCTTTGCCACCAAAGAATTAATTTTCACTTTAAATTCTTCATATTCTCTCTGCAATGGAGCAAAAAACACAAGAACTGATGTGTGAGTGTCGTACTAGTGTAGAGCCAACAACACGTAAGAACATTAAAGTAACTTTATTGTCCCACCTTCATGGCCCTGCGTTCCTTCACAAATGTGGGCTGCACTTTATCTTTCAGGTAATCTATTTTCTCAGAGAAATAGAACTCAGGAGCCCTTGGCTCTATGTTATACTTCTTGCAAAAAGGAACCCATCTTCTTGCAAATTCAGCAGTTTCTGACAGTGTGTCAAACAGAAGCATAGATGCACCATCATCAGACACATAGCAGCTGACCTTCTCAACTGGGTAATCAACAGAGAGGATTGAGAGAACCGTGTTTGCTGTTATAAGGGGTGGTTCCTTCAAAGGGTCTACGGTACTCACAAAGACATCAACTGGGGCTAGCCGGTTTGGTTCCCCTTCACGCTCGAACCTTATGGACAAGCGGTCCAGGTAAGTTTCACGAGTGGTGGGTAACCATTTGGGGAACTGGTCAAGTATCCATGACAGACCAAACCAGATTTCACACATCACAGAGATGAGCCACAACGGATATGCATCGTATGCTGGAGTTAGGATGCGGAAACGGAAGAAGAAAGCTAGAATAATGAGCCTCAGGACTATGACTATGCGATATGGGTTGATTAGGCTTGAAGATATTGGAATCTTACGCCACAGTGGTTGCCTGGCTTCAGCCAAGCTGCAAGGTGCCAAAAAGAAAGTCAGCGTCAGTTGATACATCATTTTCGTTCAGAGTGGTGATACTAGCACAACATTTTAAGTCATAACATTGCATTTTGTGCAGTGTGGTAGATCTTAATTTGTGTGCAGCTGCCCCACAAATACACATAAAAATCATATTTTTGTCACACTGCATAATGTGAATGGTGTGACTCTAATATGAGGTTTGACTATCATTACTCATTTCTTCTTGTGGTGGGAGATCTCACTAGATGATTAGTGACATCTATGCTTTTAAGAAAAAAAATTCTGGGTGAAGGTTAAATAACATCATAGAAGGTAGAACAAGAAAATTATTCAAATGAACAACTTTTTCTGGTAGTAAGAGAAAACTTTGCCCCCACAAAACTTCTTAGATGATATTGGTTTGAAGGTAAAAATTTAACAGTAAAAGTCATTTTGGTATTTCCTTAAAATTGGGTGTGAATAATTCAAGTATGAGTCTTTCATACATTTTTTCATATAAAGTTCATTCCCATACCAAACTAGCCTAAGAGGGAAAAGAACTATGGATTTATTTAGTATTCAAGTAGAAAATACAATCCCATATACACAGATTATGACTTTTTCAATCCATAGGAAGGAGCAACCGAAAATATCACTTACGGGTGGTCATCTTCTTCACCTTGATCATCTTTTCCTTCCTCTTTGCTTAGCAGACCTCTCTTTTCTTGCCTAACTTTCCATTTCTCTACTCTTTCTTGCCATTCTGCATTGCTGTAGAATTCTTTCTCCCCTTCAAAATCCTTACCAACAGCTATAGAATAGTATACCAACTCAGAAAAGCAAATAGCCAAATATAAATAAAAGAGAATATCCAAGAAAGAATAACCATCATCATTGAACATAATTAGCATTTTGACAATACAATTTTATTTTGGTTTTCAAAAATTTTTTTTTTTAAAAAAAAGAAAGTTGCTTACCACTTCCAGCTGAAGAGAAAGCTTGACCATTGGGATGCCACTGCTGTTGATTATGGTCTCCATTTACCTGTAGAAACCAAAAACATCCCCACTGGCTCTTTAATTACTTATATTCAATTAATAGTATAGAGCCACTCTACTGATTCATTTTAGTGAAACCCCATTTGTAGAAAAACATGGAAAGAGAACAATTTCTGCATTGCGTGTATCCTTGGAAGCTTGATTAAAAGTAAGGCCCAAGATTAGTATAATTCTATAATATACTAGCTAATTTCTCATTCATGACTTTACTGTCTTGTCATTAAAAGAAATTACCACATGATTAACATCATGTTGCCGGTCTGGATCATCATGACGATTCTTAATCTGAAATTCTTCATCAAAATCATCTGCATCAATGTTCTCCTCTTCATCTCCAGCCACTCTAGCACAACCTGCAGAAAAGCCACCTTGTCTCTTAGTTCTCTACATCAGTTAGTTCCCATTAACAACATTAAGTTCTTCTAATAAGGCAAAGTGAAACCAATGACAGAGAGCTAAGCTAACCTTTGTGACGCTTATAGCGGGTGTTGCAATGAGGGCAGCACTGGCTCCCTTCACTCCTCTCATACTCATAGCAGGGTCGACAAACAGGAAATCCACACACATGACAAGCTACAAACAGCTCCCCACCTTCCTTGTTTCCAATCTGATCACCACAAACACGACATGCTTTTGATGCAGATTGACGGGTAGGAGGTCGATGCTGCCAAAAAGACATATATAGCAGACATTTGATGAGAAACCAACAAGGAACAAGTTAACGTTTAACGTTGTACAAGTTTCAAAGTAACAGAACATGGCATTTGGACCAGCGCAACATCAAAGGAGAAGGAGGACAATACCTCATCAGAGTCGTGTGGGAAGTGGGAATGAGAACCTGTGATAAAGCCAGCCATGGAGTTTGAGGCCACGGCGAGCCAAGACACAGAGAAGGTGGGAACTGAGAAGAGTATGGGAGAAGAGGGTTTTATAAGAAAAGGTGGGTTGAGACTTGAGAGTAGAATATCAATATGGTTATGTTTGTGAATGCAACAGTGTCTACCGAACTGTGAGTTGGGAAGTCGTGGGTTTGAGTCCAGGAGAAGTCGTGTGTTTGAGTCCAAGAGACGTCAAGGAGCGATAGGTGGGAAGGGTTACTTCGATTTTGCTTGCTTGGACTCAAAGGAGGCATTTTTTTTTCTAGTTTTTAATGCATAATCAATAAGATACACATTTTTTTCTAGTTCTTAATGCATCATCAATAAGATACACATTACATTGTTATAATTTATAAGCTTACAATTACGTCGTGTCCCCACTTATTTTTTTTGGTAAAGTTAATGTCCCCACTTTGGCAATACCAAACGGAAAATGCTATTTGTAGGGCAAGAGGAAGATCGTGCAATGCTCACACGGATGACCTGCAAAGTTCAAAATTGGTACTTTAAGAGCAAGTCTGAGAATTTGAATCCAATATTAAAGATTTAGTAAGTTGCCCAGCAAATTCTTTTAGGGACTAGTTGCTCCCAAAATCAAATTTCATTCGTTTTGATTTCACTTTAACCTATCCTCCTTCTCTATACTAGGTGTTAGACCAATTTGTAATAAAAACAAAATTAGCTTTTTGTGAGTTGTCTTGATTTCTATTTTCTACTTTTGTTTTCGGTCTTTCCTATTTTCTAAACTAAAAATATGTAAGAGAGTTGTTATGATACTTTAAAAAATAGTTTCTCAAATATTTATTAATTATTAAGCATCGTGTTCAGAGTTCGATTCCTGATGGATGTGAATAAAATATATGTTGTTGGTAGCCTCTTCTCACAAGAGACACGACCGAAAGTCAAAAAATTAATCATTTATCTTCTAAATAAGAATGTTCTGAAATATCAAAAAAATTATTAATTTTCAAAATAAATATCTCAAGTTCATAAAATATAATCAATAATTAACTAACACTTAAATATTAATCGTTGCTCAACCCGACCAAAGATTTTTTACAAGAATTAGCATTAGCATTCTTGTTCTTGCTTTTTTTTTTTTCTGTCCGAGGAGTGGGGGTATTTGGAAAAAGGTGAATTCGATCCCTGGTGATGTTTTATCAAGGCAAACAGACTAACCAGTCCAATCACGACCTGAACCCCTAGCGTTCCTGTTCAAACCACAAATAGTTTCTTCCATTTTCAAATATGGGCTTACCAACTTCAAGGCCTTTGTGGGATATCAACACGTGGGAATTACTTTCCAAGCCCAGACCAAAAAATGATTTTTTCTGAGTTGGGCCCATAGAAGAACTTTAGCTTGAGCCAGTTCTCCTAAAGTTTGCATTTTGTAGTTAGGTTCTCTGTTCTCATGAGTCCACAAGTATTGTTTATACATGAAACAGAGATTCCAAAGTCTGCATTTGTAATAGACCAAAACAACAAAAATTTGTATTTGTATTCGTTTAGCCCAATTAATGACCTTTTCTTACATCAACAAAGTGTCCAAATCCTTCTTTCCTTTAGCAAAATTTATCAAACCTACTGGTCAAACCATCAACCTTTTTTATACACTTTTTTTTTTGGGGTGAAATTATACAACATTTTTTTTTTTTACTTTTTGACAATTTCAAGTCATAAGAAGGAGAAGGTACTTGTTTTTGCAAACCAATTTCCAAAAAATCATTTTCCTTTTTCAGAGACTCATTTTCTTGTTTTAAAGTTTTATACTTATCAGAGACTTTGTAATATTTTTTTTAAAAAAAGAGATGAATACTTTTAAGTAATTTTATTTTAATCTAAGTAACAAATCATCAAAGATCACTTGTAGTTCATCATAAGAGAAATGAGGTTCAAGATCATAAACCTCGTTTGTTTGATCACGGCCATTAAGTAGTTATCATATCCTTCTCTTGAGCAAGAGGAATTCGAATCAAAAGTGACAAGCTTTCTGCATTTGTAGCATACCAGGTAACCTTTTGTTGGAGTGGCTAGATTCACCCATGTGAAACTTTTTCTTTGGTGATTGTAACTTCTTGTTCTTCTCTATTTTCTTTCTCATTTTGAGGACATTTGTTGAAATAAAAGATGTCTCATCTCATGTTCTTCATTTTTTTCACCGGCATCCTCTTATTCTTGAGTAGAATCAAGAGTAGAATAGTCTTTCCTTTTTGGTTTATGGATTTCATCATCATCATCCATCATTAATATATCATGTTCATATGTTGTAAGACTTAAGAGAACCAATAAGTTCGTCTATACTGAATTGACTAAGATCATGACATTTTGAATTGTGACTTTGAGTTACCAAACTTACGAGAAACTTTTTAACCATATATTAGTTGGAACAGGTTAGTGAATAAGACTTTTAATGCATTTACAATGCTAGAAAATCTAGCAAATATTTCACTAATTATCTCATGCTCTTGCATTCTAAAATGTTAAATGTTGGTATTAATGGACTAACATTTTCGTTGGAGTCTCTTTCAGTTAAAAAACACCTTTGAAATCACTTTTAATCTATCTTAAATCTCGTTTACAAACTAATATTTCATTATCTTTTTTCTAGATATTTTTTCTCTCCGCTTATCACAAACCCCTCAATTTTGGATATGAAAAGTTGGGAGAGCTCCTAACAAGTAACAACTCCACTCTATCATTTAAAAGTCTTCCAAAACATTCAGTTCAATAACAAAATCACCTCCCTCCATATTATTACTCCATACCTTCACATGGATAACAAACATGGTCTTCATAGCACTATAAGAGTTTCAATAAAGAGTAATATTGAAGTTAAAATGTTTATCAGACTGAAGACAATTTAGGGGAAATTTTGTTTCGTGTAATCTCATAAGTGTTTAAATTAACAGAAATTATATTTGTATACCATATTTGTATACTTTTTTTCACATTTTTAATCCAGTAAATTTTTAACCATAAAAAGAGAGAAAAGAAAAACTGAGTTTTGATTAGAAATTTGTTACATGTATAAAAAAAAAGTGTAAAATTTTGGTGCACAAATTACAAAATTCTTAAATTATTTTGCTTAAATTAATTTATTTTGATTTTAAAAAAATGTTTCTAATCATATGCTCAAGAGACAGCTTTAACTGAAAAGAGCTGATCCAACAAGGAGATTGGATCGACCTTGCCACCGGAACCCATCTCCAACTTTATGGCAGCACCAGTGCCACTCTCACGAACCCATACAATAGAAGCCCACGATGGGTTCTTGGCCTTTGTCTTTCAATTCGCTGATCTGATCTGAAATCGTGCATCCACAATCAAGAAAATCTGTATATGACATCAAAGTTTGAATCTTTTCTTCTTTTTGTATAACCGAATTTCGTTCCCTGACGTTGCCATTCTTTCATTTGTTCTTTCAAATTTGGTTCTTGCCCAATTAAAGCTGAGCGATGTCACTGTTTCTCCACCAAAGAAGCTTTCACAATCCATTCTCGAGTCCATCTCCTGTTTCACCTCGTTCTTCGACAAATTCTAAAAGACCCATGTCGATTTTCAGCCCCGCCATCGTTCTTGTCCTCTTGTCTCTAGTGGTGGTGCTCGGCGTCTTCTGCCCTTGGGTGGGCACGCCCCAAGGCATCTTCTCAACTTCCGAACCGGCCATTTCGAAATGGGGTCACTACTCGTTGGAACAAGCGCTGTCAGTTGTGGCCAAGAATGGCACCGTGATAGTTTGTATTGTGAGCCAGCCCTACTTGCCCTTTCTCAACAATTGGTTGATAAGCATCACAAGGCAAAACCACCAGGACAAGGTCCTTGTCATCGCTGAGGACTACCCGTCACTCTATAAGGTCAATGAGCGTTGGCCTGGTCATTCTGTGCTCATTCCACCTGTGCTTGACGCTGTAGCTGCCCATAAGTTCGGTTCTCAGGTTTGTAACTAAATGCAGTTTCTGTCATTTATTGCATTCAGCTATTTCTACTACCTTATCAGTAATAAGGATTTGATGTTTGATATTGCTTTTTGTTAAATATCTTTTCTGGACCCAAAATGGCCATCCATCCAGTAACAAGGACTTGATAACTAATCAAAATTTTTGTTTCATTTGTTGCTGCTACCTAGTTCTGCTTTTCCAGTTGTAAGAACTTGATTTTATTAATCATCTGTTCCCGCTCAAAATGTGCTTTCATGATCTTGTGTCTTCAATTCTTGTTACTATCTTGGATGTCTCTTAGAAATGTAAACACATATTTGTCATCTCGGGTAGGACTTTCCGTGCTTATGTCTGCAATGGACTTAAATTATTCGATCCATTTCTTTCCCATGTGTGCTGCTGAATTTTAGAATCAATGCTTGTTTATTTCACTGTCTAGGGTTTCTTCAACTTTACAGCCAGGAGGCCACGCCATCTACTGAAGATTTTGGAGCTTGGATATAATGTAATGTACAATGATGTTGATATGGTTTGGTTGGCTGACCCATTTCCTAATCTGCAAGGGAATCATGATGTGTACTTTACAGATGATATGACTACAGTAAGTATGCTAAAATAATTTTATTTCATTTTGGACATCATTTCAATTTTTATTTATATATTGTAATAACTCCAAGCAACATAAATGCTGGAAACTTGTTGTCTAAGATAAACTTTTACTGTGTGCTTCATATATGAGGCATGATTCATATTTCCTCTAATGGTTGAGACCTTTCTTACAAATTTAGTGCCGGGTTTTTATAGTTTCAGTTTTATAATATATTATGTGCTTATCTGTTTTATTATCTTACAGTACTGTCAGACAAAGGGTAAGTGCAATCTTTTTGGAGTGTGGTTTAAAATTATTATTATTTTCATTAGATAATTCCATATTGCTGGGCCAAAAGAAGAGAAAAGTAAAACCCTTATCTTGTTTGATATATTTTGAACTTAAGACGTTGGATCCATCTTGCTTCATCCTCCTTTCCTTCATCTACATCGACTTATGACTAGCACATAGATGGAAAGAAAATGTTTGTTGTTGTTAGAATCCAAACATTGTTAATCAGTAGCCTGCATCCTTATTAAGCTCTATTTTGTGAATCTGTAAATCAAATATATGCAGAGGAAACATTGTAAGATCCAGGACATCACTTGAAGTAGACATGTAGAAGTTCATTTGATATAGACATCCTACTTGTTTGGTCCTTTTAGGCTTTTCTTACTTATTAGAGGTTTAAAAAGATAATTATAAATATATTCAAATAATGTCAAAAGAGATTCCGTTGTGATCTACTTGGGGACACACTGATGTACCCTAAGGTGCATCCACTAGATTCTAGTAAATCAGTCTCTGATAGCCTGATTAGTTTCTATTTTTTCCTTCTGAATATATGTTGCAGTTCTAGTGTGATTCTGTTGTGTTCTTGAATTATTGACTTTTTGCATTTTTTATTTCTCTGTGAAACCAGATCAAACCATTGAACCACTCTCACGATTTACCACCACCAGGAAAAAAGGGCCGCCCTTACATTTGTAGTTGCATGATTTTCCTTCGCCCCACTGATGGAGCAAAGCTAGTTATGAAAAAGTGGATTGAGGAACTTCAGATTCAGCCCTGGTCTAAAGCCAAGAAATCTAATGATCAGCCTGCTTTTAACTGGGCTTTAATGAAGACTGCTAGTGAGGTTTGTTTAATTTGTCTTATTTTCCTTCCAGTTTGTATAATTTTTGTACACTAATTATACTAATATATGAGGGGAGCTTATTTATCTTAAGATTGTCTTTTAGAGCACTTTGATGGTCAATTAGGATATTGTGTTGCAGAACATGCCATTATAGGCTTCAGGCCAATTAGGATATTTTGTTTCTGATAAAGTAGTGCATCGCTTGCCATTATAGGCTTCAATACAAATCCAATCTCCACGAGTCATGACTTGACAGTTTAACTGGTATGAAGGATATACTTTATTGCTTATCCAAGTATGAATTCTAGCCACAACAAGTTTCAAATACCCCAAACATTCTCCCTAGATTATGAACCAAAAAACAGAGAAAAATAATTATTCATTTGATGATTCTTTGTGGTTGATTACCATTAAAAAAAAAAAAGACTAAACTTCCAATTTGGTCCTTCAAAAATTATGGCGACATCATATTAGTCCTCTAAAGAATATCGACATCAATTTAGTTATTGAATTATGGAACGTGACATCATTTTAGTCTTTCAAAAAAATTGACATTAATTTAGTTCCTCAATCATTGAAAAATGTTATCAATTTAGTCCCTCAATTATACAAAATTGACATTTAGTCCCTCAATCATAGAAATTATATCCATTTAGTCCCTATCCATACACAGAAAGACGATTTTGATGTCATCTTTTGTGATTTAAGGACTAAATTGATGTCGACATTCTTTAGAGGACCAAAGTAGTGTCAACACAATCTTTAGAAGACCAAATTCGGAGTTTACTACAAAAAAACCCTTGCTCTAAATGATTTTACTGAAAATTTGGTTTTTGATAGAGCCCAATGGTGTTAACTGATCTATTTAGCCAGCAAAGAGAAAAAAAAACAGTGATTGTATTGTGTCATATCTTTGGATTTTAGTTGGGTACCCTTTTTTATTCTTAATTTTGCTAATGATTAAAGGGATATTTTTAGTATGAGGTCACATGTTCTGTCCTTTTCCAGCAATTTGAATATCTATTTTGTATTTTATTGAACACTATGATAAATTTTCTATCGCATTATGCAATTTCCTTTCCCAACCCCCTGTGATAAAAAATGCAGAAAACAGGAAATCGTCTTTCATACTCAGAAAACTATATCCATTAGAAGAAACTTTTTTGTCAATGCTGAGAGGGGATTTGTTGTGATGCATTATGAATAACAGAGCCCAAAATCCTTTTTACGAATGAAATGCTAAAAGTAAAAAGGCAAGTGCATTGGCACTGGAAATGTGCTTTGCACTTCTCATCTTTGTCATTTTGGTCCTCAAGTGTTATGCTTCAATGGTTCTAAGATTTGAAATGAAAGCTTGATCTCAAGTCTCAAATAATAACCAGTTTTGTATCGCGAGTACATTTCCTACCAAGATAGAGTGGGTGGGTTTATCTTTATTCTTTAGAAACATCTAAAATGCATATAAATGTTTTTCTTTTATATGATTTTCCCCATGACTTTCTGCAGGTGGATTTTTACCTGCTGCCACAGGCAGCATTCCCAACAGGTGGATTATATTTCAAGAACAAGACATGGGTTAAGGAAACTAAAGGAATGCATGTTATAATTCATAATAACTATATCATAGGCTTTGAGAAGAAGATAAAGCGGTTTCGTGATTATGGCCTGTGGTTGGTGGATGATCATGCACTTGAGTCCCCTCTAGGTAGATTATGATCCTTGGTAGAAACAAGTTCATTGTCTGCTTTGGAACAAGCATTTGGATTCAGAACATGCTTCCTGCCAATTTGGTCATCCTGCTTGCATGGTGGATGTTGTCTGAACTCTGAAGATATTTCAACTGTTGCTGTCCACACACCCCAATTTGCCGAGTGATGAGTTGCAAACATATAGCATACAGTCTTTTGTTTTCATTTTACAAAAAGGTGCTTTCAAATGATAGATTTTATTTCACCAAAGAAAAATGGTAGACTTTATTTGGTTCTTAGAGTTGTACCTGATGATGTGTATTCAACTAGCGTGTATGAAATATATATAATTTTGTCCCTGCTGTATCTGTAGCAATATTGGCTTTCACTTCGTCTTGAGAGAAAACGAGGATCCAAAGTCGTTGAAGGATGGCATCTGAATAAAAAAGAAATATTAAGACACGAAGTCAAATATTCTGGCTGCGTTTGCCGGGAGTCGAACCCGGGTCTATTGCTTGGAAGGCAATTATCCTAACCGTTGGACTACAAACGCTTCTTGCTAGGTGTCTCCTATAAGAATTTATTTACCAAATACTATTCAATGACTATTATATAATAAACAATTTAAACATACTTTGTTGATGTTTTTTTCATGTAATATTACGCATAATACTAGTATATAAATCAATTCTTTTCTACTTTAATTCTTGTATATTATATTAAATTTAGTTTTATTAAAATCAAAGATATACAAATTATTTTCTCATCATTTATTAAAAGTAAAATTTATAATTTTTTTATTACACTCGGTTTACATATGCCAACTCTAATATAATAAAGGGTAAAATGTAAAGATATCCTTTTAACTTTGAGTGAGTTGCATATACACCCCTTCAACAAATAAAAGTAGTAATTAGATACTTAAATTATATAATTAATAGTAATTAAGTTTTTCATCTAATATTTTATTAAATTTAACTAATGATCTTATCACACGTGATATGCATATAATTTATTAATATATTTTTTACTTTCATTTCTACAATATCTTATTAAAATGATAACAGAATTAAATTTTATATTAATTCAAAATGAATAATTCTTTTATTTTATGAAATATTTTTTTAAAAAAATAAAAAAATATTAATTGATCACTAATATATCAGGTATAATTGAATCATCAGTTAAATTTATAAAACATTGGATAAAAAACTTAATTGTTATAAGTTATATAATTTAAGTGTCTAATTACTATTTTTTTATTGTTGAAGGGGTCTATATGTAACTCACTCAAAGTTAAAGAAGTATGTGAGCATTTTATCATATAATAAAATTATGAGACTAATGAAGTAACGTTAATTTATTTTTTGGTTGAAATAAACGAATAATATAACAACTTTTGTTTATAATTCTAATATATTGTGAGCCCGTTATATAAAATAACATCATTTTTTTATTGAAAATTTAAAATAGCATCATTAAATAGTTAAAATAATATTACTTGTTACTTATATAATTCTTAAACAACGCCTAATTGCAATTGCTAGAATGTCATCAAGAATTTAATAAATAAAATAAAATTCAATATCAATGCTTTTGTAATTGTAGTTATTTATTATTTTAAATTGAAGTCAAGTTTGTGATTCAAACACCGATACCTTAGTTCCCTGTAATCTAGCTCGCTTGATGGGACATTCATGTTGAGTTTCTGGTGGGAATTGTTCGAATCTTCCTAATGGAACATCGTTTTTTCATTTCCTTAGTAGGTTGTCATATACTTGGCGAGACTTCCAGGGCCTGGTACCCCTGAAAAAACCGACACCTTAGTAGGCTGTCATATACTTGGAGCGTGTTTTGGTTAACTATTACATATTTAAACGAATTTTTGTTTATTTTATATTTTATTTATTTTAACGTTTGTATCAATTTTTAAATATAATTTTAATTTTAAAAATTTATTTACTTTAAAATAATTACTTTTTACTTTTGAGTTAAAAATAATTTTTTACCAAATAAAAATCACTTCGTTCAAATTCACTTCTAACTAAAATTATGTTTACAAAATTAAATTCATCCAAAATTAAATTTACAAACTTTAATCCAAACACACACTTACTAGTACACATCTTCCTATACTATGATAAAGCAGCCTCATATTCATAGCATATGGTGTTACATTCTTGTTAGAATTGTTTGATACCTGCAAGGATAGTGATGTAGCAGGTTAGCAAGATGTAAGTTTAGCCCGTACAAACAAAGAAAAAAGTCCCAAGTAAAATAATCGAACAGCCGAATGAAGAATTTTACAAATGCCACCTTATCAGACATAATTTAAAATTCTTTATTTCAGAATATTAAAATACTTCATTTAATTACTTTATTAGAATTTATGCATTAATTAATCAAACAATTAGTTTTTATTTTGATGATATTTAAATAAATGACTACTCGCTTGTTACATCTAGAGTACAAGGAATATGAAACTGTGATCAAATCACCCAGTTTTAAGAGAATTCAACAACTGATCATCCTTCTGTACAATGTCAAATATGAAGAAATGGGAAAGTATACACACTACAGAGTTCACAAGTATATGAGCTGTCCATCTACAGCAAGCATTCTCTATGCACCTGCATATTGTGCTTTCCACTTCTAT
Source organism: Castanospermum australe (assembly GCA_019955255.1). Lineage (NCBI taxonomy): Eukaryota > Viridiplantae > Streptophyta > Magnoliopsida > Fabales > Fabaceae > Castanospermum > Castanospermum australe. The sequence goes on along the minus strand of NSJW01000271.1, from coordinate 221,764 downwards.
TAGAGTCAACAGCAAAGATACACTTAGGATTCAGTCAGATGCTCTCAAGGAAAACTGCAAAGCTAGGGTACTTCGGTTCCCAGCCTACCTCCCGGCGAGTTCTTGAGTTGTTTAATCTCTTGCCTAGAGGGCCATTAATTCCTGTAAAGACAAGGATAAAGAGTAATGATGATTTTACAATCAAAGTAATATATAAACAAGCAACGTAAACATGATGACAGGAGAAATATGGATCAACTCAACTCACAATAAAGTAATGTGTCTAATGACAGTAGGTCATCAGTCTGAGATATATGTTTCACTTTCAAACATAGAACTCACCAGTAAATTTATCAAATTTTTTACTGAATTTCCCACTTGAATTAATTAGATCCATCATTTCTTGCCTGCAAACAAATGAGGACTATAAGGTAATGTTCTCAACAAAATAGATCAGAACAATCGGATAGATTGGCATCAGCACTTCAACTAGAAATATTGCAAGAATGATCAGAAGATCAGAATGCCACCTGACAAGTTAAAGAGAAAGCATCTAACCTAGATAAAGGATGATTATCACAACCCAAGAAAATCTGTCCACGGTATTTTTTCTTCAAGATTGCAACTGCGAGGGAAGCTGCATCCTGGTGTGGAAGTGTGTCAAAATGAGCATCCTTTCTAACTCCATCATAATAATCAATACTATATGACTAGAAATACATTAAAGAATGCAAAGTGGAGGAGAAAATATCAAAGGAAATAAGATATGCCTCATAGCAGGAAATACAAACATGAAAAAGAATTGGCAATTGGCAAAGCAAACAAAGGGGACAACCTCAACTCAAAGCCAAATCGAATATGTTAGCCCAAGGTTTCTAGTGAACCTAGTTTTTTGATCATGTGATGATTACGAACATTGTTTTCAAAAGGGTTTATTTATTAGTTTTTAATTGAGCCCTGCACTGTAAATATAACACTTGCTAAAAATCTAAAAGGCTTGATAAGAAAAGACTCAGTCCATGAACCCAAACTAGAAGAATTCAAGTATAAGCAGATAACATGAGTGCCCCATAGTACAAAATAGGTAATCTCAGGAAGCTCCACAAGTACAGAAATTCAACAAGCTTCAGCAGACTCAATGATAAGCATGTTCATGTTGGGTTATAAGTCTGCTCAACTGCAGTCAAAGTCTAACACTTTCTCCAAATTCCTAGAAGCACGAGATGAGCAAGGTCAAGAGTCAAGGGCGAAGTTGAGATAACTTAAGAGCATCAAATATTGACAACATTGCACTGGCATGCAACGGTCTCCAACAACTATTTCATAAGTTCCAATACAAGGCTGTCAACAGTCAGAAAAAGCTGCCTATTTATACCTAGGATCTGGCAGAGGAATATTAAAGCAAATAATTAATCAATTATTTGGAAATCACTTTTGGATATTCTACTGTTACATTCATTTTGGGAGAGAAATATTTGGGGCTTTCATTGGGTTAAATACTCTGTAACTGAGAGTTCTCTTCTTGTTTCATTCCACTTCTTCTACAGCCTTCAAGGCTTGAGAGTTCTAGCTAGTGTGCTATGGACATTTTAGGTTCTGTGAGTGAACCATAGCTCTGCTTGAGGGATTTGATGTAACCACTGTCAGTATCTAGCTTGGAGAGGGGTGGATTAAAGCACACTTGTTGACCAGTAAAAATCCCAGTAGGTGACTGGAGATGGACATAGGTCCTTATTTTGGGGCCAATCTAGTATAAAAAGATTATATTCCTTTGGTGCTTGCATTTTAGCTTGATATGCGCTCTGAGTTTCTGACTTGCTTTCAGTTTGCCTCTCTCCATCATAGTTGGATTTTATGCATGGAATGTTTTCTGTTTTGTTCGCATAGATCTTATTTTTTTTGTTACTTGGAATTAACCCACTTAGTCTTTAGTGGATATACTCTGTTTCTAGTTGTGGTATGCAGATTTCTTGAGGAAATCAGCAAACTTGGCTGACTGAGTTTTTTAATTGAAGCACAATCCAATCCCCCTTCTTGAGCTAACTTTATCAACAGAATAAACTTCAATACCTCAATAACATTAAACAGAAAATTATAAGGAAAATAGAATGATATTAAATACATAGAATGGGTAGAGATGTAATGGCATTCTAACCTCATAATGTATAAGATTCAGGATGTGATCAGGACGACTATCAACAATGCCCTTTTGTAAACAATAATTGTGTGCGCCTCTATCTGCTTTGTGTAATTGGTCAAGGTTGCCACGAGATAAAAGCATGATAGCAATGACCACTCAGATGAAAAAATTCTTGTGATTCTAATAATTTGAATCCCACAAAGGATATATAAAGTCCTGCCAATCTTAGTACACAACCACCAAACTCCAGTACAACATTTTCAGCTTTTAGAAGGACATCAGTCCTGGGGCTTCTCCCAATTGGCACAATTGGAGTATCCTAAAATGAAGTATTGCCAATTCAATGTATAGATTAAATCAACAAACATCCAAGCGTCATCGAAAGGGATAATCTGACCCTATAAAATGATAAATGTGAACAAGATACAGAAGAAAAGAAGTAATGTATTTTTACAAATTAAGCAATGCAAACAATTTGCAAGTATTATTTGGTAAAGCAGCCGGTATCTTAATGAAGACAGGAATTATCTCCTCAAATCAAATCAAAACAGAAAAAAGGAGGTGACTAACAGCAAACGAATATGACAGTTTGGACGTATGACCCACCTCATCACATGGTCCATTATCATTACAATCATATGGAGCAGTGCTTGACGTAAATAGGAAAGAACCTTCACCATTCCAGCTTAATGCAGCTAGCCTAATTGGTTGACAATCCACATCAACACATAAGTTCACATGAAACCACTAAACTACTGCAATTTTTCTGTTTGCTAAGTAAAATTAATTTTTCTAATGCAGCTAAATAACTAAATTGTATAAATAAGCAGTCATAAAACATCTAAGTTGATCTGGCCAACCAGTTCAATATTATTACAGGAATATGATGTTAGATATGAAAATGGATAAACTTGTCCACCCACCCTATGAAGAAGATCAAGGGGTAAACATACAACAAACCAGTCAACTTAAAAGATTGAGAATTTTGAGATGGCATGCAAATTTACTATATCTTTCCAACATCTAGTTTTGTTTTAGTTAACTTTTTAACGTAAAAACTGATATATAGCTCTCAGTGATGAACGTCAAAGTTTTCAATATATCAGGAAATCACTCAAGTAAGCAGCAAATAATACAAGATTAATCATGATTGTTCTCTGACTAGCAATACCATAATTCATAACTATAATATGCTATTAGCTTTCAATTCTTTCGAGCTTTTGGTGAACAAGTCAGCAGATTAATTGACATAATGAAGTACATCACACAAATAAAAAAAGAATTTGGAACAGAAAATATAGATTTACCAGAAGTGTGATGCCAGAATCATCAAGTTTTGAGGATTCATCGAGCAGAATATAGGAGTATTCTGAGTGAACATGGTTCTTACATGAATCATATCTTTTCATAGTATGTTACCTGATAACGCTCACAAAAATACTTCATAGTAACATAAATAATATAGTATTTATTCATGTGATTTTAAGATATAGTACGATCAACATATAAAAAGGATTTACATTGAAAGTAAATATTGATGTGCTTAAATCTTATCCATGATAGTCAATCAATATGGAAACATTAAAATCACATATCATGTATCCAGTGCAAATACAGCTTCCTTGTAGGATTTTAGAAGACTGTTTACAGAATGAAATATAATTCTCAAGAGGTTACCAGTACAAAGGTATTCATTAGCACAAATTGACCAACGAAAAGCCTTGAAATAACCAAGTGCATTAGAATGTGACCTTACTCGTTTCCTATCAAATACAAAATGATGGAATCAACTCTAATATTGCTCACCTGACATTACCAGCATAGTCTGTGGTCCGGGAAGGTGGAGCACAATAAATGACATTGGGAAATTTGTGAGTAGCTTCCATCCACTTCAAAGACGGTTTAATACCCATTTGAATCAATTCGTTGTGATGATCAGTGGTCATTGTCTGTCCATAAACTTGACAACCCGGAATTTCCTGCTTGCATGCATATATGTGTTGGTAGAAGATATAAAACCATTTATGAGCTTCTACCTAAAAGCTTAAACTTTTGAGATAGTTGATTTATGACACTACTGAATACTGATAATAATGCCAATGAAGTATGAACCCATTGAATCGCAACAAATATAAAGAAGAAAAAACTCAAAATATTCCACATTCTTGTCCTCATACTATACTCACCATAAAAATTAGCTTGAGCTAACAAACATTACAAGAATTAATAGACAAAAAAAAAAGAAAAAAAATACCTCCCGCCATTTCTCAGCAACCAAACGACCAAGAACCCCGGCACCCACAATAAGCAAGTCATGCTCCCCGATTTCCTGAGTGGGTGTAGGCGCATCTTCTGAAACCTGCAAATGGGTTGCCCTCGGCATCGAAGTTGATGCCGTCTTTACTGTGCTTCCCAAGTTCGGGGACTTAGAACTGAGGAAGCCAAGACCAAGAGTGTTACTACAGAGCTTAGAGAAATTCGCAGAACACCTCTGATTAAGAGGTGTGAGAACAACATTTGTAGCTGTGAAACACAACGAGGTTCCCATCATCGGGATTCTGGTTCTGGAAGATGTGGTTTGGTCTCACTCTCTGTGTTGCTGTGACTTTTGGATCGGAATACCCACAGAGAAGAAGAGATTGTCTATGTGGAATAACTTGGCAAGATTTGTGAAGAACCAATCGGAAAGTTGCTAAAGTTTTATCCAAAAAGGTTCGAAATTTACCCGCTGCCCCTCGGTTTTAATTTTATTTTTTTTTTCATCCAATTTTAAACATTTTTCACCAAATAATCCATCAAACTTTTACATTTTAACAATTAACAAAATCTGACAAATAATATTTCAGAATTTTTTAAAAATTTTTTAAAATAAAATATGAGAACTTTTTATAGAAATCACATAAAAATAAGTAAATAAAATTATAAAATTATTTTCATTAAACTATCAATCCGAAAATGAAAAATGTGTTATATGATATGGTATATGTAATAATAATTTTTTGACGAATTAGATAGAATCTTCTCTTAAAGTATACATTTTTCTTTAAAATATAGTAAAAAATAATACACAATAATTTAGACAATTTTAGGATATTAATTCTATTAAATACATCAAATTAAATACCTTTAAGATTGTTAATGAAAATTGATTTACTTGATTGACTTTCACTCATAACAATTACGTAAATTTAATTTAAATCTTTATGTAATTCCTTTAAAACCTTTAAGATTGTTTAGAGAAAGATTTAGTATTAATTGACATAAAAATTGCCTTCAATGTACTCTTATCATTTTTAAAAAAATCATAAGAAAGTCATCTTCATAGTTATAATAAAACATTATTTTCTTAAGAAATTTAATAAAACATAAACAAAAGTAAGGATGTCTAACATAATTTTACAACTAATTAAGATAATAACTTAATGACTTTAATTTTCACTTTTTATCTTGAAGCTTAAAAAAACAATCTTTTTTGTTAATTAAGCAAATTAATGAAATTTAAGGTTATAAATTTAATTAATTATGAAATATATTAAAATAATTAAATCCTTATTTTTTTCAAACTCTTATATATTCTCATATTGTACCATATTAATTTACATATATAGATTCTTAACCATACTATTCTCATTTTTTATTAGTAATATGAGTAAAAGTGCTCCTATTATTGTCAGCATGCTGATAATCCAACCTCCCTCCAAATTTTGTTTTATCTCTATGCTTTTAATTTATGGTGGATACTTCATACGTCAACATATAGTTGAATGTTAAACACCTTAATTACGATAAAGAAGAAAATAGCAGGGCCTAAGCCCTCTCTGGCTTATCTTTTCTAATGTGTAGCTAGTAATAAAACTATCCAATTCAAAACTCGTTCAAATTATTCATTTTGCCACCACTAGTGCTGTTCAAGTCAGAGAGAGAGGGGCGGGAAAAGAGGAGAGGAAGGGACAAATAAAGGGAGAGAGAATTTTTTTTAAAAAAATTAATTGGATAGGTTAGTTATCCATCAAGTGAAGTAGATTAATAGATGTATTGAATAATTATCCACTCAATAAGTTATGGATAGATTAGATTTTTTTAATAAATTTTTAACGGATCTTTGATGGATTAATAGTTTATTTTTTATCTATTCATTATAATACAATTCAAAATACATCTAAATCATTCATTTTGCCGCCCCTAGTGCAATCCAAGTTAACTAATTAATAACGACGAAATTATCAAATTAGTTTTTGAAAAATTTTACCGATTTCGTATTAGCCTCTAAGATATTTAAATCTTATTGTGGTCATTGACAAATAATTTTATCATTTAAGCTATTCTTTATTTAAGGACTAATATGATTAACTTTTAAATTTTTTGAAAACTAACTTGAATGACGGAATATTATGATACATCATGAATTACAGATAAAATTAAAATCTCTTACAAATTAATATGAAATCTTTTGAAAACTAATTTAATGATTTAGTCAATTAATAACTCAGACATATCTAAGGCACCAAGTCATTGCTCAAAGCCTCAAATTAGGACATGTTCATATTAGTTTATTTTATACTTAAAATAACTTATAATCTAAATCTTATTTAGAGAGTTATTAAAAAGAGTAATTTTTTTCTTCTAAAAATTAAACTTTAGGAAACATGGACTTGAACACAAATATTTGGTGCAAGGTTGAATGCAAATTCAAAATTTTCGAACTACCTGTCTGCACATATGGCCATATGCACCAAACATGCCAGAACTTGAGGGCCACTTCTAAATCCATTAATTATATTGCAAGTGTGCTATGTGTATGTAAATTTAATTAAAGACTCATATAAATTATCATTGTTAGAATCAAACCAAATTAAATAGTTTGACTAATTTAATTATAAATCAAATATTTAATTGATTATAATTCACTTTTATAATTAAATTTATAGTCAAATTAGTCTAAACTGATCAAAATAGGACAAAATCAATTAAAATCATTTGAAGTGATCAATTAAACCATTTGAATCAGTTGATCATTGTTATTATTTTTTAAAAAAATAATATTTTTTATATTTTTTATGAATTTTTTCATAAATTTTATATGATTAAGTGTGAATTATTTTTTATGATGTCATGTGATTTAATCAACTTATCTAAACAATTGAATTGATTAAATTTAAATAAAAAGCCTTTCCAATTTTATGTCCAATTCCATTCTAAAGACGTTGATAAATATTCAAACTTTATCCTCTGATATTCCTGATATGTCCATCTAATTATTTTTTCTAAAAAAAATTGCCACGAAAAAAAGGTCTGATTTGACTTGAATTAACTTTCTTGTCTTCTTTTTTTAATCTTGCAGTGTACGAGGGGAAAAAATCTAGAGCACATGTGGCCTTTATTAAAAGGATATTGAAATTATAATAATATATATAATCAATTATAAATAATAAATTATTAAATTATTAAAATTTATTTTTTAATTTTTTATAAATAGTCATAATTTTTTATTTTTTTTAAAATAAATTCTTACTTTAAAAGAATTAAATTTTTATTAAAGCAATTATATATTATATTTTTACATTTTAATCTTAACCTTTGTTTGATATATCTCTTTTTTATGATAAAATGAAAAAAAAATAATTTTTTTATTACCATAAATAAATGTAAGAAGAGCGGAAGAATAACCTTATTGTTATTTTTTTTTGTTATAAAAATGGAAAGAAAGACCTAGTACTTAGCTGGTTTTAAGCACCGGGATGTAAACCAGGAATTAATAGGTGTTCTACTGAGAATTTTTCATGGGGATCTGTGGCCACAACCTAATTAATGTCATAGTTAAATTTTTTAATTTTGTCAAAGCTGCTCTATATATATACTCCTTCCTATTCTTGTTTTATTATTTCTTGATGATATTGTCGATTGAGATAAAATAAAAGGAAATAGTTTCTCTTATATATGCAAAAATTCGGCATGAAAAGTTGAGACTTCATGATATTTGGTTTAGGAGGCATGCATGGAAACAGCGATCTCATGACGTTCATAACAGTTTTCACTCGACGGGTACCCAAAAGTCTAGAAATCTAAACATCAATAAAGGTTGGATTAGGTGTAAGATCAAACTAGTTACTACATGTCTCATATTTGATTTTTGCTAATGTTTTGTGGTAACTGATTTGTAAGTATTACTATTAGTTATTGCTGAAATTTTTATATTTTTTAAGTAATATTTTTTTTATTCTATGCAGATGAATGTTAAACAAATATATAAAAATAATGTCAAATTTAATATCATGTGTTTACTTATTTTGTTTTTTTTTAATAAAAAGTAAAAAAAAATACTTATAACGGTTGAATTTTTTTTCCTTTAAATTGGATAACTTTTTTCTCTCTCTAAATTATTTATTTCAATCCAAAAAAAGGGTCTAGAAAGTGTAACTTTCCCAAGTATATATACTCATTGTTCACCAAGAGACCTAATGTGAAAATGAAACAAACTGAAAGTGAGGAGGAAAAAAAATGAAAAGAAAAAGACACATAACGTGTACCAGAGATTATAGAAGCTGCAGTGCAAATACATGGAAGCTGATAGCTGCAAAAGGAGGCTAATTATAAATACACTGCCAATCCAAGCTTGCTATAAGCTAGTTGTTTATATTGAAAGCCACGCTTCAAAACTCTTCTGAAACTGCCAATTGCAAGCCTACTAATTAATACTACTACTAATTATAACGAAGTCAGTGGCACTGCATTTTTCATACTCCTACTAGCTAGCTAGGGGGGCCATTCATAGATTGCCATAACATATCATTACACATAAATGAAAATTTAACCATTTCCTCATTTGGTTCAAGCATTAAAACTCTGGAATGGCAGTGCCAATTGATCAAGGAGGCCAGTAACTGGGGTGGCAAGCCTAGGCTCATAGGCAACACCATGCAATTCGCAGCCCTCATGTGCAGTGTAAGGGCATGGCGGAATCCACTGCCATCTCTTCCTAGATATGTCAAACAGCAATGCCTTGTCTGTTCCTCGAATCATGATAACAATGAACTCCCCATGCCCTACGCACTCGAACCCATCCCCAGCTTCCATTAACTCTGCAAACTGAAAGTAAAGCTGCTGCGGCATTCTCTCTGTTTCCACCCACATCGTCCCACAAGCCTGCAAACTCCACACCCTCAAGCTCTTTGGCACGTTCAACTTGCTCTTCTCAACGGCTGCGACCAGGAGCAGCTTTCCCCTGCACTCGACCAAGCTCGGAGACCGCAGGAACCTCCTCATGGGGGCTTGGATTTTGAACCAAGCGTTTGATGTGATGTCATAAGCCAACACACTGAAAGGGCTGTAATTCATGCAGTAGAACTTCCCCTCTGCATAGACCATTCGACCAGATTCAAGGCTGCAGAGCCTTGGCAGGGAAGAGTTAGTTCCCCATAGGGAGTAAAACCCACCTCCATCGATGTGAAAGCTTTCAGATGTCAAATTCTTCACGGCATAAGGAGATATCATGTCGTCCCCAGCAACAGTGACATCTATGCAGGTGGGGCTGATGATTAGGCCAATGGAAGGGAAGAGCCTGGGTCTCAGTGTGGGAGGTAACTGAGTTAGAGAACCAAGTACAGGGTTGCAGAGAAGCAAAGTCTTTGGACCAGCATCATCTGAAACCCAACAGAGTAAGCCTGCTGAGGAAGATGCTGGAGAGAACCCAGAAGGAACAAAAGCGAAGGAAATGCGGTACCATGCAATGTCATGGGGATCAAACAGATAGCCTTCGCAGGAGGCACCGTGTCCAGTGCTGCTACTTCCACCATTGTTGTTGTTCTTGTAGATGTAGCTATTGCGGGTTTTATGCTTGAAGAACATGAACCAATGGCGGCGTGGGGAGATTTGGAGGTATAATTCAAGAAAGGTGCTGGAAAACAGAAGGCCATACCATCTCTTGCAAACACAACGTGCGCGGAAGAAAGCCGGTGGAGGAAGGAAGGCGATGACACGGTCAAGCAGCCTCTGTGGGAGCTTACTCCATATCCTGCTGTTCATCCAGGGAGTGCTGTAGGTGCTAGCAGTTTTGGCATTGCTACTACCAGCACCGCTGATAGTGAATGTGTAGGAAAAAGGCGAGGTCATGGACGGGTGAAAACCTTCCATATATAATTATATATGGCTATGTAGGATTTATCATATATATAGTTGGCTCAAGATGGATAAAATTGTCTGGTTTTTCTTTTCATTCAGTAGAAACTTGAAAAAGAAATGGAGAAGTGGGAAATCTAGAGGAGTGTATACTAACTAGCTAGGCTTGCCTTTAATGTTAAGAGGAAAGATGATACAATATTTCTTCTTTTGCTGCGTTTACTGAGAAAGATAGTGGTGGAAATGTTTGTGAAAGATGTTGTTAGGGGAACCACCTAAGCGGAAAAAGCAGTATAGCTTGGTGGGTTGGGCAATCCTATATACAACTGCAAGGGTGAAAAAAAAGGTGGTTTTTGGAAGGTTAGGTGGTGTTGCTGACTGCTAGCAATCACCTGGGATGGTTGTTTCTGTTCCTCATTTTCAGTGGGATTGAAGAAATGGAGGGAGGGGGGGGAGAAGGTTGGAAGAAGAGAGGGTGCTGCAGCACAACCAGAAATGGAACAAAGGACGTGTTTCCAATCTAGTGCAGTGAAGAAATCATCTATTCACAAAAAAGTCTTAGGCCTTTGGAGTGGTTTTAGAATTGGGTTTTGGTTCTCATGTGGAGAAATTATTGGGTCCTGTGGACTTTGGTGAGGGGTGGGGACAGGTGCTTATATAAGATCCAGTGGGGCTTCTTCAATTATTTATTCATATTTCATGTCTCGTGGTTTTCTTTTGGTGGGTGAGAAAAAGAAAAAAAGAAAAGGCAAGTGATTCTGATGGATGCATCTATCATTTCAGTGTTGTTTTGTCAAGGCCGAGGTTGGAAGGACAGAAGTGTGAGAGAAATGCAACTGATGACAGCGCAACTCCATGCAAGTACAAACACATGGAACATCTCCTTTGTTTTCTCTTTTTGTTTGTGGCCATTATACACTGATTTTTCATCCAAATCCAAACGAGTTTCCAAAAGGCAAATGTGATGATTGATGTTTCTGTTTTTTCTTTTTCTCTCTTCTCGTTGAAATGTTCAAACACTACAGATTATTCACGCAAAGGGACAAAATAAAACCATTAATGTTGGGATTCACATTCTCAGTATCCAATCTCAGCATAAAAATATCTCTTTTAATTAATATTAGTTTTTTTAAAATTTAAATATTTTTAAATTATTAGTATTTTAAAAAAATAAAATTGTAAACAAAATAAATAAATAAAAAATTTAAATTCTCATTATAAAGTGCAATCTATATGTATGAAATAATGTTATACTAGAAAAAATAAATATAATTTTTTATAAAATTTAGTTAAATTTAAAAGTAATTATTGAATAAAATAAAATAATAAATAATTATTTACTCATTAAAAAATTAACAAATATATCAAATTAATCAATCAAAAATTCTTCTAAATTTTTTTTTAACTATATAACATTTTTTATATATGTATAAAACTTAAAAAAAAAAGGCAATAATACACATAAACAAATCTTACTCAAAAATGAACTTTTTTACGATATATTTATTTTTAAACGTTTAAAAGAAAGTATAAGATTATAATGAATATTAAAAATTTATAAATTATTTAACAATATCATAAACAAGTTATATCAGATACTTTATTTTCACAAAAAAAAAAACAGATATGTCTCCGATTCCATACATGAATTTTCATTTCCACTTCAGCAGATAAGAATGACTTTAACAAAAGCAGCCCCAACAACGTTACAATGCTAAAGTGCATTATTCTTCTGTTGTATCTTAATATATATATATTAATTAGTTGGTGTACGATGAATAATTAAATCACAATTGATACAAACAGTTTGTCAGATATCACACATACGTCCAATCCCATCTCAGTTTGCACAGCGAGGCGTGAACTACCAAAAGCTTTTTGGTGTGTGGTTTGGAGGATCTCAGAAGGCATAGCAAGCTAGCTCATTCAGTACTGATATACTTGTTCATTCAGTCTCTGCAAAGAAGCGGTCTTTTGCTCTTTCTGACTATTCCTTTCTTCTTTCTATGAGTCATAATATTCCCTTTCTCTTAGTCTATTGGCTTTTGTTTGGTTTTGTTAAGGGAAGCAAATCTCAGTCAGAAAAGACCCCCCCCCCCCCCCTTTCTCTTTCCTATCATGCTGTCTTGTTCATGTCAATCCCTCCACCATTATCATTTGTCTCAGGATTCAACACTCCTTCAAAATATGGAAAAAGTAATTATGCTCAGGTTTGGAAATGCATGTCTTCCTTCAAGAAACCTCTATATTTAGAAAAAGGGTAGCTAAACTTATTTGGTAAATTGTGTTCACTCCCAAGCAATCCCTGCCGGCATATCGTTTTTTTTTTAAATTTCTTTTTTCTTTTGAGAAAGTCAAACAAAGCAAGGTTCCATTTTTATAATGTTTTACCCTGAATCTTCCATGATGATATACATACATACATACATACAACTTTTAAAAATGATAAGTAAAAATGATTGTAATTTTTCTTATATTATGAAATTTTAAATAGAAATTGATAAAAAAAAATTATATGAAGTTATCAGTTATCATAGGCAGCCCAAACATAAACCCTTCTAAAAAGATTTTATTTGTTTGTGTTTGGGTTATTTTTTATAAATTTAATTTTGAATAAATTGGACCTTACAAATTTAATTTTAGTCAAAAATAATTTATGATTAGTAAAAAATTACTTTAAACATAAAATTAAAAAATAGTTGCTTCTAAGAAAAAAATAAACAAAAATATATTTAAGCCTCTAAAAATCGTTTCGCTAGTATAAATGCTTAGCCCAACACGCCCTTTTCCAAGACCAACTAGGAGGGATTCACTGGCTTCTTGAGAACTAAATATTTGTTTGAGTAATGCTACTCGCACAAAAATAATAGCAGTGTGATGTAATTCTTTTTTCCATTTGTGAAGACCACATGTGTGCCAGAAATTCAACCCAATGGCAGTGTGAGGTGAGGAACACCGCTTTTTGATTATAGTGTGTCGACAAAAAGAAAAGTCATAGTGTAATATTATATAAGTTCAAATAAAATGAATGACTACATCTAAACAGAGGAAACTAATCATTTAAGTTCCAATAAGAGAAATTATTTAAATATTTTAAAAAATAAAAGAAAACTTTCTTGTTCTTGAAAAAAAAATAATTATTTACATATTCATAACGATATGGTTTTACCTCAAAAAACATGCTTATATCACTAATAACATGGTGCGAGTGACAATCATTAACTGAATTTTTTTTTATTTTTTAATAGCATTTTAGATTTAAAAAAAAAAGAATAATTTTGTTCACTGGATTACCGTTAAAGAGGTAATAATAGACAAATTCTAGTTAACCAGGACAGTGCAAGTCTTTGTTTACCTACATGACTATTTTTAAAGGTCATTAGATATTGCTTACAAACGGAATGGAAACGCAGTTTGAACATGAGGTGGCCCATGGCTTGCTTTAGAACAAATTGCTGATTTGTTGGTCAACTTAATTTTCCTCAGTTCAAATTATGACTTTAGGTCTAACTCCAATTCTATCAAGTTCATTTGCTTTGGGTTTATAAAGCGGGGCGTAACACTGGATCAGTGATCATAGAGAAACCAAGCCATTCTTCAAATTGTTCTTGAACCTTCTGCAGATCAGAAGAAACCTTCAAACATGTTGGTTGAAAATCCGCATCTTCCAAATCCTCCATAGTACAAAACATTGAGCATATCATTAGCTCTTAGAAACCATTGAACAACTGACAAAAGTGGTTCTTAAGCATTTCTCCAGAAGCCACCATGGTGCCCAAATGAACCCATGTACAAGAAACGATGCTCTAGACCTAAAAACTTCACTTGGACAATGGTGCCAATGGCAGAAAACTCGAGGTAGAGGACGAGATCACAACCATAAATGAAAAGACAGGCTGTTCAGGGGAAAACTCAGGAAGTCTTGCACAGGAAACACAGATATGAGACGGGGTAATGCACTCAACCATCCTATGGCCTGACAGCAACTAACTTGAAGAAATTGCCGAAGTTGAGCTGAAAATATCAAGATGCATGTCTCCATCTGCATTACAGGTCAGTATGCTACATCTAACATCAGATGAAAGTGGAGCAGGACTCAAGATACAGAAGTTTAGAGTCGACCTTTGTGGTGTCACTTGATGGTCTTGTACATTCTCCTAAGTTACGAGAGTCCCCACTCCATGTGTTCAAACTCAGTGTGGCAAAGATGCCCCTTTACCCACATGATGCAGGAAAGAAAAGAACACAATAAAAAGTAGAGTAACCCAACAGTAGCTTGTTGAGCTTGACCAGACAGAACTAAAGACTTTGATAGGAAACTCAATCTTTTGAAAGCATATGGTACACGCATATCAAATCTGCTTGAATAAAGCATAGATGAACAACAGTCATCAGCACCCCATCATTGAACAACAATGCAACACAATCCATCGCCTTCATCAATTGTGAAAGAATGTCTTACATTTTCAATCTTCCAAAATCAAATTAAATAAAGCATCAGATGATCAATAGTCATCAGCACTCCATCTATGAACAACAATGTAACATAATCCATCCCCTTCAATTATAAAAGAATGTATCACATGAAGGGGAGCAACAATCCCACACATAGTGTGATGGTGTCATAAATGACATGCAGCGTCTTAAAGCTCTAAGTGACACAGAAAATAAATTACAATGGTATTCTGTAACTTCATTCCACCAACTATTTCAACTAAATTAAATAATAAAATAAAGAAAAACTAGAAATTTCATCAGCAAGATATTTCAACACAAATACAAGTTCCTATATGGTCATTCTAACTTGTCAACCAAAGTAGTGCCTTAACAGGTTAAGCTTGGCAAATAACAAACTTGAATTATAAAACTGATTCATATCTGAAAATCTCAAACTACTTCCTTCCCCGGCTAAGCCTCTGCAGTTGATAATTGACACTTCCCCAAGACTTCCTGTTTTTTTTACTCTGAAACAAACAAAATTGAAGTATTTTTTTAAACCACTTAGTTCATGATAAAAAGGATTAAAAAAGGGAACCCTGAGAAGAGGGGAGGCAACCAAAGATAAAGGCTTTCATTAAACTAATATCTATATTACCTGAGAATCCATACAGGCATTTAATAGGTCCTTCTGCCGAGCACATGCCTCACTATCATTATGGCTTACAGCCAAACAATTGAGAAACGATATCATTTCCTTCATGCAAGGTTTATGAAGTGAACCAAATTTCTTAGGGTTGATATAAATCCCACCAGCTTTCCGCCCCATTATCCTACAACTTGACATCCAACCAGGAAAATGTCAACTGTTGTTTGATTTACAGATAAATAAATAAAAAAATATGTAATTGAAAAACCGATGATTGAAAAATAGGTCATTTTATAAAAGAAATTCATGTCAAGAAAATGGAACCAAAAATATAATAAATAATGTGAACACTAACAAAAGTCTAATGCTGCTGCTCGTGTGATCACCAAGAAACATTCACCCAACGTAAGAGACAAATAAACAGTGTAATTTTGTAACCTCAGGATGCTAACAAAGCTAACCTTCATATATGGCCACCTTTCATTCTTTTCCCTTCTTTGTCTAGAGTACATAACAATATCGACCAAGTTGGAAATCACATTATGCATATAATATAAGAGACCAAATTTTAAAAATATTGTGTAATAATACACTTTTCAAAAAGACCAAATTGCTTATGTGGTTCAATTACAAACCCAAGAAGTAGCTCCTCTAAGTAATGTATAACTAAGGGTGCCCTTGGTAAATGTCAAAATATGAATTAAATCTGTTCATGCATAGTAGTTTATTTGCCCTTCGTCCACCAGTACCAAATTCCTCCCTATTTCCACTCTAACTAGTGTGGCGCCTCTTATATCTTTTGGGAGGGCCCCAAATTTATTTACAAGTTTTTTTGTTTTAAAAATAAAAATCCTTTAACTTAGCACCCAAACAAAGTGCTCTTTCTCTTTGCCCCCAGAAAAAACACTCTAGCTCTGCCCCTGATTGTATATCTGTGCGATGTAAAGGGCTGTTTCTTTGGTAAGATTCAAATGCAAATTAACTGCATTAAGCAAGTAGAGAAAGAAGAATAAGCAGAAATTCATTATGCATAGCTCCATTGAATAGGATAGGTAAAGGAGTATTCAACTGAGTAAGGTTGAGTTGCAAAATTACAAATAGTATTATATATTCCATTGCAAAATTCTTTCTTCCAAAAACAGCTAACAATATGTACATGCAGAAGGTTATACTTGCTGCAAATTATATTCCAAGCAGGATGCATAATAATTGGAGGAAATGCTTCTGTTCTTCATCAAGTTATACCCTTCATTTTAACATATTTCTTTCTTCTTAGGAAGCTCCAACCCTGAAAAAACCATTAAAGGTACTTACCTTTTCCCTGATGCAACTCACCCATCATAGAAAACGTAAAAAAGGAACCATCAAATCTCCCAAAATAAATTAACTATGAAAAGAAAAGTCAAACTCATGGAAAAAGTAAAGGACCCATTGATAGTTTAGATCTTGACCCAACGTTTGAAGATGTAAAAAATGGGCTTTTCAGCTTTCCCTTTCAATTCCAGTTAACCATTGAAACCAAAACGTAAACCATAGCCGGTATTAATTGTGAAGAAACGCAAAGGAAGAGAGAGAGAGAGAGAGAGAGAGAGAGAGAGAGAGAGAGAAACGATGAGAAAGAGTGAAGAATGAAAGCAGACGAACAGGACGAAGCTTACCGGAGGGAGATAGAGGGGTGGCGATGCAGGCTGAAGAGGTGTCACCGGCGAGCTTTTGACCACCGCTCGAACGGAGAAGATGCCGACGATCGGGGAGAGAGTACTGAAGTGGATGCAATAGAGAAGGAGAGAGAGTGGAAACGAAAAACAAAAGGAATAACTAGAAGAAGCAAAACGTCGACGTAGTGGGAGAGAAGGGGTGGGCCATGTGGAATTTTAGGGCTTTAACTTGAAATCATGACCAATTATTGGGTTTTAATTTCTGAATACAAAACATTGGCCCGGCCCATCTCAGCCCCAATTTAGATATTTAATTTGCATTAAATTTTTTTTTAATAAAATTTTTTCTTTTAACACTTTCATTATAATTTTTTTCTGAAAATAAAATAAACTAAAAGTAAAATAAAGTAAAATTAAATATATTTTGTTTTGGTGTTAAAAATCAAACATTATTATATCAACTTATAATGCACCAGTTTAAAATTTATTTTTTGTATCTAAGTAAAATTAAATTTAAGGAGAGAATTTAGTATATATTGAATATGATGGTTAGTGAATTTTTTTATTAAAAAAAAATTAAAATTTAAACAACTTTAAAAAAGATACTTTTTTAGAATGCTAGTAAAAATGAAAATAGATCAAGTCTTTAATTAACAAATTTAATTTTAATTTATTATTATATTTTGTTTAAAGATAAAAAAATTAAGAGAAAAAATTTTAATAATTAAATTATATAAAAATGATAAAAAATTATTATTATTGTTCAAAAATAAATCATAGAAGTGTGGGACTGCGGGGGCGGGCATCAAGGGAAGCAAGCGCATTTGGAGGGAAAAAGATCAGAAGAAGTGGAGAACGGAGGAAAGCATGCCGGTGGCTAGGCGAGAGAGCTCCGATGGCAGAGTCATTGCTCACGTAGACATGGATTGCTTCTACGTTCAAGGTCCCATTCTCTCTTCCTCCGTTTTCTTCTTTTCTCTTTACCTTTTTAGGGTTCACAATCACTTGAATTGATACTTGACAACGCCAATTCTGAGAAAACCGTTTTTTCGAACTGGGTGACGTTAACTTGTGCTTCTCAGTATTTTCAAATAATACCCAATATCTGGACTATCAGTCTATCATCATAATTTGGTGCTGCCAGATGCTCCTTACTTAAAATGTACGAAATGAGGGGTTTTTTTTTTTTTTCAAAAAATATTCTTCATCTGTTTTCGCCTGTTCTATTCAGGAAAATAGAGAACCCAACGACCCATAAGTTTTGGTGTGGATACATTCCATTCAACATTTATCCGGAGGAAGAAGCCTGCTTGATGTTGTGATGAGTTCTTCATAATCAGTTTTGAAATAAGGGCTCGTTTCGATAAGTTTATAAGAAAAATACTTTTTTGATATATCTTATTTTAGTAATTTTTTTAAGAAAAAGTAATTTTATATTTGGATACAATATTTAAGAAGTACTTTTAAATAATAAAAAGACTTTTAAGTTTGTTTGGATAAAAAAAAATAGAAGCACTTAATTTATATCAAAATTATTGAAAAAAGACATCCTAATGCAAGATATGATGAGTTATGATATGTAAGATATGATTAAATGGACTAGCATAATAGGGACAATGAAATTTTTAAGTATGTCATGACAACAGCGTCATGGAAAACGTGACGTAAGGTAATAACAACATGTCTAATTGTATATTGTTGGAATTAAAGGGTTTAGGTAGAGAAAAAAAGAAAGTAGAATGACGACGATTAAATAATAGTATTAAGTTAATATGAAAGAGATGTGATTGATGTATTACAAAAGATAAAGCATTAACCTCTATTTATATTCTAATAACTCTAATTAAATAAGGAAATAAATTAGAAAAATATAATAAAATTATGATGTGACTCCTAAATTACTTCATCAATTAGTGCACTAATTGATTTCACAATATATTCTAAAGATCTTCTAAAGATATTAGAAATATATTTTAACACTCCCTCTCAAGCTAAAGCTTACTAAGCTTTAAGCTTGTTACAAATAAATACTTTAATTAAATAACATAAATATAAAGTGGACTCCATGGCTGAAACACAACTCAAGATGCTGGGAATGCCGGAGAGATAAACATTGCTGGAAAGATAACTCAGTAAGGAATGATCATCAGCCTACGTGAGAAGAAAGGATTTTAGGGTTCTGCTTGACTAGATGGCAGACCCAAAAGACTTGAGGATTCTAGGGTTCTACTTGACTAGACAGTAGACCTAAACGACTTAAGAGATTCTAAGGATTTGCTTGACTAGATGGTAGATCCAGACAACTTAAGTAGAAATACCACTCGTATTATTCATCAGTGGAAAAGAAGTCACCGTTGGAATGATCGTCGATGGGAAGAGAATAACATCACAAATATTAGTATTAAAGAGATGTCACCACTGATATGACTCATCAGTAGGAAAGAAGTCACCATCGGAATGATCGTCGATGGGAAGAGAATAACAGGACAAATATTAGTATTGAAGATATGTCACCACTGATATGACTCATCAGTAGAAAAGAAGTCACTATCGGAATGATTGTCGATAAGAAGAGAATAACATCACGAACATTAGTATTGAAAAGTCACCACTGATATGACTCATTAGTGGGAAAGAAATCACCATCGGAATGATCATCGATGGGAAGAGAATAATATGGCAAACACTAGTATTGAAAAGATGTCACCATTAGTATGATTCATCAGTAGAAAAGAAATCACCATCAGAATGATCGTCGATGGGAAGATAACATTACGAACACTATTATTATCACTACCCCTCAATGCTATGCTAGCATTGGAAAAGAGTCAAGCAGTAAAAAAATAGAAAAAATAGATGAGAGAATGGATTGAGAAAATAATAAAGGAGAATTTACAAAGGAATTCTATAGAACTCGACACAGCGGAAAGAATGGACACCCTCAAAGTGGATGGTACTACTCTGATACAATGTTGAAATTATAGGGTTTAGGTAGAGAGAAGGAAAAAAGTAAAATGAAGATTAAACAAATGTATTAAGTTAATATGAAAGAGATGTGATTGATGTATTGCAAAAGACAAAGCATTAACCTCTATTTATATTCTAGTAACTCTAATCAAATAAGGAAATAAATCAGAAAAAATAATAAAATTGTGATATGACTCCTAAATGATTCTATCAATTAGTGCACTAATTGATTCCACAATATATTCTAAATATGATGAGTTATGATATGTAAGATATGATTAAATGGGCTAGCATAATAGGGACAATGAAATTTTTAAGTATGTCATGGTAACAACGTCATGGAAAACGAGACGTAAGGTAATAACAACATGTCTAATTGTGTACCTAAAGGCTTAACAATATATTGCTAATGTTGTTCTATTTTACTTTCCCTAAGTAGTATATAGTCATTAAAATCAGAATTCAATTTAAGATATTAGGACACAATGACTTGAAAGTTGCATTGTTTAAAATGTAATTCATAGAATTACCTAGGGAGGTTTATGTAAATAAGGTTTATAAGAAGGAAAAAAAGAGGATATAAAATGTAATTTTTAATAAAGATAAAGGATATTTTTCTCATAAAATTATATTAAAAATCACTTCTCTTTTTACTTTTTCCAGAAGTTAGAGATCATTAGCTTCTAAAAAAAGAGGTAAATTAACTTTTTTTTTTTTACTTTTACTTTTTTTAAAAGTTGCATCCAAACACACTTGAAAATGTGTTGAAGCACCTTTTTTTTTTTTTAAAAAAAAAGTGTAACCAAACGGACTCTAATTAGTTATGCAGTCTTCAGAAATCATTGTTAGGTTATTACAATTCCGTAGTATTTGGTAACTGTATGGTATAATTCGTTTGATGCTTTGTTAAATTATGTTATAATTTCCAAGACAAAGTTTTGCCAAAAGCACTAGAGGTGCGTTTATTGAAACACGGATTTAAGTTTACCAATGCAAAATTAAATATGACTTTTGTGATGACTGAACAGCCACATACTTAGAGAAAATAATGAAAGCCGATTTTTCCCTAACAGATTGGACCATAAGATAATAGTTTTATTGTGAGTTGTGTATGTACTTTTGATTGATTCCAACTTGCAGATAATAAACCAATTTGAGTAGCTGTAAGTGTGGAATGTTTTATTTATCCCCTATTAGCTGATGGTTACTTATAAGGCTCTGAAATAGTGAAAATTCAAATTAAGGAATTTTTGTTTCTGTTTACATATACATATTTTAAGAGTTAAATACTTGCCACTTCAGCAATAGGTTAGGCGATAACCTATCTCTCCATCAAAGGTGGGAGCCAGGTTCAAATCCCCCCTCCCCCTAAAGACAAAAAAAGAGTTAACTACTTCCAATTGGTAGAGAAGCATTGACGTATAAATGAACTTCCCTCTCTTAATATTTAGAGACTATAAAATAGTTCACTACTGTTGTTTCCTCTGGCTTTCTTCTCAATTTTTGCAGAACATTCCCCTACTGTCTTTATTTTTTTTTTCATTTTTCATTTTCTTTGTTTAAGTGTCAGCTGATTATATGATGTTTACATTGTAGTGGAACAGAGAAAGCAGCCAAATTTAAGGGGCTTACCCACTGCTGTCATACAGTACAACTCATATAAAGGTGGGGCCTTGATTGCTGTTAGCTACGAGGCTCGCAAATATGGTGTGAAACGGTAATAAGAACTCTTCTATAAATTGTGTGCTTTGACATTAAGTATGAGTTTTGGAAAATCCATTTTACTACATAGTTTTCAGTTCAATGCGGGGTGCTGAAGCAAAGGAGGTATGCCCACAAATTCAACTGGTCCAAGTCCCAGTAGCACGTGGTAAAGCTGATCTCAACACATACAGGAATGCAGGTTCAGAGGTATATGGAGTATACAATTTAATCACTTCAAAATGAATTATCTTAGAGTCACTCACTGAGATTAAATTATGGTGAATTTCAAATTTTCCAGGTAGTTTCAGTTCTTGCAAGGAAAGGTCGTTGTGAGAGGGCTTCAATTGATGAAGTATATCTTGACCTTACTGATGCTGCCGAAACAATGTTAATGGAAACTCCTCCAGAAAGCATGGAAGATGTTGAGGAGGAAGTTCTCAAATCACATGTTTTGGGGCTTCACAGTATGGTCAGTTGCTATGCTTACATATTTTTCGTTTTCTGTGCTCACTCTATTAATCTCAAGATAGAAAATATAGTTATTTTCTTGTTTATTTTATAGGTTATTTTTGTCTTTCATTATTATTTTTTAATTTTTGGCTTAGTGGGTAGTTCTATCAATATTCTGCAAACCAGATTAGTCAATGAACTGAAAAAAAGAGTGCTTCACAGTTCACCAGTTCAATCATGGTCGAATCAGAATTTTAATGTGTGTGTATATATCTCAAATTATATTATAATATATCATAAAATAATAAGTCAATAGTTCACCCGTTCAACCATAGTCGAATCAGAATTTTAATGTTGTGTGTATATATTTCTCAAATTATATTATAATATATCATAAAATAATAATTCAATAAACATGTAAGTTATAAAAAATATGTAAATAGTAAATACAAATGTTTATAAATTGTATTATAATATATACAGCATTTAATATCTTATCCTGTAATTGAAAAATCAAACTGGATGAGGCATAATGATAGAGAACTGAACCGTCTAACTTACTGGTTCAGAGGTTTACAGTCAAACTGGTTTCTGGTAATGCTGTAATAGACTTCATTAGTTTACCACTCCGATAATTTCTCTTTCCAAATAAAATCATGGTGGCAGCTAGGCATGAGAGCATATTGGTTTTGTGTTTTTTAGGATGGAAGTGATGCCAAAGAAGAAGTTAGGAAGTGGCTTTCTAGGAGTGATGCTGGTTACCATGATAAGCTATTAGCTTGTGGGGCTTTCATTGTTGCTGACCTCAGGATGCAGGTGTTGAAAGAGACTGAATTCACATGTTCTGCTGGGATTGCTCATAATAAGGTAAGAAGCAGCCTTGGTATGTTTATATTATTATATACCTATTATTTTGTCCCAAATTTCTGACAAGTGACAACTTTGTTCCTAAGGATATGTCCTGGTTTTAAATGGCCAGTAACTTATATATGATGCTTTCCACAGATGCTGGCCAAACTTGCTAGTGCTATGAACAAACCTGCACAACAAACTGTTGTGCCACACTCATCTGTCAAAGAGTTGCTTGAGTCTTTGCCAATAAAGAAAATGTATGTTATTAATTGAAAGATGTTATCATGTATTTCACTCAGATTTAAATTTATGCTATATATCCTTGACTTTACATTCTTTTGAAGTTTGTGAAGATATCACATGGCTGATTTTTCTGCAAGTCTGCTAACAATTTTGAAAATGCCTATGTGCATGGTCATTTAAATTGTAATTGATGATGTTGAAGAAAACTTGGTTTTCAGGAAACTGCTTGGGGGAAAGCTGGGGAGTTCCCTACAAAGTGATCTTGGTGTCAACACTGTTGGTGATCTGCTTCAGTTTACAGAGGAGAAGCTACAACAACGTTATGGGATCAATACTGGGTGAGTATCTGTCTTCTATGTCTTTAATGATCACATTTAGGTGGTCTCGTATTTTGAATAACAATTTTGGAGTCTCTTTCTAATCAGATGACATGAATTGCCTCAATTTGGATGACTGGAATATTCTGAACAAAATCTCTTAAATATGCATGTGCATTTGCATTGTGGTTTAACTACCCATGTGCATTTGGATGACTATAAATTTTATAGTTCACATTGTGGTTTAGTTGCTCATGGTCTGGTTGTCCATTTGCACGTCTTCATAGCAACCTGTTGGTATGCTATTCCTGATTCTGGCTTTTACAGCGTTGCAGTACTTGGTTGTGGAATATTGCAAGAGGAATCAGCGGGGAAGAAGTTGAGGGGCGCCTACTTCCCAAGAGCCATGGTTCTGGCAAGACATTTCCTGGGCCTCAGGCTTTGAAGACAATTGCTTCTGTAAGAATTCTCCTCTGACCTGATGAAAACTCCTGGCACTTTATTTCGGGTGATGCTGCTTTCTATAGCACTGTATTACTAATGATATCCATCATATTTCACATGTATAGATTATATAATGGTTAGAATTTAGGAATGCCATCCAAAACTGCAACTTAAAAGTTGCATATACTTTAATCTTGATGCTTCAGAAACAGTCACATTCATATTTTTCAATCTGCTGACAATTCTTGTTACTTCATTTTTGCTAGATATAGTTTCTAGAAATGCCGTCCAAACATGGGCCATGTCACCTGGTACTTTCATCATGCATAACAATTTTTTTCTTTTGAATTAAATATGTGCTCTAATTATTGTAAAGCATGTTAGACACACTTATGGCTATTATTTTTGAGTTCTAGGCAGAATATGTCGGATGGTTAATCCCAAAATTAGTAATTGTGTTTTGAGGTCATTGCAATAATATGCAATCTGATGGTCACGCTTCTAATCATGAGATGGTCCCTTTTGACTCTTTTTAAACTATGCATATGCAGGACCCACTTCTGTAGTCATTGGTCTCTTCATTAGTCAATAGTCATTCTCCCTTTTCAATTCATTTTCTGAATTGAATTGCTGTCTGCTATTTGCTGTGTCTAAAGCTTCATAATAGAGTGATGCAGGAGTGACTTCTTTCATGCTCAGTTTTTTCGTATGCTGTTTGCTTCAGTGTGTTTTGTTTTTATTTTAAAGTGTTTTGTATGTAGTAACTAGTTACATGACTAGTAGCATGTGACTTTTTAATGATGTCTATACCTTAAGGCTAGTTTGACTCTGAAAGATTGGGCTGGTTTTAGTAATATGTTAATAACCCTAGTATAAATAATCCTAGGGATTTGTATTCAGCCATCTTTGAGCCGTATTGTAAAATTTCATATTTGAGAGGTTTCTAAACCCTAGAATCCCTCTTATTATTGTTCCACTTCAATCTATTGTATTTCTCTTCCCAAATTCTATCATGTAAGCTGCTGTCAATCATCTTCTACTGCATCATATAGTGGATTTCTAGTTCTGCACAAATTGTCAGTATGGTTGTCAGAGGCAATTGTATTTTCTCTAGAGCAGTCACTTGAAATAGAGATTATGTCATGGGATTACATTTGGTTTCATAATGTCCATCGGCTTAAGGTTAGGAAAATGAGTTGAGTTTTCCAGAAGTTGCACATAGGAAAATACATGGGGATTTAGGTTTTTATTCTGAGGAAAAGAACAGAAATTATAGATTCAATGCAGATTTAGGGGTGAGAATTGGCTATTGGAATTGAATAGAATCTTGATTAGCAAGAATTGGGTGTGATCGTGTGGATGTTTGGAAAGCGGATCCCATGAACTCAAAAGGTTAGTGATCTCAAATAGAAGAACGGATGGAGTCTAACTCTGTTAAAAGAATGTAAGCTTACCGAAAATCTGTTTTTTCATATTGCATCTACACTGTCAGACATGATGCACAAACCTCAAGGCATTATTGAGGCTTAAGTTTTTCAATTGCCATTTGTTGTAATTCCAAGATCATATGTTATGATAGATAGAAATTACTAAATAGATAATTTACTTTAAAATCATAATTTACACTAATGAATATAGTAACACCAAATATTATAAACATATAATTTGTTGATTTGATAAAAGAAAAAAATAAAGGTAGCCTTTATCTAAAAAATACAAATGTAGTCAATTCTCTTTAGAGTACTTGGGTTGTGGGGAGCACTGTTTGAGTTACAATAGAGAAAAATTGGTACTCCTTTCTAATAATTGAATTACACAGGAGCTTATATTAAACAAGATATACCCATGGCTAAACAATGTTTGATCTAGTGGTTAAACATTACTCTGCAGTTTCATGATTTCCCTTGATATTGAATTCTTGAGTTTATTGAACCTGATGGCACCGTAATTATATATTATGAATTCTTTGCTAATAGTTTTTGGATATTTGCATTTGCAATTTCCTCTTTGCTTTATTTCCTTGGTGCCTCTTGGATCAGATATTATCATTCGTGCTCCCCTATAAATTAAATATTGTGTTTTATTTTGAGTTTATGTGTTGGCTGGCATTCATAGGAACGTGATTTATTATATTTGTTACTAGGTTTTTGTTTTTTTAGTTTCAAGAGCAAGAAAGTCTATATCATTACATCTCTTTTTGTTATTATATATTTCTTTCTTCAGGTTCAGCATTGGCTTAATGAACTGTGCGAAGAGCTGAGTGAACGCCTTCACTCTGACTTGGATCAAAACAAACGGATTGCACACACACTGACTCTGCATGCTAGAGCATATAAGGTGGTTATTCTGTGACTGATCTGTGCATAATTCTCGTTACATAGATAAAATTGACCATTTTTGCTTTTTCACTATCTCTAATTGTTTATTTTTATTTTATCTTCTTCATCAGTAGTTTTATCTACATCCATTTTATCTCGGTTTTTATGTTTGTTGCAGGCACGGGATTCAGATTCACATAAAAAGTTTCCTTCTAAATCTTGTCCTTTAAGATATGGGACTATGAAGATTCAAGAAGATGCTCTAACTCTATTTCAGGCTGGATTACGTGAATTTATGGGCTTGTACGACTGTAAGACTCATGGAAACGAAAATAAAAATTGGGGAATAACAGCACTCTCTGTTTCTGCCAGTAAGATTGTCTCCATACCATCTGTAAGTTTGAACTGCTTGGTTACAAACTCTTCGCTTCTGATATTGGATCACCTTAAAACAGTGAGGGATATCACTCGCTTTTGAAATGAAATAACCTGCAATTATTATTATAGCATGTGATATGCTGTTAATATCAGTATTTCTAAGCTATGTGTTCAATACTTGGTTTACACTTGTCAACATAGTCAGCCTTAAAAATCTATTTTTCCTTTTATTTTTGGGTGGTCCTAAACAATTGATATCTGTTAGCCTCATATAATGATACTTGAAAATTATATCTTAAACTGCATTTATGTCCAGGGGACACATTCAATTGTTAAATACTTTGGTGGGAAATTTCCTTCCTGTTCTTCATCGAAGCAATCACTAGATAATGTCATCGATGAAGCTACGCAATCATCACCTTCAGGTTTTCCATCATCTCTTTTTGTTGCATTAATTGTTAAATTATTCATTCTCTTACATTCCACTTCAATTTGATGGAGGCCATATGCTTAAGCAGGTAGTGAAAATTGTTTGGGAATGATTCCCTGTGAATTACAGCTCAAATATCCTGAAGAAGACACAAGAATGAAGTTTTCAAACATTTCAAAGGCTAGTTTGGATCAACAGGTATATCATAGCAGTAGTGGAAATTGTTTGGGACTGATTCCCTGTGAATTACAGCTCAAATATCCTGTAGAAAGACACAAGAATAAAGTGTACAAAAGGCTAGTTTTGATCAACTGGTTGATCATAGCAAGTATTGAAGCATATGTGATAGTCAGATTTCATGTAAAGATCTGCAATTTGATTGCACATTTAGGGAAATAAAATGCTTATACAATTATTCACATAAAGGTGGATAAATTTTGAAAGGTTTTAATGGTTTACATTGGGATCTGATAGAAATATTTCACACAGCAGATACACTTACCATCCTTGTATGAATATAATGGAATTTATCATAAGCAACATTATCGGAA
The DNA here is from genome assembly GCA_019955255.1 of Castanospermum australe. Taxonomy (NCBI): domain Eukaryota; kingdom Viridiplantae; phylum Streptophyta; class Magnoliopsida; order Fabales; family Fabaceae; genus Castanospermum; species Castanospermum australe. Next base: position 194,132 of record NSJW01000271.1, on the reverse strand, counting down.
GATTTGAAAACTTAGTATCTCATGAAAGATATCTTGCTGATTGGTATTCTATTGGACTCTCATATTCAATATTCATTTCTCATTTTAATGTGTTTCCCTCATGGCTTCACCCAAAGTACAATGCATTATTTACTGGGTACAGAATGTTGTACCTGTGCTTGTATAGGGATTAGGGATTAATCCCCATATGCAGGGATTAGTAACGTAAAAGTGGTGTAAAACAAAAGTGGTGCACAAATATCAGTATTCTGTAGTGTTATTCATGCAAATTGTAATGGACTTTATAGGGAAACATGTATACTTGCAGAGAATTTAGCTCTTACTATATAATAGCTTATGAGATAATGATGTGCATTGGTAATGTAGGGTATAAGTTGAGGGCTTAGAGCTCAAAAATAAACTTGCTTGTAGGAGAAATTGTTAAGTTTGTAAATGAATTCAACTACAAGAGTCTGCTTAGTCTGTGATTTCTTTCTGAGTGTTAAGATAATATTCTACCCATGTGTGCATCAGTGTTCAAATCCACGGCTTTGGTTCTCTATATGCAAATGATTTCAAGCAGAAAACAGGCCCAATCATGATATTTTTCTTTGTACAGGATCCGTCATGCAATTTATCAGGGCAAGTAGATGGCTTGACTGAGGAATCCTCCCTCATGTCATCCCCAGGTACTGTGTCATACTGGTTTCCGCCTGTTATTCCCATTTCTTTCTTGTTTCCTTCTGACATTGACCAAGGTTGGTTTGCTATTCAGGAAGTGAAGACAGAAAGACACGGAGTGAGCCACATGGAGATTTGCCAGCAGAAGAACCTAGGCTTATTTCCACTACATCTAGTTTGAAAGCACTTGAGAAGAAAAGGACATCAGAGAAGAAGATTCAAGTATGCCTTGCCACATAATTTTAACTGTTGTTTATCTAGTTTACCATGTCTAAATGCAATCATGATCCAGGAGCATAAAAACAACTTGATTATGATCCTGAAAGCAAGGATCTAGGATGGGTAGTGTGTGCTCTGATTACCGTTTCTTGACCAAGACTATTTATCTTTGCTTCAATAATGACCTGATCTGGCTATCATAATGCATAGTATTACTTTAGAAGACTCAGAAATGAAAAGAATTGCAGCGTCATGTCAACCATTAAACTTCAAGGTTCTCTTATGAATTATAATGGGAAGAATATTAAATTTTAGAGCTTTTGTTGATATGGAGCTTCAGCCATGAATCTAATGCTTTTTATATAAGAAGATTGTTGTCTTTTTGTGGCAGGGGAATTGTTCAATTATAAAATTATTCAAAAATTACCATAATTCGTACTCTTCATTGGAGCAGAAGAATGTTGCAAATGGCCAAGGTGTTGAAACATCATCATCAATTGGTAGTTTTCTAATCCCTTGCAATTAAATTTATGTGGTCCCGTCTCTTATTCGTAATGTCATAAATACTGCAGGCTCTCAGTCTGCAAGTGGTAATTATTTAACTTGTAATCAAGTTGAGCTGCCAGCAGAGAGCCCTCATGAAGAGATTGATACGAACAATGGTGGATGTAGTGTGGCTAATATGCAACAAGGAAGACAAGCTTGGAGTTATAAAATTGATGAGATTGACCCCTCTATCATTGATGAATTACCACCAGAAATCCAGGAAGAGGTTCGAGCTTGGCTTAGGCCTCATAAGCTGCCTAATGTGGCAAAACGAGGTTCTAGTATTACTCACTATTTCTTCCCTAAAAAGTAGATAAAATGATTAGTGACTTTGTTCTACTGTACATGCTGTGTGATGTTTTGGAAATGAGGCTGATTTGTGATTGGCTACTTGGTTGAGAATTTTATGGAGTCAGCATGAGGAACCGAGTTGTGTTATATGATGCTTCTTGTAGGGTTATGTAAATATGCATGTTTATTATTCTTTCCTACCGAAGTCAAAATAGGTATGCTATTTTTTCTCTTTTTTTGGTTGTCCCAGGAGGATTTCTTATCCTCCTTTTCTAAATTGTCTCTTAATTTAGCTTAAGCTTAGCTTTCCTGTCTTGGCGAGGCAATATCTGTTATAAGAATCATTTTTTAGGTTGGCAGTTGGTTTTAAGTACTGTGTACGAACTATCTGCGAGATTCAGGCATATTTTAAGTTCTTGTGTACATATTTTTTTCTTTTGTCTTGAACGTGATTTTTTTTTTAAACATAATCACTTTGACTCACATTTCAACAAAATTAAGTTCCTTGAAAAATTAAGTTTGCACAATTTAAATTTAAGTAATTTACTCAAACATTTCTTTTATTTATTTATTTATTTACGTAGCATGTTTATTGCTAAATATGGCTGATTCTCTTATATTTTGATTTAATCTGGAAGCATCATAATGCAAGTAAGGAAAAACCGATCATGCTACTTGTAAAACGTAGCTGCTATAGCTGGGCTATATATGCAATGAAAGCACAATAAAGCATAAAACAATCAATAATCAGTATAAATGCAAGTAATTTTTAGATGCAAAATAATTATAAGTTTGGTAAAGTTAAAACAATAACGAAAAATAGTAAAATTCATCTTTTGTCTCCCAAATATTTCTTTTACAAATTCATCTCTCAAGAATTAATTTTATTGATTTAATATTTTTAATTTTAAATCACTAATAAAATGAATCCCTACATCAATTTGGGTTTTTTCTAATTTTATTTGCAGAGGGATAAGATTTATCGAAAACTTAAAATTTAAAGTACTAAATTGATAAAATTAATTTTTTAAAGACAAAAGTGATAAATAAAATATTTGTGAAGGAAGAAAAATGAGTTTTACTGAAAAAAAAAACACATCTCAAGAAAAATTATTTTCACTCATGAAAGGATTAATTTGAGTTCAAGTCAAAGAATTGTAAGAACTTAATTAAGAAAAAGCTAAAATGCATTCAAGTACTAAACTAGGGTGAATGAAAAGTGTCATATATATTTTTTGAGATGAAGTTGCTAATTCAAAATTTTCTAAATATACCAAATTGATATAAGGAATACGCCTTTAAAATTAATAGAAATAATAATAGTATAGTTTAACATAAAAATTAATTTTAAAAATATTGTGATTGTAAAAAAAATAAAGATTTAATATTAATTTATTATTAACGTAAAAATTTTTTATATTATTATTAAATTATGTGTCGGTATATTATTCAAAATGTTTGACTAAAATAATATTTATTTAAAAGGCTGAATTTTTTTAATATACTAATGCATTATTAGATGATATAGTATAAAATTTTTTATATTAATAATTAATTAAAATTAAATTTAAAAAAAGATTAAAGGCTAAAGGGTTAAAGCTCTCCGTATCTATCATATTAAAAATAAGTTTGTATTTAAATTAATTTATTTTAATATTAAAATAATTTATGATTAAAATTTTTTAAAAAATATTTAAATTAAAAAAACACTTAACCACACACGGTAATATGTTCATTAGGTTGGTACGACGCGAACCCAAGAAAACGACCCAACTCTTGCTTTATACCTTCTCCTACGGCCATCACCGTCAACAATGGCCGTTTCACAAGCTCCTGTGGATACTGCCAAGGAATAGGAGTACTCATTTTGAATGAAACATGTATTAAATTCGATTGAGTTTTGTTCAGAAAGACAGTTTCTCAACCTCTGGCCTAACCTCTTCTTCGCAGTTCCCTCTCTCTCTCTCAGATATTCGTTTTCTGTTTTGAGTCAACTTCAAATTGTGCCTTCGTTTGAGATTGAGATTGGATTGGGAGCAATGGAATCTCAAGGAGGATGAAGTTGTGGCAAAACTGGGAAGTGGGTGAAGCAGGGAATGCTCAAAACCGATGTCCCGACCCGAATCAACCCAATCTTAGTCGGGTTGGTTTTGTTCGGAAGGGTCACCACAGCTACTAGCCTACTTTTCTGAATTGGCAGTGAGGTTGTTATTTTGTTACTGCAAGACTCAAGGTTTTTCCTTGCACTTAAACTGTTCGAAGAAATTCCCCATTTAGCGCTCTTCTCTCATCTCTCTTTAGAATGCACCAAACAATTTCTTTGCTGTTTGTGTGAACTAGTCTGCATGTTTTTCAAGCTAGTAAGCTTTGGCCATACTTTGATCCTCAATGCCGAGTATAAAGTCTAGATTTTTTTAATTTTTATCGCCGTTGATTTGTGCATACACTGGTCCTTGTAGTGAATCCTGAACACCTAATCTGCTGATTGCCAATTTGATTTTTATATTTGAATTTTAAAAGCAGTGACATCATGGGTTATGCGAACAAAGCAGCATCTGAAAGTTTTCTTCAGGTTCTTCCTCCTGTAGAATTTGCCTGCATTTATGGATCATCTCTTCATCCAAACAACCAAGACAAGGTCCCTTTTTGTTTTATACCCACAAGTTTGCTTGCTGTTGCTCTTCTTCTCAAATCTTTTTTTTTTTTTGGAAGTGTTTGTTCTCATTTCTGTATTTTTGGCTTTCTAGACAACCATGACAGATTATATTCTTGGTGTCTCTGACCCCGAACAGTGGCATTCTGAGGTACTGATATGTCATGACATGTTATGCTATGCACTTGTGTTAAGAGTTGCATAATATCCGAATACTTTACAAAATTTTTTTCTTTTCTTCATCCTACAATGGCAACAATCAAGAATCTGAGAATGAACAAGAATCACTATGCGTCATGGATGTTGCACCTTGGTGGGGAGAGGCTGGTACTGCTCTATTTTTCTTTTCTCTTAACTGATTCAGTTTTATTAAATGATTAAATCTGATGCTATAGCCTGATGTAATATGTAAGATTACCGAAGTTGCAGATAAAATTGGTGTGGGAGTACATTTCAACCCTTTTGTTACTTGGAATGGAAAGGTATTAACAGCTTGATGACTCAGCGTTGTGTGAATCAGACCTTTTTTTCAGTATCTAAAAATTCACCTTCCAATAGCATTTAATTGTGAATACTTTAATCTTTCTTACTTGTCCATAACGACACTTTTTTTTTGTTGATTTGTTGAATCAAGATTACTTCTTTATGATTTCCTCATCTATAAGCAAATTTGTGCAGTTGTTCAAGTATGGGGTTGTTCGAATGCATGACCTACTTCAAGATGTACTGCATTGGGAGAAATTCTACTTGTGCGGTCGTTTACAGAAACCAGTATGATACATTTCTCTTTTGAAGAAAAAAAATCTTCATGTTATAAAATCATTTGATTCTTGATTTGTGGTTTTGGGATCACTAATGTATAATAGAGATGTTTAACCAATAGAAGGATAGAGATGAAATGAAGGAAAAGATAAAAAATAAGTAATGAATAATTCTAGCTGCCTGTAGGGGTTTTTACTGTTTGGAGTACCAAAATACTTCTTTAGCTGAAATCTGTCCTTGTTTCCCAACTGTACATATGTGTAGCATAAGTTCATGGTCTTTTGTAGACCAGAATATGTGGTAGTGTGTGTAAATATCACAGACAAAATTGCTTTGTCTTTCAAATGTCTCATGTTGCACTTGACATTGTTGGCCTAAAATCAGGCCAGTGTCGCCCTTAGGACTCTTGGGCTTAACATCCCAACCCGTAGTGCCTATAATGGAAGCAGTCCCTCGGTGCGTGGTGCAATTCTGAGAAGTAATAAGAAAATAAAGTTAAACCCTCACTAGCAGCTTGAGGTTTTGAGGTAGTAACAGGCGCTTGATCTTTCATACAATACAATTGTTATTTATAATCTCCCCCCCCCCCCAAATCCACCGTCCCTTATTCCTCTCAGGTGCTATTTCTTGGTCTTAAATATAGTGTTACTCCTCTTCTGACAGATAGACTGCATCAAGCACATTGGAAGTATTTTCCAAACAGCTAATATTTGCAACCCTAACAGAGTAGATCATAATTCTAAAATACAATTACAGTGGAGGAGTAAATAATCAATTGGTTCATCCTGACTTTTACTCGTGTTACATTCACAAACTATTTGGTTAATGTAGTTATCAGCAGTAAAAAATATGCAGTTCAAGCAAAGCACACCAAAATTATTTTTTTCCTCCTTAAATCTTAAATTTCAGTAGGTCTAGCGTTGCCATCCTTGTGTCTCCTCAATGCATACAGCTTAGGTAGCCTGTTCTGAGGTGGAGCCGACATATATCTAGTATGCTTGTCCTGTTTTCTGAGCTATAAGAGATTGTTTCTTCAAGATCCTTAATTTCCTCATATATCAAATAATCTCTGAATAAAAAAACTACAGATCTTTTTATTTTGGCATCTGTACCAATTCATATTTTCCCATGGTGATGAACTATAAAGATTTAAGAGTATTATAATTACTCTAAAAAATTGTGTGGTTGGTCCAATTTTAAGTAGATGTAGTGCTGAGTATATTGTTGTAAGAGTTGTAAGAGCTTGTTTAGATTTGTGTGCCATATCTATCTCATACTTTGCCTTTCTTAACTTTCCTGATAATTTTAATCCATGACCAAGGCCTTTTTTTTTCTATGTTTTTGGGTGCATTTGATGCAGGCTCACATTGTTGTAGATGATTTGGACATTAACAGCATCAATTCTGTTAACTTGAGAGCTGCAGTGTCAGCTGCTCTTCTCCTTCTTCCATCAGAATTCACAGAGGTTTACTTCTTTGTTACTAAACTAATTACTTTGGGAGTTGGAACAACTGAAATGATTAAACCATAGCCTTGCAGGGAGATCTGTATGCCAAAGTGTGTAGTCTCTCATATATGGGTGACCTACGTATGCTATTTGCAGAGGATAAAAACAAGGTAGACCTTGATTGCCTACAGAGGTTATATGTCAGTTTGGTGAGAAAATTTTGGCTCACTCTTTACATATTGTTTCTGATATGAGTTAATTATGAATTATCCCCTTTATAGTTTTTTTTTTTTTCTGTTTTTCTTAGTGAAGATGTGAAACCTTTTATAGTTGTCATGTTATTGTTATGAACTCGCTCATGCTTGAATTTCTGGTTAACTGGATTTCACTTAATATAGTTGGAATTGTCTACTGAAACACCTATTGGAAAACTGTATGTGATTGTGGCATCTTCTTTGCTGAAGGAAAGCCATATGGATCATATATGCATTCTATTTGCCTTGTGTTTTCACTTATGTTCCTTTGTTCACAATCTGGTCCAGGTGAAGAAGATTGTAACTGGGCAGTTTAATCTATTCCAGTCGATGTACAAGCCATTTCTTGAAGAGTATGAGGCTAAGAAGTTATTGAGGCTTTCATCAACTGCCAATCACCAAGTACAAGTCTCTCAGGTCTTTATATTTTGGTATTAATTTTTTGAGAGAACTACAATTTGGGATATCTTTACCAACATATTTCCAATTTAGGATGATTTACCAAAAAATTGGTTGACAACATTAAAAAATGGTTAATATGTTTATTTGATTGGCCATTCTTTTGGTTAATTCATCCTAAATTGGAAATGTGTTCACCAGATATCCTACATAGTAATTCTCCCATTTTTCTTTATCATGCATTTGAAGGAATTTAACTTTGTTGTTCCTAAACACTATGATGAAGTATGTAACCTATGAAATATAGCATGCAGATTCGTTGTTCATTTAATTATGAGATCTTGAATTTTTCTCTAGTTTGAGCCTTTTTTAGTCTTAGAGGATCAGATACTATAGGTGCAACCATGTCTTTAAACAATCTGATCATAATCTGACCTTCAGAACAGTAAAAACTAAACGATCACAAGTTATTAATATCAGTTGCCAATCATCAAATTCATCTTTCAGGTCTTTAGATATCAGTGATTATTGGTTAAGGAATATAATATACTCCCAAGTAACTTGTGCACGCAAAGTAAAGGATACCTGTGTTTTTTTTATGTAGTTGTTGTATTAGTATAAATAAATGCATAGGGTCAACTTATGTAAGTCTATCATTATGAGCAATAAGAAAAGTGGGTGTCTCTTCTCAGCAGCTCCTCTCTTTTGTTTTCCTGCTCTCTCTCTCCCCCCCCCCCTCTTCTAAAAAACTCCATCGTTTTGCAGCAGTTTTATATCTTGAAGAGAGATTAACATATGTATACTTTTTTATATTAAGATATTCTTCCTCCAGCATTTCAAGGGATTTAACTTCCTTTAACATAATGATCACTATAATGAAGTGTAACCTATTGAGATCTGGCATATGAACTTGTGATTCCTTCTATCCATGTCCAGCTTGTTATTTAGTGCCACTTGATGTTGACACGAGGAAGCAATATGTTTTTCTTTTTCTTTCTCCAGTTTCCATTAAGAAGAAGAAGATATAAGCAATGATTTCCAGTTATTGTGTTTTTCATCTCCTTCTAGAATCTAGATTTTCTAGTATCAACATTTGGTTGCTATTTAATTGTTGATGCCATTCTGTAGGTTTTATATTTTGGAGATACGTGATAGCTTTTTTTATGTTCTTGAAAATGTTTACTTCTATATATATATATATATCATTTGTTGATAATGTATGGTACTCTAGGTCATGTGTTTGTGCTGCTTAATGGAGAGATTTCCTTTTAATTTTTAATATACAGGAAATTTTATGGAGTCAAATACCATGCAGAAGCTGTCTAGTTGTGTATGATATAATGTTGCATCTTCAGAGTTGGATAGACCAAGTAAAGAAACTGTTTTTACTTTTTAAAACAGGATTGTGACTTATCAGTTGCTTGCTCTCTAGTTTCTGCTCTTCCTCCAGCAATCAGAAGCCAGATGAGTATGAAGCAAAGAGAGAAGATGAAATTAAGTAAAACTGGTATTCTCATAATGCATTAAAGAATTGTTTCTGAAATATTGCTTCACCTTCAAATATTCCGTTTCCTCCAAACAAGGAGGGGAGGGGGGATAGTCAAAGAAACTAGAGTAAATGATCTTTCAAAGATATACGCAACATCACATTAGTCCTCCATTTATATGCGACATCAAATTGGTTCTTTAATGTCAAGTTATGCCATCAAATTAGCCCTTAAAGTGACATCAAATTAGTCCTAAAAAGGACGAAACTGATGGCATTAATTGTCATTGAAGGACTAATTTCATCTCCAATATAAATGGAGGATCAATGTGATGTTACGTGTTTTTCAGAGGACCAAAATGGGCATTTACTCAAGAAACTAAAAATAATTTTCTGAACAGTATAAAAAAAATGAAATTATGAATGAAATTTGTCATAGTCTTTTAAATCTTTAGATGGTACTTGGTGGTGGTGAGATTGTAGATCTGAATAGGAATGTATGTCATATTAAGGAAAAAGGGCTATGATTTCAGGTCGAATCATACATGATATTACAATCAGCTCCAAAGAAGAGGCTGCAAATTGCTTGCAGAGAGTTCTGAGGCAAAAAGTAATGGTATCAAGTGCAAGGCAGGCCATATCTGGCCTGCTGGCTATTGGCGGGGTTAATGCTAGCAGGTATCTTGCTAATAAAGTTAGCAAGGCCTGGAAGTCATGGAGATGATTCTTGCCATATTGACAATCACAGACATGAGGTTTTCCAGCTTGAATGCCAACCATGGGAAGTTTACAGAAAGACTTGTCTTGTGACCTTTTTCTTTTCCTCCCATCAAGGAGGTAACCTTTTCCCTTCTTAAAACTCTTCCTTTCATAGTAAAAGCGATAAGGTCTCAGCAACAATAGCAAGAGATTTAATAACTGGATTGGCTGGCACCTCATCATTCTTCACTTTCGACATGAGATAATTGCTGACTAGTATAGGCACAGTGTTTGATTTGCCAATACTTTTTGTTGTTAAACTCAGCAGTTCTTTGCAGATGATAGTGCATGCTTCAGAAGAATACTGAGATGTTGGTCAAGGGGTTTATAGTTTGTGGAACAGCAAGTTTGGATTCACATGTGTAGACCCATTCGTTTCTTCATCCGTTCTCCCATTTTTCTTGTGATTTATATTTTTTTTCTACGGAAAGAAGTGGAATTTTTTTGGAAGAGGCTGTATATTCCAGTTTTGTGAATAATAATCCACATAAAAGTTAATAACATGATTCTAATATTGTCTATGATTGTGCTTGCTCCTTTTAGATGCTGTGGAGATTTAAAGATGAGACATTGCTTTTGGAGTCTTCAGCAAGGAAATTTGGTCTCATAATTTGTTTCTCTATACCTTTCAATGTATCATAAAAACACCCAACTTCAAATTTTTGGTTGCTCATGAAAATTACTAGTTATCTTTTTTGTGAAATGATGAATTTCATTCAATACAAATAATCTTACGCAGATAAGTGAACAACTCAGCAGAATCCTTGAACCACACTAGAGGAAATTTTCAGAGCTTTGTATGATATTACAGGTGCAGCCTTGCACATTTGTTATCCCTAACCATCAAATCATTAGGTGAGAGAACCTAGTCCACAGAGCTACCACTTCAGGCGTGGTCTTTTTTACATCTCCCTCTTCCAAAACGTTAGAAGTTCCAATTTTAACAGCCTAATCAATCATTGCCTCCCCACTACCCAGTTTCTTATTACAGCACTTATAGCAATGTTTCAAGCTTTGAATTAAATGGTACCCGTAGGACTACTTTGTGGTTTGTGTGCGCTGCAAAGAAAAGAAGTGGCATTAGGATTCACATATGAAGAACCGCAGCAAATTTGAGAGTAAACTTGTGACAATTACCCCATATGAAGCTTTCATCGGTTTATCGGTCTGATCGGCCGATCCAAGTCGGGTTTTGAAAACACTGATCAAAAGGCTTCATTTAGCTAGAATTAGAAAAAACTGGGGGCAAATCATAAGTTTACAATTGGTCTGTTGAACTAGTTCACAAACTGTGTTTCGTGAAATCATTGGAGATGGGATACGATACTGCTACTTACACATAGGTTGTTTCGACAAATGAATAAGCGTGGGATCATTGAGATCTGTTTTTTCTTTTCTTTCTAATGAATCATTGAGAATTGAGTTACACAATACTAAACTTTGTGTTTTGTGAGATGAGGAAAATGTTTTCGTGGATCAAGGAGATACAAACAAGCAACCCTTTGTGTGTACGTTTGTCTTACGAGTCATTAGAGAATCACTTTAAGTCTTGTTTGTCCATTAGCAAATTTGATAATTTCTTGTATGTAGTTGTGAAGTTTTGTTTGGAGGCAAGAAGTGTTCCCTTATCTAATTTGATGTAGGAGCCTATTTTTGCAGCAGGAAGTGTTCCCTTATCCCATCAGACTCCACCGTTTTTTTTTTTCAAAAATTTCTTAACTGGCTACTTTTTCATAATAATTCTGGTTGTTCGGCTTTTGCCATCGTCCGCCATTTGAACTCGAGTGATTTTGAGGTTTAACTTTTATTAGTTAGAGATCCAGTTCATGGTTCAACCAGTCTTTAAAACCATGCTCAACCCCTAAACTAAGAAACTTCACAACTTTGGTGTCACATAGAATGGAAGTGAGGGGATCCCATTTTTGTAGGACCCGCCAAAATTTGCAATCCATCCACCACACTGGAGATTTCATGAGAAAAGTATTCGACTTGGGAGTAGCTAGGACTTTTGAGGAACAAGAAATATGACCCTTCTAATTAAACCCCAGAGCCCAAGTGAGATGTGTGTGGCCGTTCTACAAGACTTTTTCTTTTTTGTTTCCCAACTCATATAATACAAGACTTGTATTATGTAAAGACTTGTACTATGTGAGTTGGGAAAGGATCTATGTGGACTTCTAGTTCTGACCATTTTTTTTTTCTGCTCAGCAAACTACAGCCCACCCTTTTTGTGTCACCCTTTGAGTCATATTGCTGAAGTGGACATAAATTGTTGGTTGTATAACTGCAAGTATTGTGATGTTTGCAATACTTGCTGTCTTTTAGCTCTTCAGGTGACTAGTTTTTGTGTCCCTAAGGCAACTTCAACTGGTTGTCTTTAGAGGAGCAAATCAAACATCTAGTTAGCTCTTACTGACAAAACTCATCTTTTCCCTTGTTCTAGCTGGTTTCAAGGCTTGCCAAACTTGATTGGCCTAATACTGTACCAATACCAATCTCTGCTTGATTTAGCAATTGCACTAAGGCTTCATTAATGGTTGGTTTGATTCATAAGCAGATTGGCAACCTGGACTCCAACCCCAATGCAAGGGGCTAGTTCCTGTACTTTTATTGCTGCCTGCATCAGAAATATTTTAATGTAGGTTTGGGTCACAGAACAGAACACAAATTCGTTTGACAATGGAATCTAATTTTAAGGTGTGTAAGAGAAGCATTTTTTTGCAACTGCTGCTCAAATAAGTTATAAATGAGAAGCAAAAAGTAGTTAAACTACTCGTTTAGTAATCTTAATTCTTATAAAAATGATTTTCACATAAGTGATTATTGCTACAGTGGAAATCTCATAACAACGGCAAACTAGAGGATTTCTCCATCAGCATATACATAGGGAAACAGCAAAATTGTTACTATAAGGCAATGAGCAAAGAAGTTTATTTGGAAAAAGAGAAATTAAAAAAAGAAAAGAAACAGATAAAGAAAAGCTGCAGTGTGGCTCAACTAATCGGTGGAGATAATCCAATTAGAATAATGTATTCATGTCCCTGTTCAGCCATAATAATGCCTGCTAAACTAAAATAGCATGCCACAAGAGTATTAGTAATTACTTCATCAGAATTGAAGAAACTAGATTATGAACCAGAAAGTCAGAAACTCTTGAAACTTGTAAATTTCACTATTTCCTGGGTGTTCCCCATTAACTTATTATCTGTTATTGTTTCATACATGTCAGTATATCAATTAATAGAGACCTCCTTCGCCTGATCTTGATACTATCCTCCCAAATTAGAATAGTTACTAGTATGTGGAATGGCTGCTGCGTACTGGGTGTCCATAACATCAATTACCTTGTTGGCTATGGCACTTGCATAGACTGAAGAACCTTCAATTATCTGCCTCAGTGAAACAGGTCACGCTTGAATATACAACCACAGCAATGTGATAATTCCATTTATACATAGAATTTATGATTACCCAGTTAGTTTATGTCAAAAGAAATACCAACCTTGCTGTTGAACAAGAAACTGCAATATTCGCCAACATGCCCACCTGCAACATGGTGAAGTTCCAACTGAAGTTCATCCAGAACCTTGGAGACAAACAGCAGGCAGTTAATCTTCTTCCTCTGAAAGAGTTTGATTGTAACATCGTCGTCAATAATCCGGACATCAACCTTACTGTCTTTGGATTTCCTCTGAAGCCATGAGGTCCTTATGCACCCATCAGGATCACCAAAAGGCTTTATGTTGCAGCTCTCTACAGCATCATCCTCAGTTTTGAGCCTCTTGCAACTCTCCCTTCCACATCTTTTCTTCTCCACCAATAATTTGAGCTCATTGACTGTTCTAATCAGCTCTCTGATGTAGTCAATGGCATCGCCCACCACAGATGCTCTATCAATCTGTGTGTTATTTACAACAGAAGGGGGATGTCTCCAAAAGTTAAACCAAACCCAACCCATAAACTTGATTCATAAAAAGAGAATATATTCAGTTAGCAAATTCATAGATGCTGTATACCTTGGTGGGGTTCGGTATAAGACTCCTCAAGATTTTATATTTGCCATTCAATTGCTCTCTTCTTTGTTTCTCAGTTGCAAAATGTTTGGTGCCTTTTCCTTCCCTTCCTTTGCCAACAGAAGCTGTGACCCTGTTGAATTCAAGCACTCCAATGTCAAGCTGGCTCCCATCTCCCTCTATCTCATCCCCTCCACCAAAAAGAGAACCATTCCTGGAGCTGGTTGGCAAGCTGTAGCCACTGGGGAGAGATTGAAACAGCTCTCTGAGGGCTGGAGGCTGTGGAGGCAGATTCAAATGAAATAGAGGATCATACAAAACAGAGGATGCTGTTGGTGTGTTGTCTGATCCTATTGGAAGGTCTCCAAGAAAGCCCATTGAATTCTGAAAACTGGCTGTCTTCTGAGTTGGGTTTGTGATGCAAATGGAGGGGTTGGTGAGCAAAGATGAAGCTGAGCATCTGGGCATGTGGAGAAGGTTTAGGAGATCTGGTGAAGGGTAAGGACGGTCCAGTATGGAAGAGGAATTGTTGCTTTGGCTGCAATTTTGTGCCTCGAGTTGCTGAAGTTGTTGATCATGTGGTTGCTGTTCATGGTGATTAGCATAGCCCATATCTTGTAATTCCTGAACAGTAGGGTCCCAAGTGAACTGCTGACAGGGAAGAACGTCAATGACCTCTTGCACCAAATGGTTACCCATGTTGTTGTTGCAGGAGTTCCCCATGTTCAAAACCAGGTGCTGTGGATGTGTGGTGTCCATAGATGAGGCGGCGACTCCATTTCCAAAGGTGGAGACATCTTCTGGGAGCGGTGGATTGTGGTGGTGATAGGAGAGCTCCTCCACAGAAAGCCTAACATTCTCTTCAAGGCTATTATTGCTGTTTGTGGTGTTGCCTGCAAGCATGAGTGGTGGTGGTGGTGGGTCTGGCATAGTTTGGGAAAAGCTATCCTTTTGTGAGCTTGCACCTTCTGCCATTGTGCTGGGATCAAAACAACCAGTTTGCTCATACATTTTTGGCCTGTCACCAGCACTCATGGGTCTTTCTCTGACACAAGTTAACAAAATTGGTAATTCAAAATAAACAAAGAGAACATACCATGTGAGTGAACACCAAAATATCACAAAGGAAAGACACATAGAAGTAAAGAAAAAAAAAAGAAGACAGAATGAAGTCTAGACACCACAAATCAGCCACCAGAAGTAGCCCTTCGTTTTGAACATTCACTGAATCCCAAGAGAGAGAGAAAGATTGTGGTGAGGTTCTTAGTTCTTACTCCATTGTCATATATGAATGTAACTAAGGAGCAGGAGAAAGGATGGGACAAGGCAAAGGGAGGTAGGAAGGATGATGGTACTAAAAACGGCAAATATCCCAGAAAGTATTCTTTAATCTTTTAGACATAGCAATTGGAGGAAGATGAAGATGGGTTTGTTCGGTTTCCTGGGACCCCACATGCAATCTTGGAACTCAAATTCAGATACTGCTAGTCTTTTTTCTACAGCAGTAACATCTAGTCTGCCTCCCAGGCGTTATCTCTCTTTCTCATCATTTGTTTTCTTCTTTATACAAGGAAATTGTTTCTTAAAACATTTTAAGGGGGAGGGGGGGGGGGCATTTTTATTTGGTATAAGAAGGCATTTTTATATTTATATTAAACATAATAAAAATGTGTAAAAGTATCTACCATTTATTTATTTGTTCAGAAGTATCTACTATTTAAAATAATTTGTATATTGGATAATTATTTGAGACAAATTTTTTTTAGATATCTAAATTCGTCAAAAAAAAAAAGGGCCATTTACACAGTGGCATCCTTTCTCTTCAAGGTTTAACAGTAACTATGTTCCCTTTTTACAAACAAAAGTCTTTATATCTCCTATATATATATGTGTTGCAAGTATAATTTACAAATTCCTTAGCTGTCTTCCTCATTGCTTTACAAGTGTTGGATATTGCTCCCACCACATATTTTTCAGAAACCCTTTTTGTTTTTCTCAAAGATAGAATATTACCATTAAAGAAAATTGAAGAGGACTACAATCCTAGATGAGAGGCAAACTAACTGTCACGAAAAAAGGAATCCTATACATGAAGTCATCACTCTTGCACTGGCTACACAATATCCCTTTGAGCTTAAAGCATGAAAAATGTACATGTGCATTTTATAGCGAGCATCAAATTCTTGACCATTTGGACATAGAGATTTTAATATCATATCATGAATCAATTATATCAAAAACTTAAATTATTAGGTAAAAGTACATAAATGATTTTATATATATCTAATAAGAGAGAAGAATTGAGCTGACAGCAATATAATATACTAGCTAGTCACATTCTCTCAACTTGAGTGGAAGAAAGTCAAATTTCTGCATATCACCCTCTTTTAGTCAACTCAATCTGGATTTTTGCCTCCAGTAATTTTCCTCTTCACAATAAACTCGTCTCAAACGTTTCTGCAGATCCTCTAATTGATTTCTGTCTAGAATAATTTACCTCCTGCTTTCTTTTGGCTAAGCAACTAGCCTGTGTGTCTCACCAGTTTGAGTTTAGAGGACACCTGAAGCATTTTTGCATGTCATGTCATGCTAATTAAATTGCTAAATCTCAGTATCTCTCGAACTTCATTAAGTTTCGTCCATCTTTAACAAAAACCGAAAAAGCTTTTGGCTTTCTCTTCCGGTACTCCTCCAGTCTGCAAAAGATGAAAATAATAATGAGCTTATGGTCAGAATTCATCAAGAATTTAGGTACGTTTCTCCCATATGCATATTTTCATGCAATAGCAATTAATACCAATCTTCTCCTCAGAATTTTACAAAACAAAACTGTCACTGGTAGTAGTATTGGCACCTAAATGAACAAGAGCCACCTCTGAGACTCTCAAGCTTGAGCCTTGTTTCTCACCTTCTTCTGTTGAAAACGAGATATACCCCAGAATCAATAAACACCAGACCCTTACAACTTACAACTACCCAAATTTGCATTTTGCAGTGTCCTCCTCCCAAGGTTTTGTTAATCACTATTTAATATTTATCAAATAAATTTAAGATACATAAGAACTAAAATCTCTGTTTTTCTCCGTTTCATACGTGCAAATTCTCAAAAGATTTTTCGCTGATGCTGTAAAAGATAATGAAATTTATAGTCAACATGCATGTTAAATTATTTGAAGAAATTGTTACTATTGAAAAGAGGAAGGGGAAACTAGAAAAATGGAAATTTTTTTGTTAAGTATTTGTACTTTAAAAATAATTAATCATTCAAGAGGTTAAATAAGAGATTAAATGGCTACTCATTAACTATTATTTAGATATTTTTATTAACTAGTTGAGTAGCTAATTATTCATAAACAGAAAATAATTTTAGTAAAATTTTATTTTTTTAATTTTTCCCAAATATGAATCATATGAATAATTAATGTATTTAAAAATCGACTTTTATGTAGTATATACAAATGTCAAATTTTTTAAGGGCAAAGTATATATATTAAAAAAGGAATTTATAATGCTACATATGCTACGGTTAGGAAAATCAAAACTCACACACCTCCTTCTTGTACCATTAAACTCCTTTTGAACACTTTTCTATATAAATTTACATGTTAATTATTCTAACGGCTATGTACGTAGAGAATGCCTTTTTGTCTCTTCATAAAATTGTTTCTCTATCATTTTCTAAAATTTATAAATATAGGATTGCATCAAAAGGTTTGTAAATAAAGGACGGTGACTTTAATTTGTCTTGCTTATTTTTCTTCCTCCTCTACGGTTAATATATAATTCAAAAGGACAGAGATTATTAGTGCATATTCACATTTTTTCAATGTTCTGAAAATCGGACCGGACCGGCCGGTTCGACCGGTCGGACCGGGAACCGGTTCCCTAACCGGTCCGGATCATCTTCGAAAACCGTGGCGGTCAAAAACTGGTGAACCGGTCTAAAACCGGTCAAACCGGACAAACCGGCGCCGGTCCGTACGGTTGCTCGGTTCTGCTCTTTTTTTTTTTGAATATTTAAGTCAAAACGACGTCGTTTTGATATATATTTTTTTAAAAAAAAAAAACCGGACGACGTCGTTTCGGTTTGAATGAAAACCGAACGCTCGCCCCTCGCTGCGGAAACTCTTGCTGCCCTGCGTCGTCTCGCCGAAACGCTCGCCCTCGCTGGCAGCTTTTGAGACTCCCTGCTTCTCTTAATTCAGCGTCACATTGTTTCTTCGGTTTTAGTTCTGCTGTCCGGCCTTCGCCCTTTGGGTTGCAGCAATAGGCCTTCGCAAGGTGGTTCTTGTCTTGCAGTGCCGGCGGTGGAGGGGGATAGGCCGGATCCCACTGTGGGAATGGGCCGATTTGCACTTTGCCCATGGTTTGGGCCTCTGTTTCTTGTGCACGAAACAGAGGATCTCCAGTGCTGTCTGTTTGTGAGTATTCTGTCATGGTATTACGCTGATTCTTAGCAAATCATTGGCTGGTGTTGGGTGTGCTAAGTTGGTGACCTTTGGGGGTCGGGTAACCATTGGTGCTGGTCTTAGTCTCTTGTTTCCTCACTTCCTCTGTCTCCCCTTCTCTCTTTCATCTGAACACAGCCATGGTTGTGGGTTTTCACAATCTTTCTCAACTTGCAAAATAGCCGTACGCGACGACTGTTTAAGCTATTTATCCCCTCTTGCGTATGTCACTTAATGATATTGTGTATGTCACTTATAACTTGCGTCTTAAATTCAAGTATATTAATAATTTAAGTATTTAAATTCAGATTTTTTGATCTATGATATTATTTTTTTATGTTTCAAATAATTTTATTATTGATTTATATTATATTTTTATAATTTTTATTTATTTTAGTATTATATAAATAATTATATATATTTATATATAAATATAAATATATATTTAATTATACTCCGGTTCGACCACGGTTCGACCATTGAACCTTGAATCAGTACCTCGATCGGTTCAATGACCGGTTCAGTTTTCAGAACCTTGCATTTTTCTTTAACTAATTATAAATTAATTAAATTATTGTCTTTTCATACAAGTCAAAAAAAATTTTAATATTCTCTCTTTTGCTATTTATGCACATCCTAATTTAACCCATTTAACCTTTTATTTTCCAAAATTTTTTCTTCCTTCTTTTCTTCTCTCAATAGAATTATGGTCTTTAATTAATGGTGATTCCAATTTTCACATAATCAAATAATAGTGGAGCAAAAGCAAATTGGTGATGAAACTATATATTAATTTTGATGGAAACCTTTTTCTTGATGCAAATAGTCTGAAAATAGAGTTCAATTTGAAGCTTGGTATGCTTTCTTTCGAGATGTTCTTAATTTATCCTCCTACTAAAATTAAATTTTATTCCATTTAGATACTTAAATTAATCTAGTTATTTGAAATTTACTTTTTTTTTAAAAGAAGAATAATATAGTGTATCAAATTAATTGTCAGATTGCTTTTATTCTTTGAAATGAAACAACCGTAGTCTATGGTGATTGGTGATATTATCTAACTATAGTTATATGAGTATAAATATAACTTTTTTTTTTGGTAAGTGGACGGGGTAGAAGTCTAAAAAGAAAAAGACTAAGAACAAATAACTCTCAGAAGAGACACTCTCATTACATCACGCAAAATAGATAAGCCTATTAAGCTAGGAGAATGATTCCAAACCAGTATCTTATCTGAGAGGGTAATACCTAGATTTGGCATAAAGTCAGCAACTGTATTTATTTTTATAAAATATAACTCTTATTGATATTACTTATAAAACACATCTAACAAGGAAAAAAAATTTTGCACATCACGAGCTGAACATATATGGTATAGTTTGAGTCTAAATAGACCTTGAAATCTTAAACCCCCCCCCCCCCCCAAATCGACCTTGAAAAAATTAAAGTTCAGATAAATTCAAAGTTTATTATATGTACAAGTGTACAAATTTTAGTATACAAATAATATATATGAAAAAGTGAAATAAAAATAACAGTTTTCAGTAAAAATATATTGTCAAAACATTTTTTATATTATATATTGCATTGCTATTGTATTTTATAAAGAAAAATAAATAATTATTTAAGCTACAACTTACATTTTTCCGTCCTACTTTTTTATTTAAAATCATTTTTTTATTTCTTAAATAAATAATTTTTAACTAATCTTAGTTAAGAGCATCTTTCTCTTAATTAACAATATTTAATTAGGAAGATGAGGATAAAATATTTGGGTGAAAAAAAGAAAAGAAAGGAGAAAATGCTTCACACTTACAAATCTGTTTTCTTTTTTTTTTGGGAATTGCTTCACACAAATCTTGATTGTGCAACAAAGCGTGTTAGTTTGGATGCTAAATGTATATTAATGGCACTTGTGGTCCCCACCGTCTCAGCAAGAAATTCCTCTCCATGCATATTGAGAGGTTAAACTAACTAGTTGCAATGCCTTATCCCTTCAATAACAATTTTATATTTCATGTTAAGTGCCTTATCAAAATGCCTTAACCTTTTTTTCTTTGAAAATTTATTTTTCTTAATTATAAAGCTGTTAATATATCAAAAAAGATTAAGTATGGTGATAAGTAAATCGTCCTATTTTAAGGGAGGATCAAAATTTAAAATTTAAAATAAACATTTGTTAAGAAAATTTCTAACTAGTTAATAACCAATCATGACTATATGACTATATACCTATGTGTATATCTTAATCAAAAAAAAAATATTAATATGAGTTGATTGAACCATTTTAAGAGCTGCTCACCTTTTTGAGTGACTTAAAACTAAGTTGTAAAATGATGTCACTTTTTTTCTTCTTAATTATAATGCGATTTTTTATTTATAATTTATTTTTACTTTTTGAGATGTTAAATTGTTAATTAAAGAATATCACTTTGCGTTATAAGTGCTTCGTTTGATTGAAATATTTCTTCTAAAAAAATGATCGTGTGTCTTGAAAATCGAATATAAGAGAACGTTAATGAGATAGTGTTTTTTTTTTTAATAAACAATGAGATAGTGTCATTGATAAGGAAAAAGTAAGTTGAATATAAGAGAACTTTAATGAGAAAGTGTTACTGATAAGAAAAGTGAATCTGATAAGAAAAATAATGAATAAATTAATTTTAAAAATTAAAAAATTGGATTTTATAGAACTGAAGAGCCTTTTAACATAAATGAAAGAGAATTTATAAGAATAAATAAATAAGAGAAAAATAAAAGTTATACCTGATAGTTATTAAGTGAAACTTGACTAATAAAGAAAGAGAAAAATGAGATAATAAAGGAGATTAATGAAGGATTAAATTAGAAAGCGAAAAAAGTTATGGATGTTTTATTAATGAAATTAATTTTTATTATAAATAATTTTATAAATAAATTATATTATTACCATTTAAAAATTATTTTTTAAAATTATATCAAATATAATTAATATAACATTAAAAAAGTGTAGGGCCTTAAAGCTAAATTTTGGTGGCCTTATGTTTGAGCCTCATTTTGACTCACGTGGGTTAGCGTTTCGTAGACCGAAAGTCCACTGGTTATGCATAAACTATGCTCATGGGTCAGCTTACTAGAAAAACAAAATTTTTTGGTGATTTAAAAAGTTTTAAAAATTTAAAAACTAATATTTTTCAATTATTCACTGATTTTACGTCAAAACTTTAATTAATATAGATAAATTTATAAAATATTGAAATATATTTTAAAAATTCATAAAAATCTTCATTAAGTTATCTAATTATTAAATAATTAATTAAATATTTTTTATTTGAGTTATGGACCAGATATAGGTCTTGACCTATGAAAATGAAGTTAAAAATTTTACTTGTTATATCTGTCCTAAACCATTTTAATAAGTCTAATATTTTAAGTAAATATAAGTGAGTAACATATAAATCACATAAAAATGAATTTAACACAAACCTAAGTTCTATCCATGTAAAGGAATCATTAATTAATTAGTACTAATATAAGGAGGTTCTCTTGTGTAGTGTCGATTTAATTTTTATTAAAAATGACAGTCTTCATCCATTAAAGAAAGAGATATAATGTTAAATGAAGATTGTTATAGAGCACACAACATTCGTAAATAGATCATTGTAGTTACATTTACATATCTTGCCTTCTAAGTTCTACCATGTAAATAATTTATAGTAGTGCTATTTCTCACGAATAATCTTTTACGAATAAAAAATTTCGTAATTGATTTCGTGAATACTCTTTCATGTTATTTATTATTTTCGAATAATTTATTTGAGGAACAAAAATTAACTCAGATGCTTCAACCAAATAAGATAAAATTAAGTTTGTGCAATAGTTGCAAGCAGCGGAAGACATTACTACTTAATTTAATAATTTTATAACTTTGACTTGATTCACTAATGAACAGTAAAATACATTTTTAGAATATTACTCATAATTAATAGATAAAAATATATTTATAAATATATTTTTTAAGTAAATTCATAATTTTATGAATTTGAGAAGATGGAGAAGTGAGTAGAAATTTAACAATGACTAGAAATAGGGGAAAATAAAGCCATGTAAAAATTCTTTCCGCAAAAGATAATTTTAGATTTTTAATCTTAAAATAAAACAATATCATTTGCATGTAATAAACTTATTGTTAATAAGCTACTAGAAGTGAGTTAGTGGTAAAGGATTTGGGTAGTTTATTATACTAAAAAAATTGATTATTAATTTAATAAAAAATTCCTTAAAATAGTGTTTGCTTAGGAAAATAAAAAATGTAAAACTATGGGGGCCGAGAAGTCAAACATAACCCATAGTCGGTTAACTGGCCTGGAATAAAAGATAAATTTCAACTTTTGTTTTCTTTTCTTTTACGAGCATTGATTAAAAAATTAAAAGATTTGTCATACAAGTACATAAATAATAAATTTATTAAAATTTTATTTTTTAATTTTTTATTAATAATTATTCACTTACACTTTAATCTTTAAAATGCACTAAAGGATCCAAATCATTCTTTCTTCTTCTATTTCAAGTGTAAGGACAAACTTCAGGACATGCACTTGTTTGAAACCGCCATGCCACCCATTTCAAATTTTGAAAATCAAAATTTCATTTTTGTGGCTTTCAGGATTTTAAATTAAGGTTTGTAACTGTAATTATAGTCATAATATTATTATTATAAAAATTTTTACAATTGTAATACAATTATAATTACAATTATATTAACTGTATTTTTTCTTCAATTATTCCTAATGTTTACAATTACAACCAAGTCACAACCGTAATAACAATTTAAAACTACGATTAATTTTGTTTCCTGCTTTCATCTTTATCTTTCATCCCCTTTTTCCTGCATGCACTCACTCCTATGTAGTGTTGACTTGTTTGTTTTGTAATCTTTGTCCAAATGGAAGGCTTTGAAAACCTTCAGTTACAGTATGCAAATTTCTAAAGAATAATGTTACAAATTTAAAAAAAATAAATATAATTTTTGACAAAATTCAATTAGAATTATGGGTGATTATTGAAATAAAGTAGTTACATATTTAAGAGTCACCTATTCAAAAGTTAACAAGCGTGTCAAATTACTCTGTCAAAAATTTTAATAAAAAAAATTTAGTTACATAGCATTTTCCTTTATCAATTATGGTATCTTTCCTGTGCAAAATATCTCACTTTCCATTAATTTTCCTACCTTTTCAGTGATTTATCTGTTACCTGGTTGGAGGTGGTAGGTGCTTATATAGAAAAAAGATTAAACTTTTTCATTTATCCCACACAAGAATCCTAAGGAAAAATCCTTGTCCATGAGGTAATAAGATTATTGATTTCCTTTTTTTGGGTTTTGTCTTTTGTTGAAGGGCTAATTAGAATATATAAATACCCTAAGACTTAACAAATCTCAGACACAGAACAAGGGGAAAAAAAAAAGAGCTTTAGTCTTTGTAGGTGCATTTGCTCACTAAGGTTGAAAGATGGATTATTCAATGGGAGGTGCTGCAGGTGGGTCTGGTGATGAACAAGATGCTCACAACTCACGCAAGGAAAAAAAGATCTATCGTCGTCACTCTTCCTATCAGATATCTCAACTTGAAGCGTAAGATCATCCTTACTTGTTGACAATCTTAATTTTCATTTTGTTGTTCATTCTTTTTGAGTATTTCAATTGCTTGGTTTCAATGAAGCCTTGATCTTGTTTTTGCGTTGAAGGATAACAAAAAGGTGTTACCTTTGTATCAATCCACCACGGAGTAGATACTAAGACACAAATGAAAATTGATACTCTTTTTTGGGATGAATAATTTCTGTTATCATTTTTTTTTTAACAAATGAGGTTTATGACTTGATGTGGGAAGAGGGATGACAAAGCGATCATGGGTGTAATTTTATCTTAGAATCAAGTAGTCATCAAAATTATTTGATGTCAATTGAGTTGCATAATTTTTCTCTTTGCTTAGCTTGCATTTGGTTTGATGGTTCCGAGAAAGTAATTTTGATTGTTTTCATCATTTGATATTTTTGGTATGAACATGAATGACTATTTTTTGCTCATTTCTAAAGAAAGTTCTCTTTTCAATTAAGCACTTTGTGATTTTGAGTATATTTTGCTGTATTTCTTTTCTTTTCTATTCTTTCTAATTTTTTGGGGCCTCAAGAAGAGATGAATGAAAAATAATTTTGAATTTGTTTATAATAATTTAAAATTAAGAAGAAGGAGCTTTCCATTCTAACGCTAGGTCATAACACAAATTTCATCAATAATTGATAATGATAGTTGTATTTACAAATTGCTTACCAAAAAAAAATAAGTGAAGTATATTGATCCTTAATTATATCAGCTGAACTAACCCTATTGACTAATGACTTGTTTGTTTTAGATTCTTGAGTAACGCATATGAATGTTTGGCGGAAAAAAAATAACTTCTTTAAAAAAAAAGTGCCTTGGTTTTGGTAAAACGAGCGTTGGCGTTGAAAAAAAGTCGAACTAACGTACACTAAATAAATGATTCAAGAATACATCCTAAGATTATATTAACCATTGATGCATATATATCATTTCATTCCCATATATGCTATGAAGTGCAAATACGTACATAGGCCAAAAAAAAAAAGCCATATCATGTCAGGCACGTGCAAAACAAACATTTAGCACACACTGACACTTATTAAATAAGTAGTACTATATTGAATAAGAAAAAAAATCTTAACACTTGACTCTTCAAAGATGCATTTTAAACGAGTTTAAAGACATACCAAATACAACCTCAATTAGGGCTGGGCTAGTGTTGAAGGTGAAAGTGTACAGTCACACATGCCATGTTCTCTCGTGATTATATTAATGGATTTCATCATTGGTTTGTCGCCATGTTTATTTCATATCTTGCCCTCTGTCCGTTTGTCCATGTCTTGGCTTCATAATGTATATATGTCATTAATTTTGTTTTGTTTTGTATTTGATATTTGATTCATGTCTCAATATTCTCAACTAATACGAGATTTTCGTTTTTGAAACGAAGACTTTTCAAGGAGTGCCCACATCCAGATGAAAGCCAACGACGCCAACTAAGCTTGGAGCTTGGGCTCGAGCCAAGACAAATAAAATTTTGGTTTCAAAACAAGAGGACCCAAATGAAGGTGACATATCTATTTTCTTTAATATGATACACTTCATTTAAAGACAACTTCAATGTTCTTTTCCATGCTTGGCTAAGAAATGCTGATAATTTATTATATATAAATGTGCAAATTGCAATCTTTTAGACTCAAAGTGAGCGAACCGATAACACTGTTCTTCGGGTTGAGAATGAAAAGATGCAATCAGAAAACTTCGTAATCAGAGAGACATTGAGGAATCTGGTTTGCCCATCATGTGGGGGTCCACCATTGAGGGAGGAAGAGCGTAAACTTTTTATGCAAAACTTGAAGCTGCAAAATGCAAGACTAAAACAAGAGGCTAGTTTTAACTATTTTTATTGATTCCCTAATTTTGATGTGAATCCTATATATATTTTTGATTAGTTTTCCAACAAAGAGCTACGATGATTCATTTTAATTGATGTTGTTTCATGAATTGATTTTCAGCATCAAAGGTTTTCCAACCTTCTTGCAAGATACAATGGGAATCGAGTAGCCCTACTGCCTCCTACCCTGCCATATTCTTCATACGTCCACTCTTCTTCGGGAAGTTTGCAAAACCAAGAGATTGAAATTCCTGTTCCCGATCAAGATGTTGATTCAGTCATTGCAATCTCTGACGATGAAGTTTTGCCCAACCCAACGAGCGCGACTACAGTAATGGAAAAAACACTGATGTCAGAGGCTGCAACTACTGCTTTGGAAGAACTTGTGAGGCTTATTCGTGTCAATGAGCCCTTGTGGTTCAGGTCTTCGGTTGATGGGAAATTCATTCTTCAACATGATAGCTACGAAAGGATATTTCACAGGGGTAATCGCTTGAATGGTCCCAATGCACGAGTAGAATCATCGAAAGATTCCATAATAGTGAGCATGAGTGGGACACAACTGGTTGACATGTTTTTAGATTCGGTTAGCACTTACAACTCTTCTTTTTCTGGTTAAAAATTGCCTCCTTCCTCTCTTTAATATTGAAAAAAGTATGTATACTCATAAGGGTATGATACTCATCTTTCTAGGACAAATGGGTTGAACTTTTCCCATCAGTTGTTGCAAAAGCAAGAACAACACAAGTACTTGATAGCGGTATGTTGAGAAGCAGAAGTGGAGCCTTGCAGTTGGTATGTTTTCCTGAACACATTGCTTCGTGTAAGTTTCTTTGCTTATAGATTTTCGATTAGGTGAACAAGTCATGACTCTGTATACAGATGCATGAAGAAATGCACATTCTATCACCCCTGGTTCCATCTCGGGAATTCTTTTTCCTTCGCCATTGTAAG
The DNA here is from genome assembly GCA_019955255.1 of Castanospermum australe. Taxonomy (NCBI): domain Eukaryota; kingdom Viridiplantae; phylum Streptophyta; class Magnoliopsida; order Fabales; family Fabaceae; genus Castanospermum; species Castanospermum australe. The sequence goes on along the minus strand of NSJW01000271.1, from coordinate 167,763 downwards.
CAAGTTGAAGTGGGCGTGTGGGTGATAGCAGATGTGTCATTTGATTCCTTAGAAGAGAATGCTTCTCTTCCTCACTCTTGGAGGCTTCCCTCTGGATGCATGATTCACGAATTGCCTAATGGGTGCTGCAAGGTTAGTAAAAGTTAGTAATTACATTTCTGAAATAGATCATGGTTGTATACATGTCTTACTAGTATGGTCAAGATGCTGGAAATGGTTCAGAAATAGACAATTTTTATACTTATATTTCGCCTTCGTCCACTTTCTGGTTGACATTATTAAAACGTAATAGGTGTAGCACCCCTTACAAATCTACATTTCTTAAACAAGATATATAAATTGTGTCACTAATGAGATCAAAAAATGCTAAACATGTTCTAGAAATGAAAATTGAATGGAAACAACTATATTCCCAAAGATTTCCCCTTTTATGTAATTGTAAGCATACTTATGCCATGTTGTACCAAAAAAGCATACATATTCCATGTAACAAAGAAATCCCTGATCAAGTATATATCTACTATACATTCAACAATAAGTGTTATTCTCATAGTCCCCATTATTGTTTGTAATATCGTTGATATGCTTTGCTCAATTTCGATGCTCTAATAATGCTAACTAATTAAAACATGCAAGCTTTTGTTGATAGTAAATGTTTTATTCTGATAGGTTACTTGGGTTGAACATGTGGAGGTGGATGATAAGACCCAAACTCACCGGCTTTTCAGAGATCTTGTTTGTGTCAACAATGCCTATGGAGCAGAAAGGTGGCTTTTGGCACTACAAAGAATGTGCGAGAGATTTGCACTGGCCTCAGTTGAAGATATACCAAGTCATGATGCTGGAGGAGGTTAATCTTTGTTACCTATCTCTACTCTAAAAACCCTTTGCTGCTTATTCATTTATTTTCCATCTAAGTCTGTGCCATCCATTATTGTTCAGTGATCGATTTACCTGAAGGAAGGAGGAGTGTGATGAAGCTTTCAGGTCGAATGGTTAAGAGCTTCTGTGGAGTTTTGAACATGTCGAGCGAGCTGGACTTCCCACACTTATCTCCTAGGAATAACAGTGGGGTTAAGGTCTCTGTTCGCAGAATGACAGAACCAGGCGAGCCAAATGGCATGGTTGTCAGTGCTGCCACCTCTCTCTGGCTCCCTCTCCCTCCTCAAAATGTTTTTGACTTCTTCATAGATAACAAAAGAAGAGCTCAGGTTCACATGCTATACAATCTTTAGTTTACTAGAAAATCCTTTTATTTGTTAGTAAAATTTTAATTAACCTTATATTACAAAATCGTTAATACATTTCTTTTTCTTAAATTTTTCTTGCAGTGGGATGTTCTTTCTTTTGGAAATCCAATGCACCAAATTGCTCACATTTCAACTGGAACTCGTACTGGTAACTGCATATCAATCATTCGGGTGCGTTTCATCTTTATTTCTGTAGTTTTATGTTTAGTTTTGAATAAAAAAAAATTTAGTTTGATTTTCAATCAGGTTCCTGTCATTCTCCCTTTGTTAATCGAGGCATAGGGTCATTTAGTTCATCATCGTAAGTTTTGGAAATGGAAACAATGATTATAATGCACATATGTGATGATAAAAAGAAGTCACTCTTGCTAAAGATATTGCTTCAAATAGGTTAAGTTATACTCATCATGGAAATATATCAAATAATGCATTTTAGAGTCAATAAAGATCAATAAATGTGGTTGGAATTAAAGTGATACCGTGTGTATTTGAATTCAATTTTGCAGACTTGACTTTATAGGAACTCAATTTTGTAAACATTTTGTTGAGTAATGAGTTCACAATGAAACTATTTATGTTTTGAAATATTTATTTGATAAGTAATTTCAGTGGAATTAATGTTGAGAGATAACCGAAATTACTTTTCATATAGGATTGATAGAAATCACGATGTGTACTTATCAATATATATATATATATATATAAGGTGATTTTAACAGAATTTATTGCAAAATAATTACCAGAATCAAATGTTGTTGCTTCGAGTAATTAAACTTGATTGAATTTATTTCTTTCAATTGTTCATGTGGAGCAGCCCTTCGTTCCAAATGAGAATAACATGCTGATTCTCCAAGAGAGCAGTATAAATCCCCTGGAATCGATGGTTGTGTATGCCCCAGTAGATATAAGAGCCATGAACGTGGCAATGAGAGGAGAAGACTCTTCGGTGGTGCCAATTCTTCCCTCAGGCTTTGTCATCTCCGGAGACGGCGGGTTGAACGGAGCTTCCGCGCCGTCCGCCGGCGGGCGTGGCGGCAGAGCAGGGGGCTCGCTGCTGACTGCGGCGTTTCAAATCCTGGTGTGCAGCCCATCCGCAATCAGCCAGCTGAAAATAGAATCTGTGACTGCTGTGAACACCCTTGTAAGCTCAACTGTCCAGAAAATTAAAGTGGCTTTGAATTGTGCAGATTTGGATTAATCTGTTCTTGATGTATACTTTTGCGCATTGTTAAGACAAGTGATCAATACATTTTTTTTTTTTTGGTTGTGTGTTGGGAATTGTTAGCAGTTGTTTGGAACATTTGTTTGCCATATGAGAGTGTTTAGAGTGTTTATATTGAAAAAGTTTGTAATAGCCCTTGAAATTTCAAGAATTAAAAGACTATGATCAGCTCCAAGCATCATAGGTATGCCATCTTATTGACTGATGAAATACTAGTTTCTATTTTTTTTTTCTTTCTTTTAGCCACAAATGGAAATGTCAATATGTTTAACACGTATAATATGACGGGTTGGGTTAAGAAAATGATTATAATTTATGAGCAGGTTACTTTTGACCCGCCGTGCTTGACTTGCAAAATTAAGATAGGACGGGTTGGATCCACAAGTCGAGAAATTTTTAAAAAAAAGAGTTAAGATTTATGGAGTTATAGACTAACTAATTTTGGGTTGATCTAATGTTTATTTTGTATTTTTTATCTTTTTTTTTTGTTTGTATTTTTTATCTTTGTTAGATGAATTTTTAATTATTTTATCATAACTAATGGAGTTATAGATAATTTATGGAGTTATGAACGACTTAAGAACATAATATTGTTTAATGTTTATTAAGGATGACAAAAATTTTTGCGCTAGTAAGGTTTACAGGGACCTCTAGCAACGGAACAGGGAAGGAGCACTCGTTTAATAAACGATGATCCCCGCCTACAAGTACTAATGATACTTGTGATTTTTTTTCATGTTTTACACATATTATTTTTTTTTTAAAGATGATATGAGAGTTTATATTTTTTTATTATTTTATAATAAATTTTTTTTAGTGAATGAGTTCATAATAATAAAAATTATTAAAAAATATTAATATTATTTAAATAATAAATATTTATGTTAATGAAATATTATAAAATATAATTGAACTTTATAAGTCATTTGTGATATATTATTTTAATTTTGTAAGTATTTTAAGTTATTAGGCAAAAATATGGTATATGATACTAATTTTATCTATTTATATTTTTTAATTTATGATTTTTAAAATTTTATTTTAGATTATTTAAATACCCACGAATACTAACGGGTTCTTGCCTCACTGTGAAGATAATAAATGAATCCTAGGACGAGGACGGAGATAAGGAGAACACTCTCTACCCTTATGAGACTCCATTGACATTCTTAAATTAAGTTTGTTTACTTATCTTCAAATTGTCTGCTAAATATTCTAGACACATAACAAAAAAATAATTCAATCATATATATATATATATATATATATATATATATATATATATATATATATATATATATATATATATATATATATATATATAGTTATCTAGAGTTCTTAATTGAATGACCATTTGAATCTTCGTTTAATAATAAATACATGAATTTACATAAATTTCAATGCATGAACTTAAACATAAATGTTTGGATGGGCATTTACATTATTCAAACAAGTTTTTAAAAACTCAAACGAGCTCTTAGCATTTTCAATTTTATTTGTTTTGATATTTATATTATTTTTTAATCATAATTTTTAAAGTTCATTTGATATAAAATAATTATTTTTTATTTTTATGTTGAACGTAATTTTCTTTTAAATATAAATCATTTCATTCAAATTTTTCTATAATTAAAATCAAGTTTATAAAATTAAATTCATTCAAATTTAAATTTACAAAATTTAATGCAAATGCAGCCTCTCTACCCATGAATAGATATATCATATATGTATTTACATAAATTCTTGTGCGTAAATTTGAACATTGTTTCTTATGTTACACGATTATAATAAAAAAATTTCATATTTTCAATTTATGTTACACAATTATGATAAGAAATTAATATGTAAAAACTTTGAAAACTTTTCCTCTAAATTAAATACTCCAACATATTATCATATTATTTCAGTTAAATGTATAAATTTAATTTAAAATACTAACTAATATCATAAAAATGCAAACATCCGTACAACGTACTGGTGGGCTAAACTACCTGTTAATAATAATAATTGCGTGTTGCTACCATGATTCTGAGTTCATATATTGAAGGCAATGCTCTGAGCAAATCCAATATAGAAGCTTAATTGATGCTATGATGGCAACGGTAGTTTTTTTTTTTTTTTTTACTTTACTTACCATAATTTTCTTGTCTTTCTCCATAGGAGTCAGGCTAAGATGAGAGAATAATACAGGGAAGTTGAGGTATTGTTAATTTCTTTTTTTAAATGCTTAGTCCTAAATTGCTCAAGCCCACGAAACGTCATATTCTATTACAGCAAGGGACATATGTTGGCACTACAAAATATTATATGATATCCTCTTCTCCTATATTTCCATATTAGACTCTTTATACATATATATACATATATATATATATATATATATAATTTATTACATCAATTACATTTAATACAAATTTATTCATTTATTTTATTAATATTAAGAGCAATCTCAATTACACTTTAGAGTATTACATGACACCATCTCCTTTCAATATTTCTTTATTAAACGCTCACTTAAAATTTTATTTATATAAATTATTATATTACTAAATAAATGAATTAATTGTATTTAATATTTTTTTCATATTAAGAGTTATTTTATTATATCAATTACATTTAGTACATATTAATTTTTTTGTAATAGTAAGCACATATTGATTTTCATATTAAAAGCAATATCATTACATCAATTACATTTAGTATATATTGATTCATTTATTTTTTCTATATTAAGAACATTCTCATTAATTATATCAATTACACTTGGTACAAATTGATTACATTTAATTTTTTTTTATATTTAGGGATATTTCAATTATATCAATCGACAAATGTAGGTACCTCAAACTTCTACATATGGTATCCTCTCCTACTCCAAGAAAAATATTTACCTATACTGTGTATGTTTAGTATAGGAATAAAAATGAAAGTAAAAATTTTATAGAAAACTTATACCATGAAAATCTACTTATATTTTTTATCACATACCAAACAAATCCTTTAGTGATACTTTCAAGAAGACCTTAAGGATTTAAATTTAATCTTAATTTTATTATTTAAAATTATATATTTAATTTAACGGTTGAATAGTTATAAAATACTATCTATCACATGTTTACTGGATAAATGTACTATACTGAAAGGATACATTTTCCCTAATGGACTGCCTCATAGATTATTGTAAAATGGTTATGTCCATGTTATTTAAATATATGAAAATAATTAAATAAGATTAACACATGAAGATATTTCTTTTAAGAGTAAATCTCTAATTTGATCTTTTAAAGATTGAGTCAGTATTATTTTGATCCTTTAAAAAATGTTGGCATCAATTTAACTAGTGAATCATGAAAGACGACATCAAAGTCATTTTTTTACGTACAGATAAAAATTAAATTGATATAATTTATATGATTGAAGGACTAAATTAATGTCAATTTTGTACAATTGAAAAATTAAATTGATAATATTTTTTAATAATTAAGAGACTAAATTAATATTAATTTTTTTAAAGGACCAAAATGATGTTACTTTCATGATTCAATAACTAAATTGATGTCGACATTCTTTAAAAGACTAAAGTGATATCAACCTAATTTTTAAAATATCAAATTAAAAGTTTATTCTTCTTTTAATAATTTTCACCGCAATGGAATATTGGCTGGTAAGAATACAGTATGTTTTAAGTGCAAACCTCTTTCAGCCTCATACTGTGCCAAACTTGTTGGCATCGTCTTCGAGACACATTTGCACCTAAAACGTGATTTTCTTCAAAACTGCTATCCCAAACACGTCTTCGAAGTATGTTTGCACCCAAAACGTGATTATCTTCATAAAACGCTACTCCAAGCACACTGATAGTGTGAACAGTTTTGAATGCTTTAAGATGAATTAATTAAAGGAATTTATGGTAAAATAATTTATTTTAAAATTTTAAGTTTATTGGGTTTTTATAAAGTAAAATCGATTTTGGACTGCAATTATAACAATATTTTTGTAAAATGTCCACTTATTTAATTTTTTTTGGGTAAAATGTCCACTTATTTAAATATATTAAAATAATGATATGGATTAAATCATGAAAGTATTTCTATTAATACACAATCAGATTATTTTCACCGCAAAAAAAATAAAATTAATGTTGCTTTTATTTTGGGTATTGGAATACCTTTGAAGTGCAAACCTCCTTCAGCCTCAACTTGTGCCGAATATTTTGGCATCGTCTCTTAGGAGAGATGAGGCATGTGACATGAGCCATGCCTTGACTCTTGGTGAGGCATGTGACATGGGACATGCTTTGACTTTGGAGTTCAACCTTCTCTTTCTTTAACTTTAAATTTTTTGAATAAATTATTTTAATTTTTATTTATTTATTCACAAACTTATATTTATTTTTTAAAACTTATACATATCTTAAAATTATTTTTAAAAAATTTATACGTACTTAAAGAAGCCACACATTGTACATAAATTTTTTAAGAAAGAAACCCATATAAAAATAAAGTTGAAATAATTAACTCTAATTTATTTATCCCTTTATCAGCAGAGACATGGGGTCATTTACCGCACCATAGTAAGAGTTTTTCTGTGAAGAGTAGTGTCATTAAGCTTTGTCATCGAATGGTTAAGGGCTTCCGTGGAATTTTAAACACTTCAGGTAGGCTGGACTTCCCCAGATTTATCTCAGGTGAATAACGGTGGGGTTAGGTCTATTCGCAAAATCACCGAACCAGGCAAGCCAAATGGCATGGTCGTTGGTGCTGCTACCTCCCCTAGCTTTCTCTTCCTTCTCAGAATATTTTTGACTTCTTTAGCAGTGGAGACATTGGGTCATCTTCTGCAGTATCGTCAAGGCTTTTGTGGAAGGAGGGTCATGAAGTTTTCTCTTTGAATGGGGTTGTAAGATCCTTCTCGGTGGGGAGACGTGGAGCGGCAAATCCCTTTTTAAAAAATAAATTAAAAATATTTTATGAGATGTGAGGATATATGAAATAAATGCAAGAGAAGGAGTCACCCAAAAAAGGAATGTTACCATTGAACACAAAAAAGAAAAAACAATTGCATTCTAGAATTCAAGTTCAAGATTGATTACAGGTAGGGACTGTCTGTTTCAAGAAATGTTACCTATTTAATCTAATAAAATATGATAAATGAATTAAATTAGTCCTTTATTATTCCGAGCTCTAAGCAGATCCAGTTTTGAAGCTTAATTGATGCAATCATCCCAACATTCTAATAGAAAAATCTCTCAAAGAAAGGGAATTTCCTCTTAAAATTTCAGTTCCACTCTCTCCCCCTTTCATTATCCTCCGTCAAAAATACATACTAGTGCTTCTTTGGTTATGGATAGTAAATCTATCCAATATGCAATTAGAAGAAATTGAACAAGAAAGTGAATTCTAATATCTTTATCTTTTTCATGCTTTTATGATGTTATTAAGATATCAGAATTATGAAATTTCCTGCTGAATTATTGAAAGTCAAGTGTTTAGACTGACATTGCTCAAGCGCAAGAAGAACAGCACACCTTTTCTTCGGCTAATAGTTAGGACTTAGCAGTCTTCGTGATAGATTCAAAATAACTTTCTGCAGAATCAATTACTCATCCTTAAGAACTTGCAGAGAAAACGCAGAGTGAAATATTTGACTGGTAAACCACAGTCCATAGATTATTTTTTAGGCCATACATATGAACCAGAGTTGTGTACTTATATTGGCAACTTTTTGTATAGAGTTCCTCATAAGTTATACCCTGTCACACATCTCAGGCGTACATTTACATCTCAACAGTTCTATTTAGTGACTGTGAAAACTGTAAAGCATCCCATGAAGAAAATTTCTGTATGCATATAATAGTTAACATAATTTTCTTATAAAGTATTGCGTCTTTCTTATACATATGTAATTAGCCATGCTGCTTATAATCTCTCTCACGCGGATTCTACTGTGAACCTGCATCCTTTGGCTATTATTAGCCTGTTATTTCTGCAGATAGTGGCTGAATAAGAAAGACTGTTCTCCATAGAAGCAAATTCAAAGGAAGGAAATTAGTTGTAAGGTGAAGAGATGAATACCTTATGCTGAACTTCTTCGTAAAGGTTGAGCTTCAGCTTGAACTTCATTGTTATGCTGGTCCAGTGGCATGTATTGTGACATGATAGAAATGACCTCCGAGTCCATGTAAGACTACAAAAAGGAAATAAAGGTCATTAAATATGGTGCTAATTCATACCTCCAATTTAATGTGGATGTATACATTATCTACAGTGAAGAATCAATTAGGCATACCCGGAGCCTGTATTTGTAGAATATGTACCAAGCTATGCCAGCACCAACAGCAACTGCTAAGAGTGCAAAGGCAAGGAACCGTCCAAATGATGATCTACCTTTTTCTGCGTGATAAGAACCAAAATTCTAGTCTTATACTCCGGTCTGAATTAGAATTTTTACTGTCCCAATTAGACAGGAGTTGACACTGACAGTAACTTGAAATTTTCATTAGACCAGTCCAGGATTTGAGCATAGTTATGGTGGTGAGATAAGAATTGACTATAGTAATAAAACAAGCAGCCATCAAATATGATATATTTATGAGTAGAATGATACAAATTGGTTTCACTAGGCATTTAAAAGAAAATGATCATAAGTGGAAACAGGTGATTATACTGCAGAAAATTTAGTTTCTTAAAAGGAAAAGGCTACTATTAGATGCTTAAAGTAGGGGCAATATGTAAAGAACATATAAAGAACATAATTTCATCTGTTTAATGGTATCAAGTTGACAGCACAGGAAGGAGATATGATGGAATTGGTCACTGAATGAAGCAATAACATCTTTCACACATCTTTTGAAAAGAGATAAGCAACCTTTTGGAAGAAACACAGACTTGTTATTGTGACTAGAAACAGAAAACCTCTCATGCTACACAATACATTTCTGGTAACTCTGCTGCTCCTTCATAATACATTTCCATGCTACACAATACCTTTCTGGTAACGCTCATGCAACACAATACCTATCTGGTAACTCTGCTGCTCCTTCATATTATATTTCCATTCATGTTTAAAAAATTCGGAGGTAAATGTTTGCATATATACAAGTGGAAGGACCTAATCTCTTGGATACAATGCATGATTGAGGAAAGACCATTGAATTATTCTGTTTGTAGATTTGTATAGCAGACCATTTCTGGCCATTATAACAAATCCACCTTTGAATAAACATATAGAGATGTTTTATAATCATTTAGTTGATTTTGAACCAAATACCGGTAATTGTGAAATATTTATAGTGCATTGGGTGCATTGGATACATATAAGAATCTATATTAGGATTGGAATATCAAAAGGTGCTAAAGTCTAGGACTGAAATAAATAGTTTACTAAATATTTGTCGCTTCAAATTGCACGGGATGCTATTCAGCTATTTCTCCAACCATAACTTTTTATACTTTGATTTCACTATCTTACCAATACAAAGATCTTGTTCCCTCATATACAGAAGATCTCCCTTGCACTTACAGTCGTAACCACCCCAAGTGTTCTTGCAGGTGCAGCCATCACACTGACAAGCACTTCGTTCCTTACATTCATCAATATCTAATTTCCATCAAAAATAGAAGTTTTAGAATAGGGCTAAGAAGTCACCGAAATTGATCATATAAAGAGGATAAAAGAATGTCTTGAATTGCCACAGTGAAACAAATATTACCTTCACATTTATTACCATCCCCATGAAAGCCAACTGGGCAGTGACAACCATTGTCTTTGGAATCCTTAAGACAAAAAGGGAATCCAGTGAGCCTTGAGGCATGTCAAGGAAAGTGGTAGAATAAAACTTTTAAAATGAGAGGAAGAAACAAAAAACCAAAGATTAGGTTAAGCAGTACTGAACTGAGCAAGCTGAGAAAGTTATTCCATTTCTAGTTTCCGACCAACAACCACCATTGTTTATTGAACACCTTGCAGGTCCAAAAGCTGTCAAGTAAGGCAAAGACTAACCATCTCAGCAACATCAAAAGAAGAGCACAGAACTTTGAGTATAGAAGTAAAAAAAAAAAAGTGTCCTCTATCGCATTGTGGAATGTGCAAATATATTTTTGATTCAGTCTTCATATTATAAGTAGCCCATGTTTTGATATTTGAATGCTTTATTCCACAGCAGTCATAGGTAATAGTAGATAAAAGGCTTTCCAAGGAGAAACAGGTAACATTTATGCTGGAATACTAGAGATACTAAAATGGGGTGGCATATCCATGAATTCTCCAAAAGTATTACATAGTAACCAAATTATGAATTGTTAATCATTATTCACAAGAAATTTAGAACTGTTGCCAGAATGAAGCCTAATGCTGCCTATTGAGGTTATGCTGAGAGAACTAGGTTGTTTTTTCCACTTATATTCTTTTATTATAAATTATGATTGGATCTTTTGCTTATAGGGGCAGCACTCTTGATGTCAAAACTGTCCACTTAATCTTTAATTAAAAAAATAAAAAATTTAAAAAGCACAAGGTGAATTCATATTTTCCTCTTGTTTTATGAAAGTAAAGATCTAGTCCATAATTAAGAATGCTTAGGGGGAGACACCATACAGATCTCCATCCGCATTGTATCACACTTTATGGTCAAACATGCACTTGTAAATGATTGAGATTACAAAATGAACTGAATTTTCTTAACCGTTTGACCTGAAAGTTGCATAGAGGGTGAATTCCAAAGCCATAGACGAAATGTCTTAATCTCTGGCTTTCATAGCCATCATGTTTTAGAGAAGAGAGATATATGCTATTATGTTATAAGATAATAGGAAGAGGAATACCACCAAAATGAAAAAACAAGAAGTGGAAGATCCTGCAACTTAAATTGAAAAACTCATACCTTCACAAGATGTATAACCATCACCCCTATACAGAACACCTTTCACAATGGGGCATTCACAAACTCTTCCCCTGAAAGTATCCTGACAAAAATAAAGGTTTCACTTTGCAGCCAATCATAAGAAGACACTCATGGACCATGATATGATTAGAGATTAGAAAACCTTTAATAAATGATACTAACTGGGGAAAAAAACGCATTACTAGAAATTCCTTATCTATACCTTGCAAGCAGTTATGTTAGCATTTTCGTCCTGCCAACAACCTCCATTCCTTTCAAGACACTCATTAGTCTCTAGATCTGATAAACAAAAACCAGGTAAGAAAGGCTAAGAATATAACACTATCACAGTAGATTTTTAGAACTTGGATATTCATTCATCAGTGCAGTTTATATAATGAAGTATTAAGTACACCAACCTCCAGTTAAACAAACTAAAGGCGCAGTAGTCTCCTTAAATCCAGCACATATAGCCTTCAGGACAGAAGTTCTCTCCAATTTTCCTTTAGAAAAAATAAATTAAAATCTTTAGAATTCTGATATACCAGATATTTTCCTGAAAAGGATAGTTTGAAGAAGTAAAATACAAATCCACTATATTAAACAGATTGATGATAAAGATTCCATGATTCAGTTAACCAATAAATTGAAAAAAAAAAAGGATAAAGCGAGAGAAATATATGGATGAGATGAAGAAAGGAAGATGACCATACAGAAGCAAAAGTAAATTAAACAGAACCGAAGTTCAACTTTCATCCATCTGCCCTCAAGTGAGAAAGAGAATCCAGAATTCCAATAATAGAAAGGGTGAGGCACAACCCAAATTTGACAAACAAAAACTAGGGCAAGGCCAGATAATCAAATTGTAAATTTCCATGAGCTCATATCTTTTTTCACAAAACAAGACTATCAACAGAAAAATGTGTTCTATTTACAGGCTGGCAAGGTGTGGTGATCATGGTGCACCAGGTAGTAGACAGAAGTATCAGAGTATAAAGGAAGTGCATTGGTCTAAGGCACTAAAAATGGAGAACCAAAAAAGACAAGTTATAGATTGTGAGCACAATTCTTCTCTTAAACTCTCAGGTCAGCAAATATATAATTAGATTTTGATGTGCACGACCAAATTCAGTGATAAAATGCACAGGTGTTACATATACATAGTTGAAAAACAGTAAAAGCATGATGAATTTAAAATTAACACATCTGTGAATTTGAGAATGTTTATTAAATATGTATTAAGTAGCAAACCTCGATACTGGACATCATTTATAACCAATGTAGGCAAGATGGCGACATCACCACGAGATCCTCGTCCAATCTGAATATCACAAACAAAACAGAAGACAAATTATTTGATACAGAAGCAAAAATAATTTCTTCATCACCTGGATCTGGTGCTTCATGGGAGCCTTTATTCTTTGATGAAGAATTACAAATTTTTGAATTTGAAAGGAAATATAAATAAATATGAAATATATGACCTGGGCTTGTTGTTCAGTTTTTAGCACTTCATTCTCCTCATCCGCTTCAGGGTCACCCATGCATTTCTTAATTTTCTCAATAGGTAGATCTGTAGCAATAAGATTAAACTTAAAAGAACAGAAAACAGCAGAATCTCATGCACAACAGTACCTAAAAGCAGCACTTACCTAATGATTTCATGACGTCCTCAGCACAGTCTTTGCTGTATCTTTTCTCCTTCATAGAACATCTGATATGGAAATCTGTTACATAATCCCACCAGACCCATGAACGGTTGCTCTCATTGGCAACTCTATGGACACAGAGCTGCCTCAAATTTTCATACACTACATCCTTCCCTTGATAGCCCTCTCCAAAATCCCTCTCTGGATCTGGGGCACAATATCTCCCATGGTTGATGCATTGAGACTTGCACTGAGGGCTAAGAACGGAAGCCTGCGGACAAAACCATGTCATATAGTGTGGAGTGAATAAGGTATAACCACCCCTCTCAAGAATCTGAGCATGACCCCTAAAATTCTTGACAAAATTCATCTGTTCCTCACATCGGGCTCCACATTCATCATTGCTGTTTGTCCAGAACTCATACTCAACTCTGTTATCAGGGTGAGGTACTGACTCTCTCCAGTCTATTCTTACCAAAACATCATTGTTATTTAAAGCTTCCTTCAACATATCACCAAAGGATTTCTCTATTAGAGCTGATGGAATTTCAATCTTCTCTATGTAGCCATCCGCATCAGCACTCTCCGTAGGAGAATCCATGGTTATTAGAGGCTCATCAATGCTGTCAGCCACTAAAACTGCTGCAGCCCCAGCTAGTTGGGCATGCCATATCTTCAAGGCAAAATAACACTCTACAAGTGCAAATGACTTTGTCTTAGAGTAAGCATTATAAAATTAGGATTCAGTGAATTACAATTGGAACAGATGCTTTAAGCTTTTAAAGGGTGTTTGTTTATTGGGTCATATGAGAAGCTCTTTTTACTGATACTGCTCCTTTTGTTGGCTTTCGAAAGACAGGTTGGATATTTTAGCATCATAAGGCAAGAAGCAATTATGATTTAATTGGGAAGTGGAAAGAGGAACTTAAATGGGAATGGGATCAATCCGAGAATCGCATTAACTACAAAGAAAATTACAAAGCTAAAATTAAGGGGAAGTAAGGACGAGAAAAGAACCAAAAAAACAATGAAGGGGGGAGACTTTAACTGTGGGATACACAGTATTTGCCATAGTTAGCCTTGATTTCAACAAAAAAAGAAATTCAAGGACATTGGGAAAAGTTATAGGAAAAAAGATTAATCAATAAGTGAATTAAGGAGACACCTATTCTACCCTTGAATTAACAAATTCAAAAGTTTAAAATATGGCACAGCAGTTGTTGGCCAAAAATATGAAACAAAACAACAGATTTTTATTTCTTACCAAAAGGAATTAATTACATGAACCCCTCAATTCAAGCTCAGGAAAAGTGGGAAAAAAAGAAGATCAACAAAAACAGTTGATATCATGCTAATATAAACTCATAAATTGAAAGAGTAAATGCACATTCTAGTCTTCGAAAGATATACGTAACATCATATTGGTCCGTCATTTATATGCGACATAAAATTGATCCTTCAATAACAATCAATGCCATCAGTTTTATCTTTTAAGGACTAATTTGATGATATCATTTTAAGGACCAATTTGACGATATAAATTCATATTAGAAGACCAATTTAATGTATTTATAAACAAAAAAGTAACGAGATGTGGCGTATATTTTGGAGGACTAAAATAAACATTTACTATAAATTGAAAGTTAAAAAAAAAAAACAGAGAACAGAGGCTCACATAACAATCAAATGCCCATAATCAGAAACAAAACATTAAATTAGCTTGCTGATCAATCAAGTTTTGAGCATGATGAATCAATCCAAATTAGAATGAAAAATAGAAAGAAAAAAAAGAGTCAATGACGATCGAGGTTGACATGAATTACCTCCGCGATCAAGAAGAAGAACAGTGGGGCGACAAGACCGAGCCTTGAAGGGCTTATCACCCTCAAATGGTTGACACCCGTGAGACCCATTCTGTGGATAGACAACGGAGCCCACAATGAAGCCTCCATAGTCGGGAACACCAAAGTTGCCGATGGCACCATCACGCTTTGACCTCAGCTCTGCCGGAGACACCACGGCGATGCTGCTTTTCTCCACCACAAAATGAGCACAGGCGAGGCCCAGAAGAAACACCCACAGCGCAAACAGAGCTGTTATGGAGTTTCCCAGAGAAGCCATGCAGAAAGTTTCGTTATGGGTTGGTGCTGCTGATTGTTATTATTATCAGACAAGAAAGAGTAAGAGAAAGAGAGTGAAGAAGAGAGAACAGAGAAGACGAGGGAAGAGTAAGAACTAATAAAGAGGACTTGGGGGAGCAAAGACTTGGCAACGGTCTCCCGCTTACCGGTGGAAAAAAATGCTAATCTTGGAAAGAGAGAGAAACAATTTTGATCGTTCGTTTACGGAGGTTATGTTTTCTTTTCTTTTTTTTTTTTGTATTTAGGGAAGGTTCCATTACTCAGAGAGTTATGTTTAAGAATTTAAAAGAGAAAGAAAAAAATTTTAAAAAATGAAGGTAAAGAGAATGATAAATTTTTTTATTAGATGTTTTATATATTTTAAAATTTTTTAAATTATAAAGCTTTATAATATTTATAAAATTAAAAAATTAAAATTTTAAAAAATTATTTAAAAATTGTTTTTTTTTTCGTTTTTTTATAAAAATTTTAAATAAATTTATGATAAATATTTTTTTTATTTTTTATTCTTAATGTCACATCTAAACATAATATTAAGGCCAGCTCTTTTGTGGACCCTCTAAGTTATCTTTAAACTCCGAAGATTAAGATTTTTTTTGTTAAATATTAAGAGAGATAATTAATTTTAAATATAATTAATAATAATAAAATTTGTGTATTTTTTTTCATTACAATTCATAGTAGGACAGAAGACGGGTACGAAGGAGGAGAAATAGAGGAGAGGAGCGTTGAGAAAACCGATCGCCTACTCTTTGTACCCTCGGTATGTCTGTACTACTGGACTGCATCCTCAAAGACAAAAGTTGTATTTTTCTAGAGCTGAGAGAAACCAAATCTTTTTAAATAATTTTAAAATTTATACTAAAAATAATTTAAAGCATTTTCTGAACAGAATATAATATATACGAATGAAAATGACACAGCGTAATGTTCAACTTGTTTTCTTAATATAACATAAAAAAGAAAACTTGTTTCCTTAATATGTTCTTAATAGACTTTTTGTTTATGATAATTATATAATTTAAATTTTAATTCAAGAATTTTTTCTTAACAAATGATTTGTAATCTTTATGTAAATCATCGTTAAGTTTAATGATTTGTTCTAGTTTTTAAATAAAAAGAGTCTCTCTTCACCTTAATTTTTTTAAAAAAAAGAAACATTTTTTTAAATAATGGTATAAGAATAATATTTATAAGAAATAAAAAAAGAATTTTTTATTTGATAAAAGAAACAAAAAGAGAGTAAATGTATAAAACCATTTAATTACACGATGATTTATAAAGATGTGATACTACGTAATTTAAAGAGTAAATCTGATAGTCTAAAAATAAGTATTAGATTTTGTGTACCTAAAGTATATATTATTTTTGTAATATGTATTTGTTAAATGTTGTAGATATAATATTTTCATTTTTAAATTTAATTAAAAAAAGAGGAGCTAGTAGTTGCTATCTATAAGCTCAATAATAATAAAATTTATTAATCATTATCTCCTTTGATGTAAGCCAAAAATTAATAGAACTAGACAATAACTTTTCTAATTCACAAAAAAAAAACAAGGAAAATAATTTTTCTACTTGAATTAGTCTACTTTGACAATGAAACATCATTGATATTTCCAACAAGTTGATTGAACATGCTAAAGAAAATTCCCCGTTAAGTTTTCTTTTATTTGTCTTCTTCGTAATTTGAGAGAATCATTTTAACGAGGTTTAATTTTTGTGACAAGGAAACAAACGTGTGGACTGAGAAAACAGGAACGTGAAAGAAATTAAAAGAAGAGCTTCTGATTTATTTTTTTTCAGTTGACCAATTGTATATGATTCAATATCTTTTTAACTGCAGTTGCTGAGATAAATAAAAACCACACTTTTCTAGCTTCTAATATAATTCTAAACCTTCAAAAACAAATTTCATGAAACAATTTCTATCCAGCCAAATACGCTAAGGATTAATACTCATACTACAAGAAATGTGGAGTCTAAAAATTATGGAGTAGTTCAAATAAATTATATTAACAGATAATTTCTTTTGTGAGATTTAATTCTCTATACTCATGATTTTTTATCTATCACTAAAGACTTTAATAATAATATATTTGTCCATTAATAAAATACCTTGACATTTACTCATAATTTTTATTCTGATACTATAAGCTTTAATGATAATAAGTAAAATCATCACTAAAAAAACTTAAACTTTTATCTACAGTTGTGATTTTATCACTATCGTAATGGTGGAGATGAACATAAGAAAAGATATTTCCTTAATTCCTTAGAAAATGAGAAAAAAATAATTTTAGGAAGTTTTGGAGATGTTAAGAGTAAAGGAAATACATATTGTTTAGGAAAAATCACATTGGCTTACCATGAGATTAACATTTATTACACTCAATATTCTTTATCTTTAAAAAATTACATCTATTTTTTTTATTTTGTTATTTATAAAAAAAATTATTGTAAGAATCATACATAAAATAAGAAATATAAATATAATTTATCTTAAAAAAATGTCAAATGTAAGAATAATATATAAAATAAAAAATATACATGTAATTTTTGAAACTAAAAAAATATCTGATATTAAAAAAGGTGAATATAATTTTTTCTATTGTATATGATAATAATTAATGTGGAGGATATGGCTCCACGGTGTGTACTTTAGACAAAGTCAATATTGAAGAAAAGAAAGGTTGCCGTGTGGGGTGGTTTTAATTAAGGGTCCATACGAGTGATGAGTCTTCCTAAGGAGACATACAGTCTATGGAAAACGAGGATGCTGAAAACTGAAAAGCCCACCTTGCACGGCACTGTCGGGTGCTTCAAGGCCCTCTTCAGTTCGCCTATGACTTTGTGAATGCTAGTTTGCATTTTATTTTATTTTAATTTATATAATTATTTTTTGGTATTAATATAATTAAATTTTAAATTAATTAGTTATTAATTTATTTTATTAATTATTTAACTTTAAGAAATGTTTAAATTTTAAAAATAAATTCTTAAAACTTCTTTTATAATTTTAGTTGATATTTTATTTTTATTTTTAGAAAATTGTGACATTTTAAGAAAATAAAAAATTAGATTTTAAAAGATAAAATCCCTTTTATACATAATATAGATATAAATATATATATAGAGAGATATCGTCTTAACTAGTACTTTATATTCTCTTTTCTATTTAAGTGTCAGCACTTTTTATATATAATAAAAAAAATTACAAGAGAGAGCAGTGACAAATTATTTTTTTCTTTTTATAAGCAAAGCAGAAGCCAACAAGAAATTTAATCCAGAAAAAATATAAGTTAATTTCACATATGAAAATGAAGTATGTTATTTCATAGCATACATAGCAAAAATTCCAGAAGTTACACATACAAATATATATATATATATGTGTGTGTGTGTGTGTGTGTGTGTGTATATGTGTGTGTTGTGAAAGTTAATACACACAAATATATATTAGTGTGTGGGAGATTTAGTAATAAGCAAGTTAAAATTTCAGTATGACGATTTGAATTTCAAACACTATAAGTAAGGTTTATCTTATTAAAATTCTGATTTGCTTACCACAATCACAAATAATAAAGAAAAAAACAAGTCTACTAATTAGATGATCACGAAGATGATGCATACTCAATTCTACATAATTGATTATTGCATATCCTTTTATTCTATAACAAAAACTACCGTGTGTTTGTGCGTGTGCACCTACCACATATTGAAAATGCACAAATTACATGTTATTATACATACTGACTCGACTCCATTACAAGATAATCAATTACTCCATAACCATTCTGCTGATTGGTCGTGCTTTACACATGGCCTCTAATGGAATCAGCATTGGCATGGCAACCCCTTTACCCTCCCTCATATCAATTTCTTCCTCAGTGACTCGTTTCCATTCAAAGCACTGAATCAACAGTCCCAAAGTCAAGCCCATTATGCGGTGAGCCAATCCTATTCCAGGACAAGCCCTTCTTCCCAACCCAAATGGAATCAACTTGTCTTCTTCTCCTTCTTTTTCAAACCTCTCAGGCTTAAAACATGCAGCATCACTCCAAATCTGAGGATCTCGATGAATGGCCCATGCATTGATCAACATTATGGTGTTGCGTGGAACGTTGAATCCTCCTATGTTGCACTCTTCTGAAGAAAAATGGGGCAACAGCAATGGAGCTGCAGATTGCAATCGAAGTGTCTCAAAGATGATATTTTGAAGGTAGGGGAGTTTTGGAATATCTGATTCGTCTACCAAGCGATGTTGTCCTACTTGAGTGTCTAATTCATCTTTTGCTTTCTTCAATATCTCTGGGTGATTCAATAAATCAGCCATAACCCACTCTGTAGTCACAGCTGTTGTGTCTGTTCCAGCAAGGAGCATACCCTACAACTCAGTTGAAGTTAAATAATATTTAGTTTAACAAATTCCACTAAATAAAATGATATTCTTAAAGCATATTAATTCACTCCTTGATGAAGCATATGACAAATTAAAGAGGTATCATAATTATAAAATTGCTGTAATCTTATTGTATATAAGTCTATCTAACCCATTAATAGTTTTGTACATCTCTGTTTTTTAAGAGTTTTAAACTTTTAATACTCAAAATTAATATATTTTTTTTAATTTTGTTTACAATTAATTATTATCGTACTATCTTTTGCTTAATCAAAATTAAGTCCATTTTTAAATGATCTTAAGGATATACTTTTATATTAGATAAAATGAACCTCTTACTTTAAAAGAGTTAAATCCTTTCATATTTTTACGGTATATTTTAAAAAGATGAATTTTCTTAAGTGCTTATCTAAAATTTGAACCTAAATAATTAAAGCAAGGAAGATATCTCCTTAATTACTAGGCTAACTTCCTTAGATTTTAATTTTCTTTAGCTTTTCATCAGTGTTAAAGCTTCAGTGTTAATGTTAGCCACTTAAATTTTCTGCTAAACTCAAATGAGGAGTATTATTTTCATACTTCTTATACTATTATCTCCTCTTGACTTATACATATGACAATATTTAAATTTATTTAGATTTGCATTGAACCATCATTTGAAATTATTTATCTTAACAAAATTATAACCTTTTGATAAGCGACACTTAATTAGAAGGAAAATTGTTTTTAACAAGTGTTTCTCGGAAACCATTGCAATACTTATGCATTGAAGAAAGATTAATTATAGCATTAAGTCATGATGAAAATGCATGTTAAAATTGCAACAATTATATAGGAAAAGTATAGTTTTTATTAGGTAGTGTCTATCAGTACATATACAATAAAGATCCTCACAATAACATGATATACAAAAAAAAAAGCATTATTCCATCAAATTTATAAAATAAAATTAGATATTTGCATGCTTTGATGGAAGAATTGTGTAAATAAAGGGAAAACATATTATTAATAAAATAAGTGGTCACAAAGCCAAAAAATTCAAATCCTCTTTCTTTACTTTCTGGCTCTTTCTAATTTAGGTTAATGCTAGCTATTTGTAATTTGTACTTGAAGGAGGGAAGTAGGAAGAATGCAAAATAATCTTGAATACTAATAAATAATCTGAGAATGCCTACAATATGATTTCATTTAATTTAAATATAGTTTTTTTGGTGAATTTAAATATAACTTTTACTTTAACATATTTTGACAAAGGCACTGTTTTAATAAATATTTATTATTCTCTCTTCTTTTTAATTCAAATTTTATTATTCTTTTTTTCATTAAATTGAGTAATTTCCACTTTTAGATTAAAAGAGAATCAATGGCTCGATGTTGGTGTGTGTAAAATGGACCTATATATATATATATTGATCTTTAACTGAGGCATCTTTACCGATAGAGTAATTAAACTAATTTATTGTGTATTATTGTGATTAATCTTAACCAGGAAGCGCTCAAATAATAGCCTAAATATTATATAATTTTCCTATTAAAAATGTGCTTTATCACATCATAGTACAAGTTAATTTTATACTTTTGTGGCATCATTAATTGTTTTCTTAGAGAGAAGTAATTTATTAAATGCTGGGGTATTTGCAGGATTTAATAAAAAAAAACTTTGATTGAGAAGAGAAGTGATGCTAGAAGAAAGCCGTTGGCCCAATGGAAGATTTGGGCCCACAAGTGAAACAAATGAAAAAAAATAAAAAAAAAACCCCACATGACAAGGCTGATGCTCTGTAGCAAAGCAAGGACGAAGGTGCTAGTTTGATGGGCCCACGGTTAGCAAATAACAAGACAAAATAATAACTACAAAAAAATGTAGGTCCATTTGTCTTGATGGTCCACGGCCCATTCCCTCTGGATGGAAGAGTTTCGCACAGAGAAGGTCTTGGAGCGGTATGAACCGAGAGGGAAGAAGGAGCATTTCAATGAAAGATATTTGTGAGAATTTTATTACTTTGATTTCTATTATGAGTTGTTAAATTTTTATACTAACATAAAGATGAAGCCCTAATAATATTTTTAGTTGATACTATGTTATATTATTATTACCTAGTCGATGATTTTAATAATTATTATTCTATTTACCTATTAATTGATGTATTTAAATTTATAGTTAAATTCATTCATACTCTTTTCATGCTTTAAATTTATACATTATTTTTTTTTAGATATCAATTGTAATTTCTAAATATAAATATAGTTGATGATTTGATATTTTATTATTAATTAGAGTAATAGGAATATATGTTTGATTAATATTTTTGGGATTTAATTGATAGATTTTCCGTAAATATATGTTTGGCTATTAGATATTCATGAGATAACTTTTTTGGAATAATAATTTGGCGTAGTTTGGATTGAATTTTAGTCATTCAATTTATGGTCAATTCTTAATTGTTCGTTGCTTTGTTTAGACTTCCTATTTGATTTTTAGTATTTAATTGTTTTAAATCTTAATTTTAGTTTTAATCTTGCATTTTAATTTTAATTTTTGATAATTTTTTAATGATTAAATTAGTGAAATTTCACGTAGATTTTAAAATTAACTCAAAGTTTTTATAGGATTAACGTATTATAAGTCACAACACCCTCCCAACAAGTGTTTATACCAAGATTCAAATTTTGATAATTTTCTTACTACTACATTCAATCGTTTCCCCTCCTCAATATATATATATATATATATAGGCTACGAACATTAACATCCTTACACTGTTTTTTAGCAAGCTCTAACTTTTTATTTAAATAATAATGTTTTATAGTTTTATTTTACAAAATAAAAAATTGAAAAGTATTTAAGATATTTTGTTAATATCTTTCTTTTTTTTTATCAATTATTATCTCTCTCAACTTATTAAAAAAGAGAGAGCATGAATTAAAAAAACAAAAAATAATGAGTTAAAAAAAGAGAAACTAATAAAATTAAAAAAAAGAATAAGAGAGATATTAATAAAATATCTTAAATATATTCAAAATTTTTATTTTAAAAAAGAAAACAAAAGATATTATTCTTCAAATAAAAAAATAAAATTTGCTGACAAACTATATAAAGTTGTGATTTCATGACTTTATTTCTTTCATGTTTGGTACAACATGTAATTTTTTATAAAAAAAATTTAAGTACTCTGAGCGTAGAATAATATTATATCATTAAGTCTAAGCCATATCTAATTTGTAGTGGGACATGATTATCTCCCATTATAATATACAATATGATGAGTACTTTGTCTTAATTGTCTTATAATCCGTTTCCGTAACAATGTCTTTGAATTGTACACCAGTAATTTAATATGAAATGATTTTTTGTTGTAACTATAGAATAACAAAAACTACCAATGGTGGCACACGCACGTGCCAATCCAACCCAAATAACATAACAAATTCAAAAAAAAAAATAATAATAACATTGTACAAGAACACGGGAAACTAGTAATCCTACCTGAATGAGCCCTTTGATAGTATGATCCGAATAGTACTCAGGCTGCGACTGTTGCAGAGATAGGAGATGCTCAATCATGGTGATGCCACTGTGCTTGCCGCTGCGGTGCTCCTCAACAAGCCCTTGCAAGAACGCATCAGCTCTCTCGAAAATCTTCTTCAGCCTCTTCACCAAGCCGTCGAAGTCGAACCACCGCAGCAGCGGCAAGAAATCTCCCTTGTTGTTGGCGCCCAGCAGCGTCATCATCTCCGAGATGATCTCCCTGAACTGCCGCGCCTCCTCAGCGTCCGTCACGTCGCCGTCCTCGCCGTAGTACCTCTTCCCGGAGATCATCCTCATCATGTTGTTGAACGTCATCTCCGTGAGCCTGTGCCTGAGCTCCACCCTGGTGAACCCATTGCAAGACTCCCGGGCCAGCTTCTGCATCACCCTCATGGCCTCGTCCCTTCGGATTTCCAAGAAGGAGTTGAGGCGGTGGGTCGAGAGCACGTCGACGGTGATGATGCGGCGGAGGTTGCGAAAGTGGTCGCCGTAGGAGGAGGACCCCAGAGTGGTGTAGTTGTAGAAGAGGTACTTGCCGGTGAGGAAGCGGGGCCGGTTCGCCAGGATGGTGTCGTATTTGGTGAAGCATTCTTGGACTGCGGAGGGGGAGGAGACGACCACCACGAGGCGGGACCCGAACCAGAGGGAGAAGACGTGGCCGTAGTTCTGGGACAGGCGCTGGAGGGTGCGGTGGAGCGGCTGCTTGAGGTGGTGGAGGTTGCCGATTATGGGAAGAGTGGGTGGACCCGGTGGCAGGTTTTTGAACCTTCTTGTTTGGGTTTGGAGCAAGAGCTTGAAGGTGAGAACGAAAGCGAGAAAAAAGAGGGAGTAATGCAGCAAGCTGAGGGCCATTCCCGCGGCCATGGCTGGTGAATGCTGATAGCTACTTTGCTGGTGAGTGCCTACAATGATTCGGGATTTTATAACTCATTTGTGTGACAGCTACCCGCATCTTTCAATTAAAGTTAGGACACTAAATTACTGTTTCAAATTCATCTGCCAATCATAGAGTCTAATAGGGTAGATGTTTGTATTTTAATGGAATCTTTTTCGTGCACCTGTTTTTTTTTTTATACATTTCTATTTTATACTTTTTTTTATAGCAACAATGAAAAAAATAAATTATTTTTTATAGCTACTTTGCCGATGAGTGCCTACAGTGATTTGGGATTTTATAGCTCATTTGTTTGTTGATGGTCAGTGAGTGACAGCTACTGGCATCTTTCAATTGAGGTTAGGACACTAAATTATTGTTTCAAATTCATCTGCCAATCATAGAGTCTAATAGGGTAGATGTTTGTATTTTAATGTAATCTTTTTCGTGCACCTTTTTTTTTATACATTTCTATTTTATACTTATTTTTTATTGCAACAATGAAAAAAAAATAAATTATTTTTCAACTAAATTATTTTTTATAGTTACTTTGCTGATGAGTGCCTACAGTGATTCGGGATTTTATAATTCATTTGTGTGTTGATGGTCAGCGAGTGGCAGCTATCGGCATCTTTCAATTAAAGTTCGCTATCACTTTAATGCTCTTTATAGTTCCCTATGGGCTTCTTTTATTTTTTGGTTATTAGTACCGGTTCAACGCTAACTTATGACTTATCATATTTTAACATACAAGCCACATGTCATTTTCTTACATTACGAACTTAATTTTGTTGCTCACTTTAATAAATTGACTCTTCAAATTTTCATACCGTTAGCCACATGAAATTTTCTTACACCATAAACCCTCGATAGCTAAGAAGACTTAAGACATGCTTTTAATCTTAAAATACAACAAGCTTATCTCTCCTTAACTTTATTTCTAAAAAAAAAAAAACTTTCACTTGGCTAATTAATAGTCATGTCTTGTCAGTAAAAGAAAGACAAAAAAAAAAAAACCCGTAACCTACGGCATTCAATCAGACATCTTATGTTGTCGTTATCCCAACTGCAAATGTATGCCACGCATAAATGCAAACGCATTCTTATATTTTATTTTAAATGTGGTATCCTAAATGTATACAGCTCCTCTAAAAGAAATCTTATAATAATAAAGTTGTTTTCTGTGTATGATTCTACGCGACTAAAGTTATTCTGCGTAGAACATAACTTTGTCTGCACAGCTGAACTCGTTTGAATCAAGATTGAACAAGCTGTTTGAAAATGACATAACTTTGTCTGCACAGCTGAACTCGTTTGAAACAAGATTGAACAAGCCGTCTGAGAATGTCTGTTTACACTGCATAATGAGACATGGAAATATTTTATGACTTATATATACTCAATATAAATATAGGATGAATATGTGAAACAATTTAATTATCCAATAATTGAATGTCGCGCGCACGCATCTTCTCTCAACTTGCTTCTTGCTTGGGTGCCCCTTACATTAATTGCCATTGACAAGTTATTACTTATCTATGGGCTAATTGTTGGCCATTACGGCAATGACACTATAAGAAATAGTATATAATAATACAAGAATTTTTTATAAATTTGCTGTGAAAAAATTTCTATAGTTAATTTGAAACTAATTAATTATAAATTAGTTATAAAAGAAATTTCTGTAATTAAAAGTATAAAAGTAAAAAATAAAATTTCACTGAAAAATTAGAGAAAGAATAACTACAAATTAACTACAAAAATTCTTTATTCAAATTTAATTTCGTGATTAAATAAATTAATTAAAAAATATTCCATAGAAAAAAAATTTAAAAATTAACTTGGGATTTAGCGAAAAAATTATATAACTAATCCGTAGTTAATGCTTAATTTTTGAAAAAAAAAAAAAAGCAAACCCATTTACGTTTGAAAAGGAATCCCAAATCATTAACCGACCACGTTCTCTGACTCTAATTCCTCCCATCTCTTTCACTCAATCCCTCCTCCCCGACAACGGCAAACCCACCTCCTTGACGGCGGCAGCTTTGAACGGCGACACACCACTTTGACAGCAGTGCACCGCCCATACGTTTCACGACCAGCTCTTCAAGTCACACGGCCTGCTCCTCCAAGTGCCGCACTCAGCTTGTGAAGCTTGCATTCGTCAGGTATGGATTGCCCTAACCTCTTTTGATTCTGCAAATGGACTCTCTCGTTAATTGAAATGCCTTACTCTCTTCCTATTTCCTTTCCCTTCCCTAATCAACAACGAAGAAAACGAAGGTATTGTTGAGAGCCCTAAGACGTACGAACGGTTTTCAACGAAATTGACAAAGTTGAGATTCATGTAAGCTTTCTCTTCTCATCTTACTAATTGTTGTGAATTGTTGCCTGGGATTCATGCCTTAATCTCCTTCCCTTTGCATGCTTTTCTTTTATAGTTCCATCCATTTTATGCTTAGTTTTTTTTTTTTAATCTTTTTGTTGATTCTTCTACTTGTTATTTCTTTTTTGGGGTTTTAAATTTTATTCACAGGCATATAACTGATCATCAATTGGATGAAATGCCGAAGTTTTTATTTTTATATGTATATAAATTGCTTTTTACCTAGGTTGTTGTCTCCAGGACTCTATAATTTACTTTAATTTAATACTTCAATCTTTTGAAGATGTAGTTCTTTGGTAATTAGTCTTTGGTTCTCCACAATCTAGATTGTGTGAATTATGGTCCCAGATTGCCAAAAAGCCAATCATTTGTGCTCATTGCTTGCTATAAATTCTACTTTACTTTTTTATTCGAAGAAGTTGGAGCTTGGTCTTTTGTTGGTTTGCTTTCTAGATGAGACAGATTTAGCATAATTAATTGAAATTTCTCTTTCTTACTTTTGTTCTCTATAGCCGTATGTGGTGTCTATTAAAGGAAGCTCTCAGTTACAAAAAAAAAAAAAAGAAATCTCTCAAGTCTCGTCCAATATTTTTAGTTTCTCTGTCCCTTTTTTTGAGGAACTTATCAAGTAAAGCCCAGCTTCCTGAAGTGGGCTTGCATCTCCGAAATCAATTTTAGATTAGTTCTGGAGCCTGGGCTATTGGTCTCTTCTTATTTTTCATGGTTAAACCAGTTTTGTTGCCTAGGATTGTTGTAATTCATTTTGACGCTTGTTTGATTCTTTTTCTTATTTTATATGCTTGAGAATGGCTATGTTATAGCAGCCCTACAACTGAACAATTTTAAATGAAATAGTAATCGAACAAATCATATAAGAATAAGATGCAGAACAAAATTCAGAGGAGAGGAGAAGAATATTAAAAGCATTTAGGTTTTGTAGTTTGTTTTGCTGGAGTTACTGTGGAATGGAGTTGTTTTCTCAGTATCTTTAGCATATTTAGTTCATTGTCTATTAAGGAGATGTCTTTATTGGTTTTTTTTTTCTAACTATTTTCTTTTCTTTGTCTTTCACACTTAGTCTAAGGATATCTTGTGATTCTGTACTTTCATCAATTAGCACTCACTTGAATTCGTACTCCATTAACGACTTCTTACTTAAGACACTAAATTTTCATTATGTCATCCCTTTTATAGTCTTTTAGTTTAATCCTTTTCTTACTTAATTATTAGCTAAAAATGGTATTAGAACATTAGGCACAGTAAAATATCTTAAACTATGCACATACAGCTTTGGTTCTAATTTAGTGCACTATGAATTTCACATAGTCAATACTCCAATGTCTATTTGGTGCTTTACTTTTATAACATGATGCACTTTTCATCTCTCTCTGTTTAGGTATAGCAAAGGGGATCATAGTTTCTATATAAGATGCTATTTATTCAAAATTTATATCTTTACTCCATATTAAACCAAACTATGCAGAATTCTTACTGCTATATTATGATTTGGGTTTAAGACCTTGATTCTTAGTTCCTTTATGTCATTCTGGTCCTTAAAGGAGGTTTCTTAACCTTGTTCATTGTCTCAAAGTTAAGCACAAGTCTAGAGTTGGTTAAGTTTCTTGAAATAAATTGATATGCAACTGCTTAGTTTAGTATATACAGTACTCCAACCTAAAAACTAAATGGTAGTTTAACTCTGTTATATAGATCCTTAACATATGAACTTTTACACACTTGGGTAGACTTAAGCTTTT
The DNA here is from genome assembly GCA_019955255.1 of Castanospermum australe. Lineage (NCBI taxonomy): Eukaryota > Viridiplantae > Streptophyta > Magnoliopsida > Fabales > Fabaceae > Castanospermum > Castanospermum australe. The sequence continues at coordinate 139,672 of NSJW01000271.1, read as the reverse complement.
GCATATAGATCACACCTTGTAGAGGCATTACATGATTTCCCTTCTTACAGATTTCAACACATAAGGGTATATAAAAATTTAACTTCGACAGAATTCTGTTGACTTCAACTTCTGCAGAATTCTGTTTACAAAGTCACATTTTGTCTAATAATATATACATCTATGCACTTGAACATATTTAGACATTAGTGCAGAGATACTTGACAGAAAAGATAGTTTCTTATCAATTGATTTTATATTCCTTGTAACACCCCTAATTTATATATGTGTCAGTTAAATTAATTATGTTACTGAGAAGTTTCTGTAGGATTTTTCTTGCTATCTGCCATTTCAAAGGTAGGCAATTTCTTTAAAATTTCTGCCGCTATAAATTTTTTTTTTTTTGTTAACTTGTCATATTCTATTTTTCCATCTTAAGCATTGTTAAGAAAGTTTTCTAATGGTACCTTATGCAAACCGAAGCTGAGAATGATGGATTATTGACAGATTTTATTTTTTTTTTCTCTTCCTTCATTTTCTAACTCAAGAGCTGTAATATACATTTAGGTTATTTTCTTTTGGTTCTGCTTAGTAATCTGTCATGATCCTGTGACTGTACAAATTGTGGTATTATAAATTCTGCATGGTTAGTATTCTGTTTTGCAATAGTTCCGTGGTTCTGCAGCGCAAGAGTTATATTATATAAGTCAAATTTTTATGTTTCTGCGTATGGCACTGTCATGCAATTGTTTATGTGTAAGTAGTATTCTTCACTTAAGATGTTTAGTGCTATGTTTCTGCAGAAGTTTTGTGGATATGGCTGCTGTAAAATGCTTTATACATCTAAAAGTTTTAGTACTTTATAGAATCTGTGTTTTTTATGCGCTGTTGTTTAGCTTGCTGCAGTTTACTAGAGTAACATGTTGGGTACTGTCAGGACTGTATTGATGAATCTATTAACATTCGACTGCATTTTAAGAAAGGATTTTGGTTTTGTTTTTTAGTTGAGATTGAGCCGGTATTTTTGTTATGTTAAATTCTATAAAATTGAAAAGGGTTATTGTTTAATTTTGCTGTTACATGACTGTGCAGTTTTTTTTTTTTTTTTCTCTTGGCTAGTTTGTTTCAACATTTTAAGTAGTAAGATATAAATTTTCTGTTCTTTATAGCCGTGTGGTTCCAATTTTTATTCTGTCATAGCACATGCAAGTTAATGATTCTTAGTTAATTACGGATGCTGTATGGATTTCTCATTATGGTGATCTTATTTAGTTTCCAGATGAAGCCAAAAATTGAGTAATCTAAGAGTCTAAATCAAATAAAACTAGATTAATTGCTACAAAAAGAAAGGCCGTGGCAAAAATTGGAAGTTATAACCTTTAAGTTAAGATAAAATAATGTTGTAATATATTTAGATTAAAGATATGACTTTATGAAGTAAATCCTATAAGAACAAGAATATAGTATTAGGAGTACGAATGCTTAGAATTTTTGTTATACTAGGATTGGTTTTTTTTTTTAGATTTTGAATTGCAAATGAAGCAAACAAATGATGTGCTAGTTGAAAAATTAAGACCATTACACTAGAACCATTAAATAATGTAATATAATAGTAATCCGTGAACATATTAAAATTTTATAAAATCATTTTTTATAAATTACTATAACTGTTCAAGCATGGTTACTCCATAGCATTTTTAATTCATTCTATTTTTAAGAACTGTGTACGAGTTAGAATGTAAATTCCGCACTCAAAGGTTCCGCACTGAAAGGTAGTGCTAAAGGTAAAAATGGAGACACTCAAAGGTTGGTGTTTTCTATTAGGCATTCAAATCCTCTGTTCCCTTTTTCTATCCCTAACCCTATCCCCCCAAATTAAATTATTACAACTCATCCGAAAAAATATTCAAATTTTGAAAGAGATATTCAACTCATTCCCTTTTTTTTTTCACCTAATCCTATATTTATGTAATGTGGAAGTTTCTAATTTTTGCATGCTTTGTAGTAACTTCAATGGAATTCTGGGGGACTACTCAAGGCAGCAAGCCACTTTTGAAACAATCGAAAAGCTCTTCAAATTGGCAAAGGTTAGTTTACTACATTTTGAAGTTTTGAACATGATTTAGTTTGTCTTTTTGACACTTTGGTCATCAATGGATATAAACAAAACATGACTTCATTAAACTGAAGAACAATATACTTATTACTATTTCTATTATGCATGTTGCATCCTTCAGTAAAGATAAATAATGTGTACAATGTAAGTGATTATGTACAAATCTAAGAAAGTTACACATACCATTAGAGAGTATCTTCCAGCTGGATAACTAGGATCTAGGAAGGCGATTCAGTAGAGGAATCCTAAGTGTACATCATACTTAATATAATTTTATGAACTTTTTCATCATAAGCTCTCAAATTGATTCCCTCTTGGAAGATTGGGGGGTCTTTACCTTAATGGGTAGTTGCAGAAACAGTTTAACCATTTATGTGTTTATTTATCTTAGGTACTTTTATAGTGGAGTGCATGCTTAAAATTGCACTATATAGTCAAATTATACTTACTTCTGTTGTAATTTGATCTGGCCTTTCAATACTAATCACTACTAAATTGATTAAATTGCTGACAATTCTGAAACTTGGATTAGATATTTATATTTTTCTTGTTTTTTTTTTTTTTCCATTTTGTTTGTAGTTATAAACTGCTATGTTATTTGTGATTAGAAGCTCGAAAGATAAGTTTCCTTATCTGTCATTTTGGGGATCCCAGATGTTACTGACCTTTAAATCAGTTTTTCGGAAGTTTCTACTTATAAATAAGGCTTATCATTACTTAGTGGAATATATATGAGAAAATAATGTTGCTTTGGTAGTAATCATGATCCATGAAAAAATTTTCTCCGTAATTTTTTTACCTTATTGATTTATCTAGTGTCTAATCCTTTACTATTGTTCTATTTCTTATTTAGGATAAATATTGATTCGAGTTAGATTATGATTGCAATATGGTGAAAAGTGTTTGAGAAAGGACATGCATGGACTACTATCTGAATATGTTGAAAAATGCACGGTGAAGCAAATGAAGAGGATCATGAGAATGGTATCAGATGATGGCATAGATTTATACTAGTTGTGTTTTATTTTTGTTGAAGTTGTTCAAACTTGTTTCAATTTGTTTGGAGTTAATGTATAACTTTATAACTTATTAATACAACAATGACATTTTATTGCTTTATATAATTTATTTACTGAATCTGGTTTGTTATGAATTTTGAATGAATTGTTTATATAAGTTTAATTTGGCAAATAATAAAATATAAATTTTTTTTTTCATTTTGTTCAAGTTAGCTATGGATTAGCTATTGAATAGATATGGATTTTGAAATTTGTTTTAGATTAGCTTGGGATTAGCTGCGGATTAGCTATGATTTTTTATTAGATTCTTTTCTCACCATGTGTTAGCTAGTATTTAACTATGAATTGACCACTGATTTGCTAGAATGGTTAGCTAATTTGCTTGAGATTTGCTACAGATTAACTTTGGAATGCCTTGCTTTGAGTTTCAAATTAACTAGTGATTAACTATTGTTTAACTACGGAAGTTTGATAATTAACTATATATTAACTATGGAATTATCTACGGAAATACCTTAGTTAAATTGCTTGGGAATTGCAAGATTTTTTTATCAAAAATTAATTACGGAACTATTACGAATTCACTGCAGAATATTTTATTTTTGTTTGGGATTAATTACGGAATATTTTTATATCGAATTAGCGACTTGATTTATGTTGTAAAAAATTTCGTAGTTAATTCATAGTAATTCTGTAGTTAATCCGCTTAACTATGAAATTATTACAGATTAATTATGGAATTTATTATTTTTATTTCATAATTAATTTGTGAAATTCTTATAATAAGGTATCTTTATGGACTCATTTTTATTTAATAATTAATATACCAAATTTAGATATAAGAATGCGTATATACTTATAATACGTGGCATAAATTGAAAGTTGAGATAGATGCCTAAATAAATATCGTAGGTTAGATTTTTTTTTCTCTGTTCTCTATCGTGCTTATTAGTCAGAAAATTCAAAGATTTTTTTTTTTGTTTTGAGGAAATAAAGTTAAAGGGAGAAGAAGCTATCCCAGTACATGTCAAAAGTTTCAGTTAATAAGAGTTTACAGTGAAAGAAATTTCATGTAATCACTCACATTTAAAAATATAAAAGGTCACATTAATTTTGTAACTCTTTATGAGTTGGATGTTACAAATTCCGGGACGTGGTTTTGATATAATTTATCTATATGAATGTTGAATTGTTGATTGAGCTGACGATGCCATAGAAATAAACCTAAATTTTTTAGGAAACTCATGAAAAATAAGATTACACAGTGCCATAATGTAAAAGTTTAAGGGACCAAATATTCCACCTGAATTTGTATATGCGTGGTGCAATATCTATGTAGTTATATTCAATGCAAAATTGCACTATTGGCCTGGACCACACTGAGTATTTACACAAATACTATTTCCCTATATCATCAATACATGAATTTAGAATATCAATAAAAAAAGATAATTAAATTAAAAAACATATTTATTTGCATCATATCTAAAATTATTTATATAAATAATTATAAAAAATAATATTACACAGAATATTTAACGTGATTTGACTAACATGTTTACATCAACAAATAAGAAGAAAAAAGCCACTATTAAAACAAGATTATAAAATAATGTCTACGAACACTCTCAATTTTCTCTACGTGACAGCTATCTTATTACTATCCTTACATCTCTGCCAACTCCTCTGAGAATTTACCCCTTTGGATATCCCACAAGAGCTCACAAGTCTTTTTCTCTTTATCTAATAACCAAACAATTTTCTAATATATATATATATATATATATATATATATATATAACCCATAAGAATTTGTTCAGTGCTCAACCACTCTTACATTCTCCTTAGTGAATAAAGTAAAGACTCCTTATTAAATAAGACTGTAAAAATACAAAACTACAAATAACTATTCAAATAGGAATTTAGGTCAAAGCCAACAATCTCCACCTTAATTTAAAATTCATCGTTAACGAAATATTTTTTTAAATTAATAATTTGGATGAAACCCAATAAAAATTAGTTAGGAATTGTTAGGTAATAAAATTTAAGACTCTTTTGATTTTGATTTAGGGGTTACTACTACATGAATTACAAGGGAAATGTGGAAATTAGCCAATCTCTTTTTGAAAATTGAATTGAATAACATTTAATTTAATAAATAGTATATACAGCTCAAATTAATAAAACTAGAATGGGTGAACTAATGATGGCCAATGAGCCACGGCTCAAATGGCATCCAATGTTGTCTTGTGTGCAGAGAGGAAGAGTTTGATTTGAGGATGGCCATTGATTCTGCAAATATAAAAAGAAAAATTCAAATCACAAAATTAAGAATGTTGGGAAATCAACGCAGGAAATTGATTCTTAGTTAATAATGTACATCCCAATTACATAAAGTAAGAAATGTTTTCAGCTGCATGAAGTAAACACGTCATTAATCATTAATTAGCCATCCCCACACAAATTAAATTAAATTAAGAACGTTGGGATATCGCTGCTGGCTGCAAATTCTTATAATCACAATATCGTGATTTTAGAATTTTCTTGAGGTCCGTGACGTAAACACAAGGTGATGACTTCGTGAATAATATATGGTAATAATTTTTTGAATTCTTGGATATATAATCGCATTTGAATCTTCAACAGAGTGTTGGTTTGAAACTTTGGCAAAGTGAGCAATGGAAATTTTGTATACCCATATTGCAATAATGAAGTTCAAAGTTGTTGTCGTATTCAAAAGATAATTAAGTAATCATTTGACATTTTTTTAAAAAATCTTTTCTCTGTTTTGACTATCCTTATACAGAGGGGTACAGTGCTTGAAAATTGGGTACCAAGTGTTAGATCAATCTTATGTTTATAATAACTCTTGTTTTTTTAATAATCAAAAAGTTCTTTGCTTAGCAGTATTGTTTTTTTTTTTTCGCCAGTTTGCTTAGCGGTTATGCGTACACTTCTCTGTAATTTTTTTTTTCTTCAACACGTTTTATGAAATTTATTTAGAGTAAATATAATAGGAACAAATGAAAGAAACGAAATGTTTTCATGCATCCCTCCCGCGATTACTAATATACTTTTCCTAGTTTTTTTTTTCTTTTGGTAATCTACTTTTTCTAGTTGAAAAAGAGCAAATCAAAATTTCTTTTTTTTTTCTTTTTAATTTTAACATGAGAACCCATAATTCTTTTTTTGGTAATAATTAAGAACCCATAATTCTATAGATATCCTTAATAATGTTCTCATAAAATCAAACTGCTTTGTCATAAGAAGGATTTGATTTGATTTTTACGAGTGATGGATCTTTTATTAATGAATTCAATTTTTTTGTTTTTTTTGTCGTTAATCCTGTTTTTCAATTAAATTACGTGGTGCAAAAACTCTCCAAGTGAGATTTTTGCTTAAGGGAAACAAATTTCTTGCCACTTGAACCAATTATTTGTTGCTATCAAAACAATTTTTTTTTATATTTATTCAGAAAAAAATTAAGTGCAGGTGGGATTACCAAATCACCCTATTAACGGATATATTTCAATTCAAATTCAAGTCATATAATTATTATAAATAAAAAGTTAATCAAAAAAGGCAACTTGCTGGCCTCACCTCTCTCCCTCTTTGTTATCTCATTGGCCTAATTTTTCTAAATTGTTCACATATTATCTTTTGACTTTAGTCTCTTTCGATATTTTCAAAGAAATTTTGTTTTGGTTTTACTCTGACAGTGAAACCCATGAAAATTCTCCCTCCCTAATTGAAATCTGTTTTGTAGTAGATGTTGAAACCATTGAAAGTTACAAATAGAAGGGATAAGAAGCCCTCGTTCAAATGCCATCCTTATTGTCACTACTCATTAGTCTCTTCACAATAAAACGAAACTAAGGTTCATGAAAATCATAGCTCCCTTTTTGACTAGTTCTCTGTTTCTATTATATTATATTTGGATGAGGGATTAGGACGGAGAAATAAGGGAAGGGAGAAATTTATTATAAGCCTCTCCTTTAATTATTTGTAAGTTTTAAAAAAGAAAGGAAAGAAAATAAAATTTTTTAAATAATCATCTAAAATCTTTTTAAATTAATTTTTATAAATATTTTAAAATTCTCCTAATTTAAAGGAGTTTAAAAATTTTAAAATATTTAAATAAAAAAATAAAAATTTATTAGTAAACATTTTATTCTCGTGTCTTTCCGTTTCTTTTATTTTTTTAATTTTTTTTAATTTTTTTGAAACTCCTAAACATAGCCTTAGGATATCACCTTCTTTCGCTGATGTTTTTTTTTTAAATATATAAAGGAGGTTTATAATTTAATGTGTGATAAGAAAAATAAGCTAAAATGAAGCTCCGGAATCAATCAAATGTCCAAAAGGAGTTTAATACCACACAAGTTATGGAGTTAAGGCTTCTTTGACTAGTTTTTTTAAAGAGGTGTTAGACCCTCTTTTAATTGGTTTTAAAAAACAAATTGTGTTTCAAAATAAAGAAATACATAGGTTTGTACTGGTCCAATCTTTCGCTCGTCTCAGTTAGCGGCTTGTTTTATTGGCTATAATTAAGAAAAGACAGTGACTTTGATAAAATGATTTAAGATGGAAAATAAATGCCGGGAGAAATTATATTAATCTCCTATAAGATACATTTAAATATTAGGGTTTTTCTCCTAATCTATATCTATTCATATAATAAAATTACTTTGAGTCTAATAAATATTATTAGATAATGTATATTGAATTCTTTTTTTTTATATAATTTTAAGATAACTACACTTACTATTGATATGATTCAAATAAAATTACAATTCTCATATCTCACTCCTAAAATAAATATATTAATTATTAACACAATTCAAGTAAATTGTTTTTAATAAAAATAATTACTATAATTGATCGTTCAAATAATCTAAAATAAATATGTATAAATACGTGCATCCGTTTTAATAGTACAATTGACTCAGTTATTATTTAATGCTTATTATTAAATCTATGTTATTCTTAGCCACGATTAACTTTTTATTCCCACTATACTTAAATCTGCTATCTATATCTAGACATACTACTGTTCGAATATAAATTGGTGGGAAGGTAGTAATTGTATTTATATTTAAATCTGTTACGTATAACTTTATATTTTCTATTGTTGAAAAGGTAGTATAAATATTACTTCACCAAGAAATAGAAAATATAAATTCTCCCCTATTGTTTATTTATGAAGTGTGTCCTTTGAATGAGGTAATCAATTATACTCTGAACGGTATTTCGCATAAATCGAGAAATACTCCCTCAAGTGTCTACATACGTGTTGATTTTAGAAAACAAATTTTCATAGACACTAGTTATACTTAAAAGCAAACTAGCTCAATTGGTGATATTGAATTGTGTATTTATAAAAATTTTAGATTTAATTTTATTTCAAATTTTTTATTAATAGATAATATGTAAATATTATTATAAGTCTTCACAAGTAATTGATCGCAATAATTAGTACATCGTGATCTCACGAAAAGTTCAAACAAAGTTTGAATTATAAAGTTATTTGATAAGAGAGTTTAATTAATTTTTAACTCCCAACTTGAAGGAACAAAAACTTCTTCTATTTATATTTAGAGAGATCAGGAACAGTTGGATATTGAAAAATGAGCAAGGCCAAGAGGATAGAAGCAATTGTATATTAAAAGTGTAAAACTGTTGAGGGAAGAAAATGGGTGTGAAAGTTTTTATTTTACCCCTTTAATAAATATTAATGTCAAAATGGGTAACTAAAATTTAGAGATAAACAAAAATCCCATTTACATAATATATATATATATATATATATATATATATATATATATCGATTGTTTGTTGTCCCATTCTAAAATTAATTTGATAGCCAATGAGAATATTATTGTTAAAATGAGTTAGAGAAACATTTATAAACAAAAATACATGAAATACTATTCACTTTGAAATACATGAACTTAAAAAAAGAATTATGTAATTCGAATTAGGCTATTCCTGTGTAGGAAAATTGCATGGCGGGCAACATCATCTATCTTTACTACTTTGTACTCCCCTTCACTCACATGGTAAGCCACAAGTGCATTGCCAACTTCAACATACACACTCACTACCAAAACTTCAGCATCCAGCCAAATTAGAGGCACAGAAAATTTTTTCCCTAATGGGCTTTCTTCAGAAAAGCTTATACTCCTAACCATGACCCATTCATTCCTGTGCAAATCCTTCAACATCCACACCTTCATCTCCTCCACATTTTTCCCACAATTCATGCAGCAAATTTCCTTTCCCATCTGCACAAGGGTCCAATACTGGCCATGACACTCTGTTGGAGCCTTCAAATGGTAAACAGTCTCATCTCGAAGATCGATTGCAAGAACAGATTGATCAGTAATCCATGATGAATTGGTCCAGTAAATAACTCCATCTGCAGACAGTGATTGTACATGGGACAAGTATGATGCAGGGTCACATTCTGCAGGTGTGTTGCCGATTTTCCTCCATGACATGACCTTGCCTACAGTAAGTGCATACCAATTATACGTTCCATTGGAATCTCTGCCAAGGCTAATGACTTTAATTTCACCGGTGGAGGAAGTTCTTGCAATGTTATTGCAGTGGCCACAGAGCCTGCAGGTTGAGGGGAGAGTGGGGAGTTTCAGGACTTGCTTTGTGACAGGATTTGCAACGTATAAGTCCACAACAGAAGCTGATTTGTTGATCAACAAAACCCCATCTGAACTGCCTCTGATTTCCCCAGGAAATTTGAAACTTGGATCTGTCTCTTTGAGTTTCCAGTCTCTCGTGTGAACGAATTGCACCTTGTGTGGGCTATGAGCATCTTGGATGAGGAAGCCACGTTCAGAGTGAAGTAGGTGTGACTCAACGAAACAAGGGAGTTTTGATATTTCAGACCATGTTTTGCAGACAGATCTGGCAGAATTGAACAGAAATTGAGCAGGGAGCCTATGAAGAATGTTGGCAACTACTTCATTGGGAAGAGAATCAAAGGGTGTTAAGTCCTGCTCTCCATCTTGTGTTTCAGAACAAGCAACAATTGCTGATTTTGAAGATCTCTTCTGGGCCATGTCTTTTCAATCAGAGTGTCAAAAAAATAGGAAGCACACATACTACCCCGGACTGAATGATGATACAGCAAATTCTGAAAAATATAAGATATGATATGGATAGGATACAGCATATAAAAGATACAAAACTAATATAGGATTAATATAAACACAATTCTTAAAGATATTTTTAATATAGAAACACAAATTCTTACATATTTATCCGAAAGCACAAACTCTAAAAATAAGATTAAGTCATTGTAAACATAATAAAAAAAATCGTTTATTCAATTCTTGTGATGTCTCATCCGCACTGCTACAAAAATTCAAAAATTTGAAAAAAAAAATTTACGTGAGGCAGACTAGTAATATCTGATCATATTTGACGAGTGTCTTCCATGAATAAACGACCAACACCGTTACAGCAGCCATGTATTTTCTATCTTGGTAAAAACCATTATTTATTTGTCATTGAAGAGACTAGAGATATAAAGCTTAACTCAATGATTCTATCAGTAAAATGTATAAAGGTGTCATGCCCATGTTGCTTTTTGTTATATATTGTTTTACCACAAAATGCACAACAGTGCCAAAAAAATAGGAGAAAATAAAATATCAAGAAAACAGAACAAACCAATCGCTGAAATGAAATCTAATTAAAATGAGAATAAACTGCAACCAAGAGCTAGAAATTCTAAAGTTCCAGAGAAATTCAATTTCCTTTCCTTACCCTGCAAGAAATTCAAGATAGCATCAACTACCAAGTTTTCTTGCTTCCCATTCCTGGCATTACTTTCCGCCAACAGTAGGGTGCACAGAACATACAGTCATACACCAAAACTCATGGCAAAAAATAACTTGTAGTCATTTGACTTTCCCCCTCTACTTCCTTTCTCTTCTTTAGACATAGCTATTGAAACGGGCACATTTACTGATTTACAGAACATATTCACCAAATACAGGAGGAAAATGACACAACATTTCAGTGAGAATGACCGAGGCAAATTATGACTTGAATCTGGAGTATTATAGAAGAGATTAAGCTTGTTGTTAGCTGCAGAATTTTTAAGTTCTGTTCCTTTAGAGGAATGAAATTTTATGAAACACCCAGAAATATTGTAGAGTCTCTAAGCTATTTTCTGCACTATTCAACATGCCTGACTTGATGATCAGCATTTTCCTCCTCTTCTTCTAACAACTCTCAGTCATTGCATATTACCTCACTAGACTTCACCTATATTACATAGTCCTTCAAAATGGCACCATGCCAAACAGAAAAGAAGGCACAGGTGGACATGACAATTCTGCTTCAAGAGATAGATACAACACAAGGATTGGAATCTAACTTACAAAATATCATCAAAAGTAGATACAAATAATGTGTTCTCTTACTTGACTAGGGAAAGGAAAGTATTGCAAACATTCAGCTACCCAGGCGTTTCGCAGTTGGCTAAAGCTTGCAAAATTAGGAACTGTTAGAGAATTTATTTGGGTTTGGGAACCAATTCAAGATTTAAATGTAGGTTCCTTAAGATGTACTTAGGGGAAGGGAACGGAGATTCTCATAAGGGCAAGCAAAAGGTGACAGGTGTCATATTAAGAATGTAAAGAAGCATGTTCTGTAACAAAAGCATCAAGTTCTTAATATAGGAGAACCTTAATCATCAAGTAATAACTAGGGATTCAAGAGAACATAACGTGCAGCATGTGGCATTAAAGAACTGTATATGCCTGTACATAAATGACTTGGAAAGTGAAAAAATAGCAGCACCAAATGTGAAGGATGGTATCGGATTTTTCTTTGTCTTTTCCCTTTTCCCAAGGAAAAAACAGCAAACAAGTCTTTAATTAATTTGTAAAGGTGCACTTTTTATGGAGAACGCACTGGTGGTAGTGGAAGACTTCTGTGTTCAAGGGTCTTCGAGCGTAAAAGGAAACAGGGTGGCGTTGGAACTAGCTAGGAGGGAAAGCTGGGGAAGAAAAATGTAGAAAGGGAAAAACAACAGAATCCCACGTCACAAAGAAGTTAAGAAAGAAAAAGATTCCTCGTTTTCTCTGTCCTGTTCTCCATCCCAAAAAAAAAAAAATGGAATCTTTCCTGTTTTTTTTTGTTAGGTAAGATTATTTGAGCTTTTTATGGTCTCCGCTATAAGTAAGAAGAATTTAGTTTCGGATAGTTTTACATTATTATATTTTAATTAATTTTAAAACTAAATAAAATTAAAAAAAAAAAAAGAGAAGCAACCACAATATTTGTAATTGCAATCACAAAAAAAAAAATGGAGGGCAAATTTTTTCATTTTATTTAGAATTTATCAGTATATATTTAGTATAAGATAAAAATAAAAGATAAATTTTTATGAATGAATTTTTATATTTTTATGCATGAATTTTTTATTATTTATTTATAAAAATTTATTCTCTATTTTCATCCTACTAAATATGTACTTATTGTGAAGAAACTGATGAAATACTTCACCGGGATGGGCTAGGTTGCTAGGTAAGAGACAACATTAATATGGCTAGTTTTGGATCGGACTTCGAGCCCAGCGCCATTTCCTTTAGAAAGGCTGAACAATGAAGGAAAAAACTCAGCTGTGGCCCAAGATGAAGATTTCATTATGCCATGATCCAAGCCCCTTAAGTTATCCTTGAACGGGCAATTTGTCAAGGTGAGAGCTGCCCTTTTTGTGGTTTTCCTAAGCCTTGAATTGATTCTGGACCAAAAAGAGGCTTCCTAGGTTTTAGATTTTCTTTCAGGCAAGGTTTAATCATTTAGGACAAGTTAGGACAAGTAACTTGTTAACGGGCTTACAGCTATCAAGCATAAGGATGAGGGTGCTTGGTCTGACAACATGAATGCTGAAGATAGGCCTTAAAATATATGTGACCCTCTTGCCAATAGGACCATTGGAGATGGGCCAATTTCTACACTGAATGGCCTACCCCCTAATCTTGTGGGAGAAATTAACAAGATTATCCTTGGACTTGGAGTTAGAGATGCTACTATTAGTGTATGTTTTGTGTGATAAAAAAAGAAAAGAATAGAATAAAATAAAATATATAAAAATTTTAAAATCAAAGCATAAAAAATTTTTCATTCCCATTTTATTTACTTACTTTCTCTCTTACCAAGCATACACTAAAGTGTTTAACTGTTGGCAAAGATGTGGATGCTGGTGCTGGAGGAGTTGCTAAGGATGTTCTTGATCCCCGTACCCCTTTTGTTTGCGAGGCTTTTACTTGTAAATTGTAATAACACATTTTATGTTTGGATGTAATATAATGAGGAGAAAGGAAATGGAAGAGAAGAGAAGGGAAAAATGATATGAACTTTTGTTTGGATGACTTTTAATGAGGGGAGGGAGAGATAAGGAGGGGGAACACTTACTCCTTTTTCCTCCTCAAAGTCTCAAAATTTTTCCCTCTCAAATTGAAGGATAAGGAGGAAAAAAAAATTAATTTTAAATTAAATAAAAAAAAATAACTCTTATTACCCTTCCTTTCCTTTCATTTATTTACTTAAACTTTTAAATAAGAGAAAATAACTCTCCTTCCATTTCCATCTTTCCCTTTTCTTCTCATCCCTTTTCCATCGTTCAAAAACATCCAAACATAGCATAGTGCCAGTCCTTCTTGTATATTGACCTGTGGCAGCTCTTGTACAAGTGATTTATATATACTAAAGTGACAGAGCTCTATCTGGTTGAATAAGTCCCCATAATTCTAGGAGAAAAATAGGAATATGCATCAGGAAAATATGCCCAATACTCCAGGTCCCACACTTAGAATGAAATGTTATTTATAGAAACTAATTATAAATATTCAAATAAATGTGTGTAAATGTAATTGGGTCAATTTTTGCATCAACTGAAATTAATAAAGTCGTTCTGGAAGGCGTATTCTTCATATCAACTTAGTGCATTTAAAAAAAATAATTCTCTTAAATACTATCCTAAGGTTTGAATCAAAATAGTTAAGATATAAAGCACATTTCCTTAACCACTAAATTAGCTCTTTAGGTTAGTTATTATATGTAGGATGAACATGGTGAGTTGTTAAGAAACTCACTCTTACTTATCTTGCTCACAAGCTGCTTGCAAGTTATGTGAGTATATTAACTCTAGGGTAAAATATAATTTGTATCCCTGAAATTTATCTCAATATCAAATTACTCTCCTAAAAATTTTTTTTGTCTTATTAAACTTCCTATAAACTTTGGTCTGATTTAAAGATGTTAGTTTTTCCGTTAAATTAAATGGAAGTTAACATGTTATTTCAAGTTACACCAAACTTTAAGGGAATTTAGTGAGATAAAAAAAATTAGGAGGTAATTTGATATAGGAATAAACTTCAAGGGTGTAAATTATATTTTACCTCATAAGATTTTCTAACTAAATTATCATGTGGTGTGTACTTACATCACATGATGTGCACGAGAGGGTGACCTATATTTTATTTAATTACAAAATTAACATTTTTAAATCAAACCAAAATTTAGGAGAGTTTAGTAAAATAAAAAAAAATTTCAGAGAATAATTTGATATAGGAATAAATTTCAAGGGTATAAATTATATTTCATCCTTAACTCTAAATAACTTTAGGTTATGTTTTGAACGAGGAGAATAAAGTAAAATGAAAGGAAGGTGAAGGATTTTAGTAAATCTTTCCTCGTTTCCTTCCTTATCGGTTTTTTTATGGACATTTTGAGATTTTTTTAATTTAAATAATTTTAAAAAATTTCAAAATTCTAAAAAAGAAAAAACAATTTATTACTTAACCTTTCAGTTTATTACATTCACTTCTCTTTCATCAATTTTGCATAGAATGAATTGACCTGCCTTATTCAGGTCAACTTAATTGAGCTAGACAATATCTTTTGTTGGGCCGACGAGACAAAAATAAAATGTAATTCTGGACTTTCAAGTCAACCATGATTAAAAAAAAAAGACTTTCAACTTAGCCTAAAAGAATTATTAGGCCAAAATTGACAGTCTAATTAATTAATGCTTGTTTAAATTAATTTATTTAATATAAAAATATATAACCAAAATGTTATAAAGAAAACTTTTAACTAAAAAGATTTTTTATGTAAAAATTAAGCAAAATGTAATTTTCTTTACTTTTTTTTATTGAAACGTGTGGGAAGAATGCACCCACATGATCATATATAGGACGAAAATTTTACTTTTACTTTTTTTTTTAAAAAAATTATGGTGTATCCATTTTCCAAACCACTGCTTGATTAGTTCTTTGCACTGATTCTTATTCTTAAAACCCATAATTACTAGGTTGAGTATCATCACTACTTTTGCTTCTTTGGCTTTAATCCCATCCCTAGTTATGTGTTTATAACTTATTTTTTTTCTCTAGCTAGAGCTTTAATAAAATAATCAACAAGATTATATTTTATATTCATATGACAGACATCAATGATTTCATTACTCAAATATGATCTCATGAAGCTATGCTTTTTTCTTTTTGGTATGAATTAGGAGTATTTTCACTGAGTTCTGTTTACTACTCATATTTGGATACATTGCTTACTTCTATTACGTCAACACTTTATGGGTGAATATATATAAATATATATATATATATATATATATATAAACTTTAAAATTGTCTAAATTATTACCTAAACTATAATAATTACATAAATCAACATTTCTATTCACATTTCATCTATTTCAAATTAAATAGAAAAAGATTTAAAATGAATGAAAATGTTGATTTGCGTAATTATTATAATTTAAATATTACTTAGGACGATTTTAAAGTTTAGAGAATTATTTGCAAATGATTCAAAGTATAAAAGATTTGTATATTCTTTTTCATATATATATATATATATATATATATATATATATATATATATATATACTTTCTTCACCGCACACAATAAAACTTTCAAGTTTATTCATATCAATTTTTTCTTCTAAACCGTCATTTTAATAGCTATTTTCCAACTATTGATGCATAAATATATTATGAATATATAGATGCAATAACAATCAACAATCCAATGGATGTGATGCATGTAATAGGAGATAAAAAGTATAAAAAAAAACTCTTTGTCGTCATTTTGTGGAAAATCTTTGATAACAAATCTTGCCTTATATTTATTAATAAATCCAGAAGGTTTTAACCTTTTTTTTCTAAGCATTCATTTGATTTTTTGTTTTGTACCCATTTACAGTCAATTGTTTTACAAGTTACAACCCAGAGATGTCTACTAATTTCTAATTTTGATTAGAAATTATTAACTTTATTTCATCATTGTTGCTCTTCTTTCCATAAAACTGAATTTGTGGATGCTAAGTCCTTTTTTTCAAAATAAGAGAACTTTATTCAACATTATCATCGTAACCTTAAAAATAATAATAAGTTGAACTATTTAAGAATAGTAAAAAAGAAAATACAAATAGAAGCTTGTGCACCCAACTTAATTTTTTAGGGTCAAGAATCCTTACATAAGCTAAGCCAAGATCTGCATCCTCTAAAAAAAGTCTAAGATAGTCTTACGATCTTTTTATGACGCAAAAGTCAAAAGGAGATTTATTATATTCTTTATGTGGCACTCTATTAAGCACATAGCGTAAAAGTTTATGTTGCTTCTCCCTTAACAAGAAAAGGTTAGCATGATTCATGAACATAGCATTAGTAAGATTGTATCAAATTAAAGTTGTACTTTTTTACTTCTGAAAACTCCGTTAGACGACGCCAAAAAAAAGGAAGAGTTATTTTTGTAAATTTTTTTTTGTGTAAACTAAAAATATATCGATAAAATTTGATCTATTTAAATTAATTTTATAAATTTAATTTTTTTGAATTAAAAATAATAATGATATAATCATCTCCATAAAATATAATTTTATAAATTCTTTTTAAATATTGAACAAAAGCGTCAATTATGAAGAGTCATATTCTCTATCTCTATCATTTTCCTTTTGAAATATCTTCTACTTCATTAAGAAGAAGTTTGAATTTTTGAACAGCTTCACTTTATGTCTTTCGTCATCACGTAAATATTAAGTACATTTTGAAAAGTTGTTAATAAAATAAGGAAGTATCTATGTCTACTTCGTGTCCAAATTTAATCTAATTCATAAATATTCGTATAAATCAAATTTAAGAATTCGTCAGAATTTCTTTTAACACCTTTATGACACTTATCTTGATGATCTTAGTCATTCTACAATTTACGCTAAACATTTTTCAAAAACTTTATTTAATGAAAGAAATAGTCATAAGTTACTCATTTTGAAACAGTAAATTATTAATATGACAAAGATATATGTATTTATTTAAGTATTCAAATTAATATTAGACATGCGTTTAAAGTTTTATGAACTATATTTTATACATGTAACTTTTTTTTAAAAAAATTAATTATACATATTTAATATTAATTTAAATATTTATATAAACATATATCTACTTAAAAATTTCTTTTTTAAATAAAGACGCAATTCATGAAAACTACATAATTACACAATCAATTTGTGTCAAATTTTTTTGTCTAGCAATTTTTTTTTCTCATCAATAATAACACAAATTAGAACCAAAATATCAATAAATCATCCACTTGTAAAAGAAAAATATTCACCTAAAAATTACCATTTGACTTGTAATGTAAAATATGTTCATACTATGTACCAAAAAAATATATGTTCATACTCAATAGATTTAAAATCATTATCCTGATGCACAAAACAAATTTTTTATGTTATAGATTAGGGATTTATTTTATAACCCATATAAGTATTTAGTCAATATATAAACTTCATTTTCTTCACCATACGTAAACGATAAAACGTTCATGTTAATCCGTTTAAACTTCTTCTCCTTAATCGTCATTTTAAAAGTTATTTTTCCATCTATTTGACGTGTAAATATAATATGAATAGATGCAATGACCATCAATGACCCAATGGATATGTAATGCGCGTAACAGGAAAATACAAAAGAATAAAAAAAAGTCAATATCATGCTTTTGTTGAAAATTTTTTAATTAACAAATATCTTGCCCTATATTATCAATAAATGCAGAAGGTTTACGGTCAATTGTTTTACTACCCAGAGAAGTCTACTAATTAATTTTCTAAGTATGATTAGAAATTAGTGATTTTATGTCATCGTTGATTTTTTATTTTTTGTTTGTGCATTATTTCATCATTGGTTGCTTTTTTTTTTTTCCATAAAACTGAATTAGTTTATGCTAAATTGTTTTTTTAATCTTTTCTGTTTTCTTTTGCTTTCTTTCCAAACACCAAAAAAAAATCATTTTTTGGTTTCAAAATAAGAGAATTTTATACAAAATTGAAGTCCGTCACTAATTCTTTTACTCCTTCAAGTTGAAGATATGTTGTCTCTTTATTTTTAAATAAATGAAAAACTAGTATGTGTTTAAATTAGCTCATTTAAAGGATTTTTCGCTCACTTTACCGTGATTTGAATTTGATTCTTGGGTTCATTTATTGGTAGGTTATCTATAAGTATTTTTGTAAGTACTTGATGAATCCGAAACATGCCTTGACCTTGGATTAGAGCAGACTTTCCTCTCAACCTAAATTTATTTTATCCAAAAAAAATATAATTAATTGTTAATATGATAAGACATTAACATGCCAAAAATTAAGAGAAGAAATAATGTAAACAAAAGCAAAGGCATATTCATTCATCTGAACATGCATTCAATTTAAAGATAAATCCTTCATTAGGATTTAGGGCAGCTCTTGAGGCTAGTACGTTTCCTTAGGCAAAGTTCCCTTTCTTTTGAGGGGATTTTTCTCTTAGGCTTCAATTGTGTATTATTCTTAAAATTTTGTCCTTTGTGTAAGTTATCAGAAGAGCCATGAACACTCACCTTAATGATAGAATTAACTTTCCCATTTTGGGAGTGTGGAGCTTCCTGGCTTCTTGCTTCTTCAACACTAATTCGAGACTCTCTAAGGCTGTCTCCTTTTGTTTGTGTTATAATACCTTTCAGAATTTGTTCAATGAAGATGAAAGTTTGTCTATTTGTGGCCACCAAAAGATTATCTTTAGGGTTAGCTTGGTATGAAGGTAAAAAAATATTTCATTCATGAGAATTTACTTTCCATTTTTACATCTATATCAAACATACACTTAATGAAAATTCATTCAATCCCTCATTTCATGTGCTATCTTTTGGAATTGTTGTGCGTTTGCTTCACAATTGATCTATTGCTGTCCACAATTTGATACCAAAAGAAACGTCTAGCTTGCCTGTTTCTTTACATTAGCCTTTTCTGTAACAACATCTAATGACATTATATATACAACAGCAATCATGCCTTATCCTACTACATGAGGAACATGGATTGATAAAATACCATTTTTTTAATCAAAAATTAAATTTCTAATGAAATCATAATTGAGTGTATAAGGTTTTTTTTAACGATTTTTCTTAATATTGTTTTAGTCTTCCTCTACTCCCCCTCCTTTTTTTTTTTTTATTAAACTTTGTTTATGCTTTTCTCATTAGAGCCTCTGTTGATCTTCTTTTCACATGACTAAATTAATTCTGTTTTTTTTTGTCCTTGACTGAGACATCCTTACAAGTATTGTTGTAAGATACGATTGCAATGGACTTTGATTAGGAAATCCTTCCAACAAGTATTTAATTCAAAATTCGAACTTTGATCTTACCTACCCCCATATCCTACCCTTATAGGTACCAAATTCACTCTTTTATTTGGGGAGTCTTTGTCATCTTCTCTTCAATAGGTGCTACTCCAATTTTCTTGTGAATTCCTAATCTTATTTTTTTCTTGCCACTACCATTGGTCTTGTAGCTCTCCGGTATAATTTTTCTTTTGACTACAAATTAATAATTGTACTTGAAACATTTCTTCAGTTTATACACGCTTTTCTTAAGTCTATATGTGACATTCTCATCAATATTCTTATCACTTTGTAAGATGAATCCAAGATATATAACTAAATTGTGCAACTTATGTTATCATATAATATCCAATTTGTTTATTAATTTATCGTATATCATTAAATATTTGTTCAGGACAATTGATTTTGATGAGTAGTATTATAAAAATTATTCAACACAATCTGTCGTGTGATTATAATGAGTAGTGATATACAAACTATACGCAATTTTAATTTGGTGGAGCTAATTGATTAAATTTAAAAACCACCGCATGACAAATTCGAGTATATTTTGTACTAAAACTTAACTATGTGTAATCAAAATTATTGATTACGATATCGGCTAGCTGCACACAAATTAAAATTTATTATTTTGTAAAAATTTAAATATATAGTGTTGCTTCATATAATATGTAAAGTGTAATTTATTTGTTAAATTTCATTTTTTTCGGTAGATATAAAATTTTTTACATGTATTAATTAATAATTACACTTAAAATAAATAAAATGTGTAAATATTTAAAACTAGGTGCTTGTTACTGTACCTTTAGAAATTGTTAGGATTTAAAACCCCACAAAGTGGACTAACCAAAAAATGACACCTACTTTAGTTTTGCTGAAATGGAAGAATAACCAATCAAAAAATAAAAGAAAGAACAACTACTTTATACTTGCTCCTGTTATTATTCTTGTGGGTATTTAAAAATATTTTAACAAAAAGTAAATATAGTAATTACTTCTGTTGTCACTCATCTTCTTAGATTTCAAAATCCACTTAAATAAACCTACCTAAGTAAAAAGGCACAACAAAATCCACCTCAAAACTATTCAATTTCAACAAAAAGCACAGCCTCTCTCTTTCTCTCTCTCTCTCTATTATCAGTCAAGATTTAGTGCATTTATTCTTTAACAAAAGTCATATATAAAATAAGTCTTCATCTTGGTTAGGTTAAGCTAATATGACTTAATCCATATAGAAATCAATTAAAAGTTAATTAAAGAATTAGGCGATCAATTTGACTAACTTAAGTTTACACCATGGGATTCACATAAGTTTTCTTTTAGGATAGAATTTTGTCTTTATTCCTTGGTCAATAGAAACCACCCGTACAATTGCTTCTTAGCTTTTTTAGAATTTTATCCTTATTCTTCAGCCAACAGAAACTCACCATCTTACTTTTTCTTAGACTATTCTAGTCTTGTGCTTATTTGCTAACCAATGAATTAATTAGATTTTATTAATTGAGTGTATTTTTCTTCTTCGTGTAACAAGTGCGGCATTTGTACATTATAATTTAATTTTGATTTATATTTAATATAAAATATTTTATATTAATAATATATTACCGTTCTTCTTTTGCAATAATTTATGTGTAATTCTTAAATTTTATTATTAATAAGTTATTTATAAATATCTTATAAATATTTAATAAATTTAAAGACATGTTTTAATTCTAAAATGTGGTTGGCTTTATGTCAACTTAAATTTTATTCAACAAAAAACATATTAATATTGTTAAAGAAATTTTATTTTTGAAGTAATTATTGTTATAATTAATTTTTTAATAATATATTAATTTATAATTAAATAATAATATAAAAAAATTTTATTTGTACGGAATCAGAATTACATTATTTTATTCAAATTTATTTGAACAAAAGATTGATTTAATTACTTTTCAAACATAGATGCAAAACTTGCTGATATATGTAAGAGTTAACCACTGAATTGAAAATGGAGAACGCACGGGTTGAATTTGGAGCTGCGATGACGCTTGTCATTTAAAACGCAGCCCCTGGACCATGCTTACCGAAAAATTTGAAGTTCTTGTGTGTTTTTAGAGTGCCTGCAACACTCAATCGCTTAAGATTTAATTTAAATTTTATTATATAATATTATATATATATATATATATATATATATATATATATAAAAGATGTATTTAAAAGAGAGAAATAATTTATTATAAAAATAAAAAAAATAAAAAAAATAAATTTTAAATAAAAATATTAAATTATTTAAGAAGAGAAATTTTGTATAAATTATTAAAATTAAAAACACACACACACAAGAATCAACTATATATAATCAAGCAGTTTAGTAGCCAAAACAACACTAACCAGCATCATCCTCAACCATGGCAATACTTTCCTTGCTGTATTACTCCCTCTTTTATCTCGCTTTTGTTCTCATTTTCAGGCTTATGCTCCAAACAAGAAAGATCAAAAACCTCCCACCGGGCCCAACTTCTCTTCCCATACTCGGCAACCTCCACCACCTCAAGCGGCCACTCCACCGCACTTTCAAAGGGCTGGCAGACAAGTATGGCCCTGTCTTCTCCCTCTGGTTCGGATCACGCCTCGTGGTCGTTGTTTCATCACCCTCTGAGTTCCAAGAATGCTTCACCAAAAACGACGTTGTCCTCGCAAACAGGCCTCGCTTTCTCGCAGGAAAGTACATCTTCTACAACTACACCACTCTAGGGTCCTCCCCCTACGGCGAGCACTGGCGCAACCTCCGCCGCATCACCGCCCTCGACGTCCTTTCAACCCACCGCATCAACACCTTCTCGGGAATCCGAAAGGACGAGACAAGTAGGCTGATACAGAAGCTTGCTGAGGACTCGAGCAAGGACTTTGCCCAGGTGGAGCTCACTTCCAGGTTCTACGACATGACGTTCAACAACGTTCAACAACATAATGAGAATGATCTCGGGAAAGAGATTCTATGGAGAAGACGTTGACATGGCGGATGTGGAGGAAGCGAAGCTGTTCAGAGAGATGGTGTCGGAGTTGCTGCAGCTAGCAGGGGTAAACAACAAGAACGATTTCATGCCAATACTTAGGCTGGTTGATTATGAAAATTTGGAGAAGAGGCTAAGGAAGATTAGCAACAAAACTGACACGTTCCTTACAGGACTCCTTGAGGAGCATCGCAGCAAGAAGCAGCGTGCAAATACCATGATAGACCATCTCCTAAGTCTGCAAGAATCACAGCCTGAGTACTATACTGATCAAATCATCAAAGGCCTTGCTTTGGTAATTATAATTAATAAGTTGTGATATATAGTACAATTTTGTTTTTCTTATTTAGATTAAAATCATATATAATGCTTTAGCAGTCGATCGTGCTATTTTTACACATTAATTTTATATTTTTTTTTATATATTTATTTTTTATAATAAAAAAATAAATGTTATTTTTATACTATTTCATCTACGCTTTCCCCAACGTCACGAGGAGGAAAGAGACTTTTATTTTTTTTTCTTTTCTCTATATCTTTTTAGCATTTAAAATAAGTGTACGAGAGAAAGCGTGTAAAATTGAAGTGTTAGAATATCATTTTTGCTTTAGCAATATGGTTAAATTAAGTGCTTTTGAATCCATTTTGATTGAGCTGAGTTGCATTGCAGGGTATGCTTCTTGCTGGAACCGACTCATCAGCTGTAACTCTAGAGTGGGTTTTGTCTTGCATATTAAACAACCCAGAGGTGTTGAAGAAGGCAGGGGATGAACTGGAAACCCACGTAGGGCATGACCGCTTAATAGAAGAGTCAGACCTTCCAAAACTTCCTTACCTGAAAAATATCATCTATGAGACACTTCGATTGTATACTCCAGCTCCATTGCTGTTACCACACTCGTCTTCAGAGGAGTGCACTATTGGAGGATTCAAAGTTCCACGAGACACTATAGTGTTGATTAATGCTTGGTCCATTCATAGAAATCCTCAGTTGTGGAGTGACGCCACATCTTTCAAGCCAGAGAGGTTTGAGAAAGAAGGAGAGCTAGACAAGTTAATTGCATTCGGGTTGGGAAGAAGGGCTTGTCCTGGAGAAGGCTTGGCTATGCGTGCAATTGGCTTGACTTTGGGATTACTGATTCAATGCTTTGATTGGAAACGAGTAAATGATGAAGAGATTGATATGACAGAGGAAAGTGGGTTCACCTTTTCAAGGTTAATTCCATTGAAGGCCATGTGCAAAGCACGTCCAATCATCAAGTTAAAGCACGTCCAATCATCAAGAAAGCCATGAAGTATAATTAGGTATATCTCGTGGTAGATCTGGTTGTGTGAGGATCTATATATTTATATTAAATGAAATATGTAATTTTCCCAATATCTAGGTACTACAGATACACATGCACAAATACTATTTGTGCTAAAATAAGTGTAAGGGTCGTCTATGTAGAGTATGCGTTAGCATCATCATAAACTTTGTACAACTGGGTTTTCTTCAATAAATTTCATTGCTTTTTATTACTTGTGATTTATCTAATTTATGAGAAAGATTTTCCCTTTGGTTTCCCAATATTATTACAGTTGGATGAACAAAATAAAATAGTTTGGTTGATCCATGTATATGCGAAGTAGATCACCTAACCAGGAGCACGCAAGAATAATTAATTCTGAAATTTCTTTATTGACAAAAGGTCCTCAAAATTTTGATAAGAGGGTTGTTAGTAGTCCTATTCACAAACTTATGGCACTACAAATGAATTTTGCGAAGCCTTAATTTGTTAAAATATTTGGATATACCTTGAAATATGTTCAAAGAATAGAAACTTCCATGATACTATATATATATATATATATATATATATGTGACACCTTAAGTAATTTTGAATTTTCGCAAAAATATTTATGTGGAACAGTAGTATGTCTAGATACAGATTAAAAGATTTAAATACAGTAGGCATAAAAAGCTAATCACGGCTAAGAAAACTTAAATTTATAATTAGCATTAAATAATAACTGAGTTAACTGTACTATTAAAACTAATTATCATTTCCGTTCAAGTTAATTAATATAAATGTCTTCCTCTAAATCATCATTTTAAAAGTTATTTTTCCATCTATTTGATGTATAAATAGATTATGAATAGATACAATAATAAAAAAATGAAAAGCATGAAAGAAAGTCTATTTCATCCTTTTGTTAAAAAACTTTTATAACAAATATCTTGTCATATATTATCGATAAATTCAGAAGATTTTAACTTTGTTTCTAAATACTCAATGTATTTGGATATGTTTATTTTTTATAAAAAATATTTTTATATATTTTTATATGTAACTTTTAAAAAGATGTATAAATTAAAAGAAAAAGATCATTTATCATTTTTTTTAAAAGTTAATAGTTTTTAACTTCTAAAAAAAGTTAAAAAAATATTTTTTAATATAATTTTTTAATAAAAATATCTTTAAATTTTATAAAAAATTATATTTTATTTTCTTTCTTTTTCCTCTCTTACAAACTCTATTCACATGAGCTCTTTAGTTTTGTGATTCACATTCTAAATAATGTAACTTTTACTCATTATACCTTAATACTTTAAATCGAAGTCTCACTTTAATTACTACACTATTTAGATAAAGTAAAAGATAACAATATCAACAGCATATTAATAAGCTTTTTTGGGTATATATTGAACATATTTTTACTATCTCACATCTCATTTTTCATAAATCAATGATTATGGCATACTTGAAAACTTTACTATTTTTAATTTGTTAGTTCATTTAATCATATTTTATAAGCTTTTTTGGGTATATATTAAATATATTTTTACTATCTCACATCTCATTTTTCATAAATCAATGACTATGGCATACTTGAAAACTTTACTATTTTCAATTTGTTAGTTCATTTAATCATATTTTATATATATCATAATTCATTATATCTTATATTTAAATATTTTTTTAATGATTATGATATAAATAAATTTTTTTTATTTTTTATCTAAATAAACTTAAAAGTTTTTTTTTAATTTAAAATTACTTCTTAAACGTTGTATAATGTAAAATTACTTTTTGTTAAAAAAAGCCCTACTAACAATAAATATATAAAACAGTACTTTTTCATATCCTTATCCAAATGCGTCACTCGTTTGTTTTGGACCCATTTACAATCAATTGTTTGACTAGCTGAAGAAATCTACCAATTTCTGAGTTTGAATAGAAGTTAGTGACTTTATTTCATCATTGATTTTTTTTTTTAAGCGTATTATTTCATCATTCATCTGTTCTTTCCACAAAACTGAATTACTTGATGCCAAATTCTTTTTTTTCTTTTTCAAAATAAGGGAAATTTATTCAACATGACTCGGTGAAGGAATCACTGAAATTGAATTGGGAAGTTCACTTGATTCGTACGTTACGCAAGGGTCATGGTTGTGCAGCCTGCTTCTAGTGGTCCTCTCCTCCTAGCAGAATGGGAAGCCTGCTTCTAGCTGATGCTATGGAAGACTACTTTGTCTTTTCTTTATTCTTTAATTTTCCTTGTACACAAAAAAAAAATAATTTTATTCAACATTGTAAACTAAAAAAAAAAAAATTGAACCAAAGTTCTTTGCAAAATTGTTTTACTCCTTCTAAGTTGAATCTATGTTGGCTCTTCATTTTTAAATAAATGAGTTGAGGAAGTCAACAATCTACATAATCCAAGTTTCCCCCGCCTTATGTTAGTCTTACGATCTTTCTTTGACTCAAAAGTTGTATTATTTTATTTTTACAACTCCATTAAGATGCCAAAAAATAAGGAAGAGTAACCTTGTGATCACCTCCTTAAGATTGGATAAAAGTGTCGAATTATGAAGAGTTTTATATATTCTCATATTTGATCTTTTTTTTATAAGACTATCTCATTAAAAAAAGATAAACACAAACTTTTTATATGTAAAGATTTACTATAATAGATTATAAATTTATTAATTATATTCAAGTTTCTTTTATATTTTTATTTTTTTAATAAAATACTCTTTTATTATTTCAGTAATAAGAGTTTATTTTCAACTTAGTTAACCAAATGTTTGAACTTTTGAAGAGCCTTACTTTTATGTTTCATCAACAAATAAATATTTATATTTTTTATGAACACCATATTTTGTTTGAAAATAAAATTATTTTAATATTTTTAATAAAAAGAAAAAGCAAAAGATATAAATAAATATAAAAGTAAAAATAAAAAGAAAATAAAGAGTGGTCCAATGTCTACACTAAATTTTCTTGGCCCGATAGGTAAATTCTTTAGCCCAATTAAAAAAGAGCATGTGGCCAAACTACAACTTCAAATTTCAAATTTTCTTCTTGTAATTTTTGACAAATTTCCATGATTGTTACCATCACCGTAATCACTCCATCAATTCCATAATCACTAGTTGATGCCATTGGGCTTGACCTAAGAGATTAAAAAAGGGGAGGGGCCGAAACATAGAGGAGAGATTAAAAAAAGAGAGAGGAAAAAGAGAGTTTTCGGTCTTGAAGATTTCTCTACAACCACAACAAAGAGCAGAAGCATTGAAAGGAGATGTAGAGGGACAGCTAATTCATGGGAGCTCTTCTCCGAGAATCTTGATTTCAAATCTCACCGGAAGGTAAAAATCTCTTCATAACCTCTATTATTCATGAATCTATATCCTTTAAAATGAGATATTCATTTTAAAAGAAAAAATAAAAAGTTATAATCGTTGATGAAAAAACTAACAGTTGAAATCATGATAAAATTCATATATATGTATAACAAATTATAAAATGATTAAAATTCATTTCTTTAATTTTTTTTCTTTTACTTCACACTATTTTCTTGAGTTTTTAGAATTTGTGGGATCAAATCCCTACTATCTAGCACTACTATAACACCCCAAAACCAAACTCATAAAGTTTCCTGATAACAAAATAAACTGACCCTGCACACTAAGCACCTCCACACTCGCCCACGTAGCAATCCAAAGACACCTCCTTCACTTCGAGCTGTCATATGGATGCACTGGCTTCCTACTAAGCTAGGATATCTTTCTTCACATGAATCTGGTACAAATAGAAGATTTGAAACCCGTGGGTTTTTAGCATGCATGTTGGTATAGTAGTGTTCCTTAATGAATAGCCACTGGTTTTTCGGTTGACCGAAAAAAAAAAAAATGGTGCCGCATAACATAACATATATAGTAGGTGGCCCCCGCAATTGAGAGTGTGAATATACATAGGCAAACATGTGTTCCATTCAAAGTTAGATATAATATGTTTTATCCTGTTTGAATTTTATTAGAATGGGTATTCACTCACTTGTTTGAGAATATTGAGGTTCAAATTAAAATGTTGCACTTTTTATTAATTTAATTGTCATATGCTTTTAATTATGAATTAAGATTTTGATGATGGAATAATTAAAATTAACTGTGACAGTGGTAACATTTTAACTTTTCAAAGGTGAGGAGTATTTTTACAGTTTTACCAAGAAAATTGGAGGGGCTTTTGAATTTTCAGAAAAAATTTTAAGTCCAAACATTCATTTTATTTTATTACTTATATCATGTTTATGCATATTATCAAGCATTAATTTTCTCATTCATATAATAAATAAAATTATGAAACTTGCTGACGACAAAAAAATTAAAAGTGAATCCTAACGGGCGATCAACTAAACTCTTCTAAATACTCTTGAGGTACATTTACATTAGATTTTGTTAGGAGTACATGGAAGCGGAGTCTAATTCTCAAAATATTTTTATAAAAAATAATAAATAAATATGAACAAATTTACATAACTCTAACTTCATTAGTGAATTCAAAATTCTATTTGATCACTCATGTTTAGAAAACTTTTTGTTAAATTTATTTAGCCAAATAAAATGCGTCTACAAGAACATCTTCAAAATCCTCCATTTTATTGAAATTATTTTCTTCAAAAATGGCCAATTCATCACTCTCAATCCTAACATGTTGTAAGTTTTCATTTTGTTCCATACAATAATGGCTAGTTAGCTACTCATTTCTTGTTATAGTCATTTACTACCTTTTGATGATATGTTGATAAAATGGGACATGTAAAGTAATTAAAAAATATAATTTTTAAATAATTAAAGACTAATATAATTCATTTCACAAATAATCTTAGATTAAATAAATAATCACTCTTAAAACGGACGCTATAAGTTACTAATACTTTTCCTACTCGTTACCCCTTGAACTTGAACTTTGTCACATATACCATTTCTTTTAAGTGTTCAATTGTACCCTCACATTTTTAAACCTATCTAATTATTAATATAATAAAGACATTCAAGCCAAAAGTTAACAGAAGAAATCATGTAAACAAAAGCGAAAGCATATTCATTCATCTCAACATTCAATTTATACATACTGTCACATGCATACATATCCTCTCCAAAAAATAGGGGTGAATGTAAGATAAGCTAGGTTAGGCTTTTTTTAAATAAGCTTAATCTGTTTTGTAAAACATTAAGTTTGATTCTGACCTATTACCTGATATAGACTTTTTTTTTTTTGCTCGGCTTGGCCTGTAAATTTATTTAAAGACCTGCATTACATGAAAATTTTAAATTAAAATTATTAAATTATGTTTAAAATTAATAAATTATATAAATATATAATGACATATGGTATAAATATTTTATATATATATATATATATATATATATATATATATATATATATAATAGATAAATAAGTAGGCTGCCTGATCTATTCTCATTCTTACCCACAAAGACCCAATTCTTGGAAATCACATAATTACCTGATACAATAGTTTGCTTGAAGCCAGCTTTTTAGAGAAGACAAATGGACATGAGGGTTTTCCTTATTTGAGGTAGAGGAGCACATATTAATCAACTTAAACACACATAACCTTAATAAATTTTAATTCCCACCTAACCTATACTCAATTCTTTGGTTGTATGAGAAACACCAAGCATTACCTCCTTTTGTTTGTGTTATAATAACTTCTGGAATTCTTTCTATGAAGATGAAAGTGCGTCTATTTGTGGCCACCAACAGACTATATTTAATGAAAATTCATTCAATACCTCATTTTATGCGCTATCATTTGGAATTTTTGTGCGTTTGCTTGACAATAGATCTATTGCATGTCCACATTTTGATACCAAGAGAAACGGCTAGCTGCATATTTTATTGCATTAGCCTTTTCTGTGTCATGTTTTTTTTTTTTCTGCAAGCTGGTTTCCCCAATTTCCTTTGTAGTGGAGTAAGGTTGTGAATAGGACTACAAACAACCTTCTTATCAAAATTTGAAGACCTTTTGCATGATTATTGTCAATAAAGAAATTTAATTTCAGAATTAGTTATTCTTGCGCGCTCATGGTTATCTGCTCTACTTCAAATATACATGGATCAACCAAACTGTTTTATTTGTTCATCCAAGTTGCAATAATATTGGGAAACCAAAGGGAAAATCTTTGTCATAAATAATATGAATCACAGGTAATAAAAAGCAAAGAAATTTATTGGAGAAAACCCAGTGGTACAAAGTTTCTGATGATGCTAATCTGCATCGATGATCCTTACACTTATTTTAGCACAAATAGTATTTGTGCGTGTGTATGTGTAGTACCTAGATACTGGGAAAATTACATATTTCATTTGCTATAAATACATCCTCACACAACCCTACCACAAGGTATACCTAATTATAATTCATAGCTTTCTTGATGATTGGACGTGCTTTGCACATGGCCTTCAATGGAATTAACCTTGACAAGGTGAACCCACTTTCCTCTCTCATATCAATCTCTTCATCATTTACTCGTTTCCAATCAAAGCATTGAATCAGTAATCCTAGAGTCAAGCCAATTGCACGCATAGCCAATCCTTCTCCGGGACATGCCCTTCTTCCCAATCCGAATGCAATTAACTTGTCTAGCTCTCCTTCTTTCTCAAACCTCTCAGGCTTAAAAGATGTGGCGTCACTCCACAACTGAGGATTTCTATGAATGGACCAAGCATTAATCAACACTATAGTGTCTCGTGGAACTTTGAATCCTCCAATAGTGCACTCCTCTGAAGACGAGTGTGGTAACAGCAATGGAGCTGGAGTATACAATCGAAGTGTCTCATAGATAATATTTTTCAGGTAAGGAAGTTTTGGAAGGTCTGACTCTTCTATTAAGCGGTCATGCCCTACGTGGGTTTCCAGTTCATCCCTTGCCTTCTTCAACACCTCTGGGTGGTTTAATATGCAAGACAAAACCCACTCTAAAGTTACAGCTGATGAGTCGGTTCCAGCAAGAAGCATACCCTGCAATGCAACTCAGCTCAATCAAATGAATTCAAAAGCACTTAATTTAACCATATTGCTAAAGTAAAAATGTTATTTTTATACTTTAATTATATACTTCCTCTCATAAACCTATCCTGAACAATAAAAAAGAAAGAAAAAAATTCAATTTTTTTTACTTTTTTCTTTTCTCTCCTTTTCTTTTTGTCATAAAAAATAAATGTATGGAGGAAGACATAAGGCTAATGTGTAAAAATAACATAATTGAATGCTAAAGCATTATGTACTATTTTAATCTAATTAAATAAAGAAAAACAAAATTGTACCATCACAACTTATTAATTATATTTACCAAAGCAAGGCCTTTGATGATTATGTCAGTGTAGTACTCAGGCTGTGATTCTTGTAGACTTAGGAGATGGTCTATCATGGTATTTGCACGCTGCTTTTTGCTGCGATGCTCCTCTAGGATTCCTGTAAGGAACGTGTCAGTTTTGTTGCTAATCTTCCTTAGCCTCTTCTCCAAATTTTCATAATCAACCAGCCTAAGTATTGGCATGAAATCGTTCTTGTTGTTTGCCCCTGCTAGCTGCAGCAACTCGGACACCATCTCTCTGAACAGCTTCGCTTCCTCCACATCCGCCATGTCAACGTCTTCTCCATAGAATCTCTTTCCCGAGATCATTCTCATTATGTTGTTGAACGTCATGTCGTAGAACCTGGAAGTGAGCTCCACCTGGGAAAAGTCCTTGCTCGAGTCCTCAGCCAGCTTCCGTATCAGCCTCGTCGTCTCGTCCTTTCGGATTCCAGAGTAGTTGTTGATACGGTGGGTTGAAAGGACATCGAGGGCGGTGATGCGGCGAAGGTTGCGCCAATGCTCGCCGTAGGGGGAGGACCCTAGAGTGGTGTAGTTGTAGAAGATGTACTTCCCCGAGAGAAAGCGAGGCCTATTCGCCAGGACAACGTCGTTTTTGGTGAAGCATTCTTGGAACACCGACGGCGACGAAACGACGACCACGAGGCGTGATCCGAACCAGAGGGAGATGACGGGGCCATACTTGTCTGCCAGCCCTTTGAAAGTGAGGTGGAGTGGCCGCTTGAGGTGGTGGAGGTTGCCGATTATGGGAAGAGCAGGTGGACCCGGTGGGAGGTTTTTGAACCTTCTTGCTTGGAGCAGAAGCTTGAAAACGAGAAGAAAAGCAAGATAAAGGAGGGGGTAATACAGCAAGGAAAGTATTGCCATGGTTGATGATGAAGATGACGAAGATGATGCTTGTTAGTGTGTTGTTTTGGTTACTGAAATGCTTGATTATATATAGTTGATTCTTGCTGAATCACCATGCACATGCATTGGAGTTCTGCAATATGAATAGATGTTGGTAGGGTCCATGGGCTGCGCCTTACATGACAAGCGTCATCACAGCTCCACAATCTGCCCACGTGCTTTTCAGTTTCCATTCAACGGTCAAACTGCTACCCATATGAGCCAAGTTTCGCATTTATGTTTAAAAAGTAATTAAAATCAATGTTTTGTTCAAACCAACCTAAATAAGCATATATATAACAATGTTTTATATTACCGATCAATTATGGATTGAAAATTATTAAAGGAATTTAATAATAACAACAATTAATTAAAAATAAAATTCTTTAAATAATATCAATACGTACGTTGTCGTCAGATAACAATATAAAAAATTTCACTCTCATAATATAGATCATAATTAAATTACAAATTATAAATGTCACACTTGCATTCCTCATAGATGAAGAGGAAAATTACACTCAATTAATAAAATATAATTAATTAAACTGATACGACAAGTTCCCTAAGCTAGTTTGCCTTCAAGACGAAGACGTGTTCTATACATGACTTTTGTTAAACAATAAATGCACTACATCTTGACCGCCATTATTTGTTGTTTTTTATGTCATAGACATATAGATCAGAATAAAGGCTATGCTTTTTGTTAAATCTGTATACGTTTTACTTATTTTATGTGTAATTAATATGTACATGTAAAATTTATTATATCTACCGATAAAAAATGAAATTTAACAAATAAATTAATTACTTTTTACATATTATATGAAGTAAAACTATTTGAATTTACACACAATACTAAATTTTAATTCGTGTACAGCTAGCCTATATCATATTGAAATGATTGGAATTACCCAAACTTAAGTTTTAGTGCAAAATATAATCAAATTTCATGGGCTGGTTTTTAAATTTAATCAATTAGCTCCACCGAATTAAAATTGCATATAGTTTGTATATCACTACTCATTAATTATAACCACACGACATATTATGTTGAATAATTTTTATAATGGGAGGAAATACTGACGTGACTAAAAACCATTTCATGAAACGACTCACGAAACTAAAAAGAATAATATTATGTGAGATCGTTTTACCATTTAATCATCCTGTGAATCTGTGTGTGGGCTCCATATAACTAGTTCTAAGTCTAAAAATCAGACACTCCACATCATTCGTAACCATTTGTAAAAGTGATTTTCGTGCGATATAACATTGCTGATTTATAAAGCTACTAATTAAAATCAATTGTCTTGAACAAATATTTAATGATATGCATGCAATAAATCAATAAACAAATTGGATATATCATATCGTAACATAAGTCGCACAATTTAGTTATATATCTTGGATTCATCTTACAAAGCGATCAGAATATTGATGAGAATGTTACGTATAACTTAAAAAAAGTGTGGATAAACTGAAGAAATGTTTCAAGCATAATTATTAATTTGTAATCGCAAAATGCTTATTAACTCAAAAGAAAAATTATATCAGAGAGTTATAAGACCAATAATGTTCCAAGGTAGTGACAAGAAAAAAAAAAGATTAGGAACAAATTAAATATATTTACAAGAAATTTGAAGTGGCATTTATTGAAGTGAAAATGACAAAAACTCACCTAAAAGAGTTAATTACGTCATGTAAGTAGAAGATCAATAGAGACTCTAATTAATAAGAAAAGAATATCAAATGGAATATAGTTTGATAAAAAGGGGTAGAGAAAGGCTCAAAAACATATTAAGAAAAATCATTAAAGAAGACTTTACACTTAATGATTTCATTGAAAATTTGATTTTTGATTAAAAAAAAAATCAAATAGTGTTGATCAATCCTTGTAGCTGGCCTCATACGTAGAATATAGTATAAGGCATTATTATTGTTGTATAATGTCATTAGATGTTAACTTTAATTTGTTAAAATATTTGGGTACCTTGAAATATGTTCAAATTAAATCAAATGGTCTATCAATCCATGTAACTGGCCCCTTATGATAAGGCATGATTGTTGTTGTATAATGTCATTAGATGTTGTTAACTTCAATTTGTTAAAATATTTGGATATACCTTGGAATATGTTCAAAGGACAGAAACTTTTTGTTTTTTCTAAATACAGTGGTATAGAAGTTAATCGTGGCTAAGAATAACAGAGATTTAATAATAAGCATATATTAAATAATGACTAAGTCAACTGTGCCATCAAAATTAGTAACTGTAGTCTAAGGGAGGTTAATATAATATCTCTGAACATTTATTTTCCATCTTAAGTCAATTTATCAAAGTCACAGTCTTCTCTCATGCCCATTAAAACAAGCCGCTGAGCTGTAACCAAAACAAAAAAAAATAGCCGCTGAGTGAGACTGGCAATAGATGAATTGAACCCGTACGAACTTATTTATTTCTTCATTTTGGTAAACAAATTATTTTCAAAACCAATTAAAAGAGGTTCTAACACCTAATAAAAATCAAGTCTTATTTCAGTTTCCCTTTGTCTTACCAAAAAAGATGAATGATATTTGATTTTTTATTTTAAAAATAAATTACTGGATCATTTTATTTTTTATAAAATAAGCAGTTTGGGTCTTTTCATCTGTGTGTTATTAAAAATTTGACAAAAAATATTAATATAGTATTAAAAAAATTTATTTTTTTATTTTAAATAAATAATTCAAATGTATTTAACATGCATATGACTGTTTAAATATTTAAATTAATCTTAATAACAAAATTATTTATTTACTAAACTTATGTGTTTTTTTACATGTTATTAAACTTATGTTTATTAATTTTAATTTGAGTATTTAATTAAGAAGTCATGTATATGTTGTATGTATTTAAAATGTCTTATTTAAAAATAAAAATTAATTTTTTATATTACATACACTAACAGTAAAACCAAAACTACTTATTTTTTAGAAAATAAAGAACTTAATAATTTATTTTTAAAATAAATGGACCAACTGATTTGTTTTTTTTAAAATAAAATTACCAAAAGTATAATTAAGCCTAAAAACTAGTCAAAGAGACCTTATAGCCGTAACTCAAGTGATATTAAAGTCTCATTAGAGATTTGATTGATCTCAGGTTTAAATTTCAGTAAGACTCTTTTACCTTCACTTTAACTTATTTTGCCTACCATACATCAAATTAAGACCATTCTTATTTATTTTAAAAAAAAAACACTAGCCAGAGGGTGTTACCATAAAAAACCAAAAGAGAGAACTAATCAAAGAGAGGAACTATCACTTTCGTAAACCTTAATTAATTTCGTTTTATTGTGAATAGACTATTGAGTAGTGATGATAAGGATGGCATTTTTAATTATGACGGCTCCCTTCTATAATTGGATCGATCAATGGTTTCAACATCTACTATAACAATCATTTAATTAGTAAGGGAAAATTTTCATGCGTGGGGAGTAAAACCAAAAAAAAATTTCTTAGAAAATATAGAAAGCGAAAGAAGTACTAAAGTATAAAGACAATATGTGAGCAATTTAGAAGGATTGGACCATCGCGATAACAGAGGACACATTGATCGAGAACTGAGACTTGAAGAAAAAAAAATCCAAAAACATGTTTCTTAATTTTATATTATCTTTTAATAATGTATTATTAAATTATTTAAAAAATTAATTAAAATAATAATTATTAAAAAATCAAATTTTTTAAAAAATATAATTAAATAATAGTATAAATTTTTTTATAATAAATTAAAATTAAACCTCTAAATTATTTTACAATCAAGGGCATTATGTACACCTTAATTAATAGATTATTATTAACGAGAGATTATCAGTACAAATCAAAATTTAAAACTTTTTATGACAGCACAGTTAAATCTTATGATATGACTTGAGTCAACTCTCCTTAGCCTTATTTAATTCTTTAAATGAGAGAACATCAAGGAATAATTGTTGAGTTATGGTTCTCATGTCAAAATTTTAAATAATTAAAAAGAAAGAAAATTTTGGTTTGTCCTTTTTCAACTAGGAAAAGTAGATTAGTCTTCGTAGAATACAGAAAACATTTCGTTTCTTTCATTTATTATTTATTATATTAACGTTAAATGAAGTTCATAAAATGTGTTAAAGAAAAAAAAAATTACATAGATGTGTATGCATACAAACTGGACAAAAAAATAAACTGGTAAGCAAAGGAACTTTGATTTATTTTTTCAAAAAAATTATTATTATAAACGTAAGTTGATTTAGAAATTTAGTAAACAATTTTCAAGCAGACACCTTTGTATAAAGAAAGTCAAGACCAAGAAAAGATGGAAAAAATCAAATGATTCCTTATCTTTTGAAGAGGGTCATCATTATTAGAAATTTATATTCAACACGTTAAATTAAGATTTTGATTTTCTCTTATTACAAGATCATTATATTAAAAAATATATATATATAAATTAAATTTATCATATACAGATTTATCATAATGAGTTATAAAGTCTGTTAATTATATTTAAAATTATTTGTATATTTATTTCTCTAAGAAAATGTTCTCCTATATCCAAATCATTATTATCAAAACCAAACTGAATTGTACAGTCCGACTAGTTTGATTATAAATTAAATATTTAGCCGATTATGATTTAATTTCGTAACTAAATTTATAGTTAGACTAATTTAAATATGACAAAATATGACAAAATTGGTTAAAATTGCTTGAATAGGGCAATTGAACTATTTAAATAGGTCCGTCATTGTTTAGTTTTTAAAAAATTCAATATTTTTTTTACATTTTATGAATTTTTTCATAAATTTTATATTATTGCATATAAATTATTTTTATTACATTAACTGGTTCGACTAGCTGATTCAAACAGTTGAAACAGTTAATAAATCTAAACTATAAGTTTTACCAGTTTATTGTTTGGTTTGATTTTAACAAAAACTATATTGATCCAATCCAATTCCTTGAGGTGGAACGTGACAACAATAACTTTGAACTTCATTAAATAGCAATGGATATACTAAGGTAGACGCCATAGAAATGTGGGAATATACATTTCTATTGCTCAGTTTGCCATCGTTTGAAAGTAAAACTGGAAAATTCAAGTATATGACTATCCAAGAATTCAAAATATACGACCATATATTATTCACAAAGTCACCACCTTGTGTTCCCGTCAAGGAGCTTAAGAAATTCTAAAATCACGATAATATTAAGAATTCGCAGCTAGCCAGCGCCGGTTTCCCAACGTTAACTTGATTTATAATTTGTTTGGGGATGGCTAATGAGTAATGACATGCATGTGTTTACCTCGTGCAGCAGAAGACATTTCTTAATTTATGTGATTGGGACGTAAATAATTAAGAACTAATTTCCTGCGTTGATTTCCCAGCATTCCGAATTTTGTGATTTGAATTTTTTTTTATATTTGCAGAATCAATTTTGACCGCCATCCTCAAATTGAAGTCTGTTTTGAAGGTTCAAAGTGGTGATTCGGTCACCAAGCATGGGGCAAAGCCAGTTGAAGATGAAAAAATTGAACAAATGCCCAGATGTTCTTTCAACTTGTTCACGTGTGGTCGCCGTCAAGACTAGTGTCTTTATTATCTTTGATTTTGGAGTGAAATAATCTCCAAAATATTTGTTTTTTGTTGAATAAAATGGTATTAAAGATAAGTTATTCTTAAAAAGAATTATACTATTATCATTCTCAGTGAGAGAATATTAACTTTATGATGCGGTTCAAATGAGTCGAACTTTGTAAAAATATTTCTAATTCAAAAAAAAATAAATTACTCTAATATTACTAGTTGAGATAAGCAAAGATCCAATCAAAAGATTAGGATTTATATTTTTCCTGAAATAAAGTTATTCAACTGATCCATAAATGCTAAAGGATATATCTCCTAAAAGAAGAATGAGCATCAAGTAAGATTACTAATAAAAAGAAATTTAATAGAAAATGCAAGATTTTATCCATATCCCTAAAATCGCCGAAAATCAACGTTTATCATAAACTTAGTCTAAAATTCCTGAAAAATTAAATTTTTATTATTACATCTGCAATAATATGACAAAAAGTGAATTGTTTAGAGAGGGCTCAATGGACAATATCGAGCCAACATGCGTCAGCCTGCAAAGCATCTTCATGATAAGGTTTTTGATCTTTTCAAGAAAATATATTAAACCAACTGATTCTTGACTCATGCAGAATTGTATAAACGTTTATATTATATTTTTAGTTATTGGTTTATTATAATCTATAGTTGTGGGTGAAAAAATGAATGATAAATTGTATTTTTTGGCAGATGAGGAATAATCTATTTTATTGTATGATCGCCATGACATACGTAGAAATTGGAGGTAAAATATGCGAAAGGTTTTGTTATTGTGAATTTGTGATACAGGTTACAATTTATAGTGTGATTTTGAATAAAAAAACACTATATTAAATGAATTTATTATATCTCCACATGTACAGTAGTACGTTCTTTTTTTTTTTAATCTTTACTTTAGCTGTACGTATGTCCGTATATTGTTTTTTTTTTGGGACATGAAACGTATGTCCGTATATAATAATAAGAATCGTAGTCATAAAACACTTAAACATAAAATAAATAAAGTCAAACTTTGAATGTTAACTATTAATAAAAAAAATAATTGTATTTATAATTAGGGGGAAGAACTATTTAATATTAACTACTTAAATAGAAAATAGGAAGCCAAATTAACGTTGAATTTTTTTTTTACGACATAGAACTTCATTTGGAGTATTATCGTATTGAAGTTGACTCTTCAATTCGTACAAAATTTTCTCAAAGAAAATTTAAATAAAGTTCATCTTATTAATATTTTAATTTGTTTACTGAGTCATATTCTTATAAGTACATTAAATGTTAATTTTTTTATAAAATCAAATAATTGTATTTATAATATTTGGTGGCAACTATTAAATATTAACCACTTATATATATAAACATACAATAAAAAGTCAAACGTTGAATGTTAATGTTATTTGTGAAATCAAATAATTTTATTCATAATATTGGATGGTGGGGGGGGGGGGGGGAGGGGGGTTTGTTGGGGGATACAACCGTTCTACCCACAAATATGTTGGATATAAATAGAGTTTTTAAATTCTATAATTAGAAGTTTTGATAACCCAAAAATTGATTTAATTTAGTTTTGCTTTAATAATAAGCGATTGTTTCCATTATTTAAAATTGAACAAAATCAAATGATTACATTTTAATTTATTGTTGTTTTTGTAAGAATTAGTTTAATTTTTTATTTGAATCCATTTAATATTTTTTATTAAAATTTTCAAGCCAATTTGTCGTTGATTGGATCATAAAAAAATAAATGAAGTTAGATCTGACTAAAAATTAATTAGATCAAACTGAACTAAACTAATTATGATTGATTTGATTATCAAACTAGAACCAAATTGAGCAAATTCTCATATATAAATATATATGTGTGTGTGTGCGCGCGCGCGCGTGTGTAAAAGCCCGTTAGGTTTATTCCTTCTTCACAATTAAATAACTAATTAAATATGAAATAAAAAGAATACTAAGAGAGTTTAAGAAAAATTTGGTATTCAATGTTACTACTTTTCTTGCAGAAATTAGAACTTTAATGTTGCTTCAATGCCTTTCATCTAGAAATCTTCATTCAACTTTTCTTCACAATTAAATAACTAAATAAATATGAAATAAAAAGAATACTAAGAGAGTTTAAGAAAAATTTGGTGTTCAATGTTACTACTTTTCTTGCAGAAATTAGAACTTAATGTTGCTTCAATGCCTTTCATCTAGAAATCTTCATTCAACTTTATGTGTAGTCCAAGTTATACCTATGAACAAATTAAATGGTCCTTAAAAATCTTTCAAATCCAAGATAAAGAATAAATCCAAGATGTGGAAGTTGGTGCTATATCCTGTGCCTTGTCAAATATACAGAGTCGTTGCCATGATAGCTCACAGGGAAAAAAGAAGTTGATCTTAATAATAAATATGCAGAAGTTGCCCCTTTCATTTTAATTTAATTTTAATTCATTTTCAGTATAAAAAATTTTACATTATCATTTACTTATATGTTATTAAATTATTAAAAAAACTTAAGTAAAATAACAATTACCTATAAATTAAGTCAAACTCTTAATGATAATATATGAGTAATTGATAGTGTAAAAAAATTTACACTGAAGTAGATCAAAATTATTTTTTTTCCTACCATGTTTGATAAAACATACACCATATTCTTGAAATTATATTATTTGAGATTGCAAGGATTGGATAATTGTTAATGCAGATTGATCGACAAATTTGAAATGCTAAATACTTCTAAAAAGTGGGTATAGCAAAATAGGGGTAATTACATTAATATTTTAAGGTTAGTACTTATTATATTAACACTTTTGTTGTTTGTAAATTTACACTTACATATCTTGTTTTGTTATTTATAAGGGGTGATAATGTAAGAATTGTCCATAACATAGGAGAAATAAACGTGTATTTCTCAAATAAAAAAATGTATAAAATGTAAAAATAATATATAAAATA
Source organism: Castanospermum australe (assembly GCA_019955255.1). Classification (NCBI taxonomy): domain Eukaryota; kingdom Viridiplantae; phylum Streptophyta; class Magnoliopsida; order Fabales; family Fabaceae; genus Castanospermum; species Castanospermum australe. Next base: position 98,711 of record NSJW01000271.1, on the reverse strand, counting down.
AGAAATATGTGTATAATTTTTTAAATAAGAGGAGTGTCTGATTTGATAAATTCAAACTTCAAAAAAAGTCAGTATAATTAACCCAACAAAATATTATGTTGCATTGTAGTTGGTGTCACTTGGTGGAGAGAAAATACATCAAAGGTTATATGATCTTTGCACCTTGAAAGAACTTGAAATCAAATAAAAGAATTTAATTAAGATACCAAGAAGTCTCTGAACAGTAAAATAAAAACAAAATTAAAGTATCATAACTATTAAAGTAGGACAGTAGGTGACCGACTTATCTTGGAGTAAATACCATAACTTCACTTGTAGCAAATTAGAATAGGTAGCATGACTTGCCATGCATTTATTAAATGTGCAAAAGTCCATTTGGTGCGTTGAGTGAATAGAGTAAGATTTTGTCAAATACTAGTATTTAATTGACAATAGATCATAGTTACAAGATTTTAGTATAGTAAAAGTGAGTTACATCTTTAGGTATAAGAATTATAATTTAATTCTTAAGAGTCGTATTTATGAAAAGAACCATGTTATTATCACTTTTACCTTAAAAAAATAAAGTTTATAAAATAGTTTAAATAGGCTGGATACCAAAATTGACAATAGATCATGAAATCTTGATTTTCAAAACCTATAAATGAGCTCGCTACAATAGATTATTGGTTCACGACAGTCTTTCTTTTAGAGAATATAACATTAATGTTTCTATGATGCCTTTCTCATCTAGAAATTAATACTGCATTCAACTTGAAGCATAGTCCAAGATATCCTTCAAGAAATGGTCCTTAAAAACCTTTCAAATCCAAGATAGAGAATAGATCTTAATTGTGGAAGTTGATGCCATATGAAACTGTGCCATGTCAAATATACAGAGTCGTCGCCATGATATATAGCTCATCAAGAAAAAAGAAAAAGTTGATCGTAACAGAAAAACAAGCTGCAGTTGTCTTTTGTTTTAATTTAATTTTAATTTATTTTTAGTATAAAATATTTTATATTATCATTTAATTATGTATTATCAAATCATAAAAAGAGTTTAATTAAAATAATAACTATATAAAAAGTTAAATACTTTATAAAATGTACATAATTGAATGACAATATAAAAAATCTTTACACTAACGAATTATTTTTTTTTATTTTACCATATTTGATAAAAGTATATATACATCATAGTCTCGAAAAGGATTTGATAATTGCTAATGCAGATTGATGAACAAATCTGAAATGCTAATTTAATACTTTTAAAAATGGGCTAACAAAATTGCCCTGTGATTTTTGCACATGGCAATAACTTGAAATCATATAAAAGAATCTAAGATATATACCAAGAAGTCTCTAAACGGTAAAATAAAAAAAATTAATTACAATAATTATTACTTAACATTTGGTATACGAATTTATACAAACTTTTTACATTATGACTTATCTTGGAGTAAACGACAACCTCACTTGTACAAATTAGAATAGTCGGCATAACTTGCCATCAATGCCATGCATTTATTAAATGTACAAAATGTCCATTTCGTGCGTGTTTAGTGAAAAGAGTAAGAGTTGACCAAAACCCTTTTGTATTTATTGACAATAGACTATCATGTATCGTGGTTTGTCTAATTGACCAGTGCTGCACCATTGTTCAATCATTTCATTTTCAAAGCCTATAAATGAGCTCGTTAAGATAAACTAAAAAACTATATGAAAGGAAAATGTTTATTTTTTTTATAATATCTTGAAACCGCATTAAGCATTAAACAGCTATATCTATTATAAACATTATAAGTTGAGATATTAAACTCACGAATCTTCAAAAAGGCGTTAAATAAAATAACTTAAATGAATAAAATAAAGTGAAGTTTATTTTACCAAGAATTTAAAATCCCAAGAAGTCTCTGAACAATAAAATAGATAATTGAATTATGATCATTTGATTCAGACTTCAATAACAAGAACGTTATATAGTAGTACAATAAATTGGATCTCCCAATAACAATTGGCATTCTCTTCAAATCACATATACTTGGCTTTTACTAAACATTTTCCTAGCCCGAGAAGATTTGCAACGAAGCTATGCATCCCGTTATTGCTAGACCTGCAGAGAACTTGCTCTTGTTGCAATGTAAACTTCAGCTGCCACAGTGCCAGGAATATGTACATGATACTTCGTCCATTTATTTTTATTTATTATTTAAAATAATTATATAAAAATTAAAAAAAATATTAAATAATTTTAATTATAAAAAAATATAATTAAACATAACTAAATTTCTATTTCTCTCACTTTATTAATTTTTTTAATTTCACTTATTTCATTAATTCTTTCTCTATTAGAAGATAATGATAAAATTTAAAAAAATTAATTAATATTTCTTTAATATTCTCAAATAATAGATATTTTGAGATAAAAAAATCTCTTACATAATAAATAAAAGCAGGTAGAAGAAGTAATATTGAAAAAGTGAGAATGAATTTTCTGTATACATGAGTTTTTTGAGTTGTGTTGGTTACTTATATTTATTAAATTCTAGAATTCTCTATAAGCTTGTAACAAGTGATGATTAAGAAAATATATTCAGTCGTTTTTTCCTTATCTTTTCGAGATTTACTTTGCATAAAAAAAAAATCTCTTCCCTTATCCCTTTCCCTGTCAATCAGCCTATCAGAGCTTCAACGTTACGTTGATACCAAGGCACCAACTTGGCAACGGTGCCATAACAAACTACCCCAGGTGCAGTCTAGGATCCTTCGCTTTCTTTAAGAATTGGATTTTTATCTTTATTAAACTTAGTTGAATCTTCAAAAAAAAAAAAACAGAAAGATATTATTTTTCATATCGAATAAACCCAAACTTAGTCATTACTAGTATCTGCTTTCAATAATTTAATTAGTGATCTAAGAAGATAAGAGTATCTGCGCTCTTTAGCATATGGCTGGTACACCTAGTCATTCGTAAATCTTATTTCCAGGAAAATGAAGATATTGCCAAGGCTTCTGTGAATCCATTGCGTCAGAAAATTACATTAATTTTATTTATTAAAAATTAATTTTATCAATTTAATTACTTAGATTTCAAGTTACTAACAAACTATATCTTCATAAAATTACATTTTAATATTCTCAAAGCTACTAATATCTTCCATAAAACTGTTACAATTAACGACAGACACATCAAAAGTAACTTAACACGCTCGCAGGTTCTTCTAGGTCAGATTCATGAAGTAACAAAAGACTGTAAGAAAACTAACATGACGAAAAACGTAATGAAACCAGTCCTATCAAATTCCACACTCAAGAACATGGGTTGGTAAATAAATTAAAAAAAAAAAACAAAAAATTATCCTTTATGTTCAGAACGAGTCATCCACATTAACTACTTCTTCAAACTAAAATTGTGTCGTCCTCAGTGTCCAAGTTTAGCTACTAAGAGGTCCATGCTCAGGATGAAGATATTTCAATGGTCTTCGTTTTTTTTTTTTTGGTAAAAAATTGAACACTCTTCATGGATCAGAAGAAAAACACAGCAACTCGTAACTAGCCCAGCACAACCTACAATGGCAAATGCCACAACCATGGTGGTACCAAAGCATGAAGTCAAGCTAAAGATGCCCATGACTGAAACAACTCAATCATTGATTACCAAAACAAGTTGTAACTCGGAGGAAGAAAGGATGAATGAACAGTAAAAAGGCAAATAACAAATAAAAGATTAAACAAATAGACTAAGGCTGATTCAAATAACTTCTTTTTATAGCAAGTTCCAAATTTCATACGCAAAGTAACCAAGACCTAAAGCACTTGAAATTATTTCAGATAGGCAACTTTCATTGACAAGGAATGACAACAAAGCCATATACATTACAATCAGGAAACATTACTAGCTCCAAAAACTTGAATCTAGTTCAGCCGCTGAATTACATGGCATGCATTGTCAATAAGTACTAATGCTAAATGGAAGGGGCATACTTCTGGTAAGCAGTTTTGAGATGTAAATTGCAGTACTCTTACAATTAATGCTGGCTTTTGATTTCAACTGCAGTTTAACTAGACATTTAATACCATGTTATTTCCAGGTCAAAGCATTATGGAGGCTAGAAGGTTTTTGGTGTTATGAGAATGGCATTGAAGGTCTAAGCATGAAATATTGAGCTACATCAATTTCTGGAGCTTCATATGTATTGGAAATTACAAATGTCATAACTTACATATTTCACTACTTACTGGGTAAAGATGTTTATAACAATATTTCTTTTTCTTAAATCACAATGTTAATTATTAAAAATGTACCATTTCAATAACCGGAGATTCTCAGATATAAAACTGATGTGTAATGCAATGGCAAGAAACAATGTAAGAATTTGTGTTGGAAGTAAATGAGATATCATTACCATTCTCTATTGGAGTTATATGTTACGCTTCCTCCTGAGCTTTCCCTTACCACGGCGCTTGCTTTTACCCATCTTCAATTTCTTTTTGGATTTCTTCCCTATTCCACCAACAGGCTTTAAGGAAGCCATGCTTTGACTGCCATCAGCCATCTCTACATCTGGTAAATTTAAAAGCAAATCCAGGAAATTAGAATGTGCTTTCAAGCCAACCAATTGCCAATAAATAGTTTTAAAACCTAAAAAAAAAAGGATTTTTCTTAACATAACAAGTTTATATGCAACACATGGTCTTCACAGAGTGGATTGAAAAGCAGGGTAAAGCAAAACCATCTTATAAACTTAGTTCTGATCAGCATATGAGTGGCAGTTTCCCAATTAGCTTAGATCCTTTGGGGTTTGGAAGAACAGAGTCTACAGACTCAAATTCCATGCGTAATGATGTATGCATGCAGGACCAACCCAGTAACAAATAGCATTAGGATCAATTCCAGGCTTATAACTAATCAATTTCACTCCATTTAATTCCTTTTAATATATATCAATAACATGCTTTCACAAAATTCACCAGTAGATTATAACTTCTCAATAAAATTCACATCAATCCACAGATTCCACACAAAAAAGGAAGCAAAGGGAAGAATTAAAGAAAAAGAGATGATATGATACCCATGTTGGTGTTGGAAGTGGATGTGGAAGCGTCCATGGCTGTGTTTGATGGGGGGCAAACCTGCAGCTTAGGTGCAGCAAGGGCAGCTTCTTGAGCGGCCAGCTTCGCAGCTTCTTTCTTGTCATAGAAAGGCTCAACAATCTCCCTCCGAATAGCCCTCAGCCTCTTCTCCCTCTTTGATCTCAACGACTTCGCCATTCTCTTCTACTCCCTTTCACCTTGCTACGCTTCAGTTTGGGGTTTCAGGGAATCTTCCTATTAATAAATTTAATTGAATTATAATGTTTGGAACTAGTCTTAAAATTTATGTTATTCTAATGAATTCCATTGTCTTGAATGTATTTTAAATTAACAGAATTAATTTTAATTTCTAATTTTACAATAATATCCTTACCCTATGGGATAACAATTCTATTCCATGAAAATCAGCATCCATCAATCAGCATCATTTTGATCATTAACTTTCTTTTTATTCAATGGCATGCAAATGAAACCCTGGAATCGGCACAAAGCACTGGGCAATAAAAGAGATAACTTTAAAAAAATAATTAACATTTGATCCTCTGCTACTTTGCTAGACACAAGAAATTAGAATCCACTCTCTAATTACAATAGTTCTGCCTTCCAATCTACTCAAGTTAAAATGCCCAACGATTAACTTAAAGTGGGGAGGTTGTTATGTGCTAACAAATAACAACAACATTAAGCAAGCACAATCCTGGTCTAAAGCAAAAGTCAAAATCTTGTCTTCCAAACCCAAAAGGAAGAATTTGATGTAGAAAGATAGAACAGAACTAGAAACTAAATTGGACACTTGCTGTAGTATTCGGAGCTTACAAGCTTAAGAACCACTAGAACGGTAAAAATGATCTCTTTAATATACAACATAGTCATTTATGGCGCGCAGCGCACTGCTGCGATAAGGGCTCATGGTGCTGTTGCGCGTTGCGCATTGCAATGTGCAGGGCAACATTAAAGTGCAGTGCACATTATATTAAATATACTTACTATATTTAATATAAACATAAATCCAATAATATACAACCATGCATTACTTTCTGGCAGAAATTATAGACCACTTGATTCCTATCATTAGGATTTGGACAAACACAATACTTCCAAGTGGATCTGCACTCCTAGACTTACTATAACTCATTTAGGAACCTATAGAACACAAAACAGGGGGCTGGGTTGCTGGTTGGGCGTACCGAAACAAAAGAGAGAGAGGAATGACCTGGGTTGGTGCGAAACAGAAAGCTAGGGCCTAGGTTGCTGCCTAAACAGAGAGCTGGGGTGTGGATCGGGGGCTGGCTTGCTGGTTCTGGCCGAAACAGAGGAGAAAATGCCGAAAATGAGGAGAAGAAGGAGCTGCCAGCAGAGAAAGAGAAAGCAAATGCAGGGATCGGGTCTGGGAGGTGCGAAACAGAGGCTGGGCTTGTGTTTTAAGCCACCCAGCCCGAAAACTTAATGTGTTTTACATATTGCGTGCGTTGCGCATGCCATGAGTAACGGGAAATAGCGCACGTTGCGCACTATGGCACACGCAACATGAACATCACCAGGCAACAGCGATTTTGTTGCCCAAGCTGGTGGGCGCGCACCATTAATAACTATGATATACAACCAATGATTATTCCTGGAAATTGGGCTACACAAGAACTTGGATGACATTTCTTCAATTTATATAGAACAGAACAACACCTACCTCATAAAGATTATAGCCTCTCTTCTAGACCATATAACCACCATGTCCTACATCTACGTCTTAAATGCTAACTCAATCTAAAAATCATTTATTGAGTAAATGTCCTTGAGAGTATTATGCAGCCAATAACAAAGTTACAAATTTTCTTTTAACATAGAAAAAATAGTAAAAGACTACATAGTGATAATGAAATAGCTGGTGTTAATCTATCAAGTATATACCAGTATATTAAGTTTAATTCAACTGAAAAAACTTCTTTTATGAAAGAGCAGAGAAAGGTCTAAAAAGCTAAAATTCACAACAAGCAGAAATAACCAAACTTCAATGCATCAAGTCTAACAGAAGGATTAAATCTTAAAATGATAGTCGATGGATGATAAGCTTAGGTCTAAAATTATTATCAAATGACAATGAGATTAAATCCACGCAATCAAATATTGAAGACAGCAGCACTCTCCCTGAATCCTATCATTTGCTAACCTTATCAATTCTTTTAACCTCTCTTTCATTAAAATGCAGATATGCAGATAAGTACTTGAGACAGCTTAATAAGGCTTTGGTATAAAACATAAGATCTTCTATTTATCTAATTGGAGACAAAAGGAGAAAATAGAATATAGAAGATTCAAGATTAAGGGAACAGATGGAAACAAACAAAGAAAAATTTCCAACAATCGTGTGAGAATTAGAGACATCCAGAAATATGGTAAGCAATGCTGTAGACATTAGAAAAAGACATTGTTACCGTGCAAAAATAAAACTCATAAAATTGGATTTCAGTTTCTTGGAGTTTAAAATGGATCTTTCTTTTCCTAGTGGGATTCCCATCCTGCTAGGTTAGAACCCTTAAACCAAAAAAAATATCAGAGAAAAAGGGACCTAACCATCATTAATTTCTTTATAGAACCGAGTGAATGAGACAGAACAAAAGTAATTTATCATAACACAAAAGTAATAAACAAAGTAGGATTCTGATGACAACTGCATACAGGACCATAACACACAAACGTGAGATATTGGCAAAATTGAAACTTTATCATTATCACAGCCTTCAATAGCACAACACATTGAGCAATGCGAATTCCCTATGTTAAATATTTTGATGACAATAAACCAGAGAAGAACACGAACCAAACTCCTTCAGTAGATGATAGATCAAGTTGCCTTTAGTGAACTATAACCAACAGAAGAAAACCCGTATACCCAAAAGAAGATTAAATCAAAATACACTCATATCACTCTCAAACTCGTCCAACAATAACCAGCACCAAGTTTTTTTTTTTAAAAAAAAAGAAAGAAAGATAGAAAGAAAAAATATAGCATGAAACAGAACTTCAGAGCAAGAACATTATGTGGGAATTTAAGAGCAAGAACATTATGTGGTTTTGTTACCTGGTTTGAGGAGGTAACAGAACCCAGATTGTGCAATGGATGCGACCTAATTGAATGCAAAATGCGGCTATGGACTCCGGTGGTGCTCTATGAAGATTAGAAGAAGCGCCAGAGAGGCGGCGGCTAGCTAGGTCTTTCGGATAGAGGAAGAGGAATAGTCTTTTGTAAAAAATTATCAAAACTGAGGGTAGAATAGTCTTTTAGTCTTCGTATAGAATAATTTGAGCCTAATTTTGAAATTTAAAGTTGGGTTGGGCTCTTGGGACATGTTTTTTAGTTGGACTTGACAGCCTATCTAAAAGTGACTTTTTTTAAGAGTCTGAATGAATTTTTCAAACCACAAATTCTGAAGACTTACAAAAAAAAACCTCAAATTTTAAAATAAAAAAAAAGTCAAAATTAAGTTTTTTTTTAATTCATTACCTTTGAATTGGCTTAAAAATTTTGAAAAATTTATAAGAAAATTAAAATTTGAAGTTACCAAATTTAGAACTAAACTAATCCATCTGATTAGTTCTGATTTTGTTGTGTTATTTTTTAAAATTAATTGAATAAAATAAGATGTAAAAAAATTTTAAAAAAAATTTACAAAAAAAAATTAATTGGATAATTTGTCCTCAAAACAATTCTAATATTAACACATATCTTCTATTTACAAAATTGTCACTGATGAGATAGGCAGACAGTGTTCTATGTTCTTTTCCTTATTACACTTAAAATAGTTAACTGAAAAATATCTTTAAATTTTTTTTCTAGTTTTAAAACACCTATCTTATTAAAGTATTTTTTAAAATTAAACATAAAAATATTCTTCAAAACAAGTTTTTATTTTAAAAAAAAAAACTTTTCGAGACTAAACTTTAGCCAGCAATTTTCTAAACTTTGATGTTTGTAATTTTTTTAGCCCGCAATTTATTGTGGATTTTCTCCTTGATATTTATAGCAACAACATCGAGCAATTTGAACCACAATCCTTCATTCCTAGTTCCTACCCAACCCAAACCCATGCAGAAGCTGAGAGCCATATCCTGGATTATTGGTTGGAGATGAGTTCACTGCCATCATATTCCACTGCAACTTGCCTCAGTTGCCTGCCCCTCAAAAAATGTAACCATTTTGCAGCAAAATCACCTGTTGCTGTTGCATTCTCAAGTCATCACCAGAAAACCTCTGCTGTTCATTCACTGGTAGTGCTACAAAATGAGAGCAACCCAAGCACCCAATTCAAGAGAAGAGATGCATTAGGCCTTGCCCTGAGTTTTGGCCTTCTTCATGCTTTCTTGCAACCACAACCCACATCAGCAGCTGAAGCAGTTCCATGTGAATTAACTGTAGCTCCTTCAGGCCTCGCCTTCTGTGACAAACTTGTGGGAACTGGTCCTCAGGCTGTTAAGGGGCAGTTTATTAAGGTAAGCATTTTGACATCCCTTTAGTTTATAGAGTCAGTTATCATTCATGGCGTCTAATTTGAGAAATTGGCAGAAATTTATGTAATAATTAAGTAGTTCAGGCTCAACCAGTCTTGGGCTTGGGCATTTTGCTCATTTGCTGTCTCTATCCCTTTTCGATTAAGTGAACAAAACTTCACCTTGATCCTATGCTTGACAAATATCCAACCAGGCACATTATGTAGGCAGATTGGAGAATGGGAAAATTTTCGACAGCAGCTACAATCGTGGCAAGCCACTTACATTTCGTGTGGGTGTTGGAGAGGTATGATAAAGGTTTTATACTTTCCAATAATCATACACTACCACAAGTAATATCCAACACAAACTGTTTTTTTTTTTTCTCAATTTTACATTATTGTGTGAGAAACTCAGTCTGAAATAAGTTATAGAAAGCCTTGTACAAGATTTGGCATACTCAGGAGTCAGAGAATTAACCTTTTGATTGAAGAGTGGCATTATGAGCATTCTCATTTCTTTCAAAAGAAAAGTAAAGAAAGCTCTTTGGGGATTATAATTGGTGAAATCACAAAAGGCATTGCTTCTGAAGATTTGTTCATAGAAACCATAGAGTAAAATTCCATGTTTAATTAATTAATAATGAGCCCTTCATTGTAACATACCCATCACAAGTTGCCATATGAGAGTAAACTTCTGTACTGGCAGTACTGCCATGCTCAGGATTAAAAATTATTCATGAATCTCGTAGGTCATCAAAGGATGGGATGAAGGCATTTTAGGAGGTGAAGGAGTTCCTCCCATGCTTGCAGGTACTTTTTAACTAACATTGTAAATCTATTGTTTTAATAACATGCCAACGTAGAATTATTTATTCTTTTCTAACATAGGAGGGAAACGTACACTGAAGCTTCCTCCAGAACTTGGATATGGCTCAAGAGGGGCTGGTTGTACAGGAGGCAAGTACTCTTCTTTTTTTTTTCTTGTGCTGCTGAACAATACTTTTACTTTGTCATTCTTATCACAAATTTACCCATATATTTGTCTGGCAAATAAAGATGAAATTTTGTTAGGAATTTGTTATTGGATGTTACTGTGTCCAAGTGGATCTTATCAGATTTTCTTTAGGGTTTTATCTTTAGTTGGTAATTTGGTATTGATAGTGTCACTCTAGAGAGAAGTACTGGTCACTGTAGTTTAGGATCTGCTTAATTGTCAATATATAAAAGTTGAGCGTGAATGCTGTGGTACTAATCAAATTTTCTTTGCTGCAAGCAGAAGAGAATGTACTCAGTGCAGTGAGAGCTCTCTTTCTCTGTTTTTTTCCTGTTCACTTAGAACTTGAAGTAGTTCTTCTAATAACAACTTCATTTATTACTACCTACTAACAGATCTCTGTCAAATGCATGGAGTTGTTACTCATAAAATGTGCAGTAGCTATTTCTTAATTATATATAAAGTGGAATTCTTCTTAAGCTAAGTAGTTAAAGAAATCAGATTTTATGCAACAATCATGCCAAGACATACTCAGCCTTTGATCATAAAGAACAAGGGAGACTGTAGAAGGATGATTATAAAACAGTAGTGAAATATATAGCAGATTCTGTAGAGAAGCTTGATCCAAGGGAAGCATGTCAAGCTGCAGTAGGCTAGCAACATTTTGTCTTAGACTTTTATTAAGGAATCTAAACAATCACCCATAGATGTTTTATTAGCAGTTGATTAGAATAGTGGTAATCTATACAATTATGCATTGCCTTATACATATGGTGTACTTTTTACATCTTTATTCTGCATGAATTTTTCTTTTAACATTTGTTGTCCTACGCAAGCAGAAATTTATACCTAGTTTTGATGCAGGTTCATGTATCATTCCTCCTGATTCGGTCCTCTTGTTTGATGTGGAATTCGTTAGCAAAGCATGATTTGCAAAGCCATTGGCTGTCAAATTACAAGCATCTCCCTTTCTTTTTCTTGGAGGTAGGGGTTTAGATTTGTATTGTTTTCTCATTTATATATGCCAGTGTGTATCTTTAATTTAAATCATTTCTTTACTCTAACTTTTTTTCATTTTCCTTTTGATTTACAAGTTTGATGGCAGTGATATTACATCCAATGCGACGAGATAAAATATTCTGCATTTTAATACATCCATCAATCTTATGATTTGTATTTTTATCCAGTTGTGATTTCAGAAACATAGCAAATGTAACCCAAGGTTGAACAGTTATATAAGCTCCAGTACTGAAAAAGCACTCCTCCAAAGTTCAAAATAGGCTAATTTCATAATCCATCATGTCCTTCCACTTATATACTCAAAAGTCAAAATTAAGATCACTGATCTGTTTAGAAGTCTGATTCTGCTTTTGCCCTTATTAATCCAGCAACTGCTATTACAAAGCAAGGCACATTTTCCTATTTTCCTACTAATTTGTTCAAGATAAAAAGTACAAATGAAACGGCAGGGGGGTTAAGTCAGAGAATGCAAGAGTAGCCAGCATTCTTAATGTGTTTGTTTTCCTTTCAATTAACTTCTTGCTATGTTTTCTCTTTGCAAGAAATGCAACAGACTTGAGTGTCAGATTTTCCTGAAACACTCGGGTGACTGAAGGTGGGTAAAGTTTGGGCAAATATACACTTGATTCTCAAAGTATCTAGAAAAGAAAATTCCCAAAATTATGGAGAAGATTCATGTGAAATTTCAGTAGAAATCTCCAAAATTTTACAAACTTGATGGCATGGCTCAAATAGATCCATATTTGATGGGTTTCCTGCTCCTTGAACTGAACTAGGAGTTTGCTCTCAAGTTTCAAGTGGCTCCACATTCCACAAGAAAAGGCATTGTTGAGACCATCAGTTTCTTTGCCTTCCTGCTTTCTGCAACTTCTTTAATCTGCAATGAATTTGCTTGGCAACATGCCACAGGCGTCTTAACAAAAAAAATTACAAAAATCAGAATTATCCCTTCTTTTTCGGTCTTTAGGAAACTACTATTTGTTAGTTAGAGAAAGAATTATTTGAACTCGATTTTCCACCTTTATTGAGAAGTCATGTTAAGTTGGCAATTATCCTTTCATTCTTTGTCTTAAGAAATTGATCCGTGCAAAGTAACTTTTTTATAAAGCTTCGCGTCCAAAGAAAAAAGCAAAGCTTGACATATGTTTTGTGCTAATTACACTGATTTCTTTTAAGGTTAACGTTTATTACATCTAATATTCTTCTTATTTAAAAAATTACACATATATCCCTTATTTTATGTGTACTATTCTTACATCTTAAATCCTTTTTATTTCCCTTACTTTAAGTAGGGTTCATATACCGTTATTCTTTATAAATAACAAAACAAGGGAAATAAGTGTAATTTCACAAATAAGAAAAATCTCAATGTAATAAACATTAATCTCAAGAGAAGTTAGTATAATTATTCTTATACGTAATATTTGTACAATGATATATGTAAGATATTTCAACTAAAAATTTATTATGCTCATTCGTCGTAAGCTTTCTAACAGCATTAAATTTTTTTCAATTAGATATTGAGGTTAAAAATCATAAAATAAAAGATGAAATGATCTTTTTATGCATTTCTAAAATTTGGGTTGAATAAATTTGAGGAACAATAATATTTAAAAAAAAAAGGATACCGAAATAACCAGATAAAGAAAACAGTGGGTAAAAGGAAAGCTGTCAAAGCACTTTGATTGCTTTTGTCAAAGCAGGCAAGCAGTGCTTTTCATCTCTTTTTGGTTTGACAAACATTCTCAAGAGCCATGTAGTAGTCTTATCTCACAAAAGCACTCGAGTTGAGTCCTGATATAACAAATTAAAGCAACTTATTAAAGCGATAAGACCCCCTTCAAACCAAAAGTGAAGGCAAAATCATGTCTCAGTGTCTGTGGAGAACAAGCTCAATTAACTCCTCTTCCAGCTCTGTGCCCTTTTAACTTGAACCTACACGTTGGGTTAAAAGTTTTCATGAGATGGAATATGTTGTGGTCGAAAATGTCCTTCCATGCATGCGTAGCATCCATTGCATTCAACATTGAAAATAGTAAGTGGCATTGTGACACAATGTGTGAAATGTGAATGTATTTCATCCCACAAAATGCAAAAAGACAATTTATGATGATTACAGCACTTTGGAATGAAATCATGATCACAGAGGCTGCCAATATAGCTGCCAAAAAAATCCAATACACACCATCTTCTGGACAAGCAAAGCAAAGAAAAAATGACACAGTAATTAGCTTATTTTGTGTATTTATAATTAAAATGATTGAAAGAAGTTTTGATTGAAAAGCTGTTTAACATGTCTTGGTCCAAGTAAGTTTGGCAGTTTCATATGATAAACGAACAAGAGAGGGTACTAACACTGTCCTAACAAGAGGAAAGAGACAGTGGAGATATATATATATATATAAGAATTGAGTCATGCTGTGCTGTGATGGTTTGCATCAGTTTTTGAAGGCAAGGGACAAAGGGTACTGAGGGAGTTTCAGGGAAAGTGATGAGGATATTTAGGGGAATTGAGGATATGAAGGATATTGACCCTTCAAACGCTGCTTTGGATGCCAAATTTGTATTAACTTTTTCACGCAAAACAATGGGGGTTGAGGGAGGTTTCTGTCTCCTTTTCTTTTAACTCCAATTCTCCTTTCATTATTGTGTGAACTGTGCAGTGAGAAACCTCCTCGTCGTAAACAAAAGACCCCAAAACCTTATTGCAATTTTGAATCATCATGTTCATGTCCCTTTCCTCAGCGTTTTCATCCATTGGACCATTAGCCAATAGCTAGTTTGGGTGCCCTTTTCTCATTAAATGGCAGAAATAACCTTCCTTATTTAATTGCTTAATTACTTTTATAAGAACTTTATGTTTTGTTAATTAATATTATATATCCATGAGGTTGAGGAACTCATTTTTCAATTCTTCGATTTTGGTGACAGTCAAAAAAACTATGTTGTTAAAAGATTATCAAGTAAAACACTAGAAAGTAGAAACCCACCTCAAGTCCAAATTAAAGAAAAGTTAATGAAATGTTAGTGTATGCTTTCAGATATTTCCCGGCGTTCCCTCTTTTTCACCTCAACACTCTCTGTTTTTGTGTGTCCATTAGAAATAATAATATGGAAAATATGGCTGACGAAAATTATGAAAAAGAAGATAAAGTAATTAATTGGGATAATAATATTTCATTGATTAACTATGTAATGTTGAAATTGATATCCAATTGTCCTTAATTATATATAAACTTAACCCCATAATAGTAGGTGACTTATGTCTTCCCCAAATTTTAAAAAATAAAATTACTTTGAACACATATTTTCAATTCAATATTTTGTTATGTATAATTAAATTAGTAATCCTATTTCTGTCTTTCAATTTGATTATAGAAAATTAAGTATAGCTGAAAAAAGAAGTGAGGCTGTTAATTTAACTGTGTTAAAAAATTATTAAAACAAGCACCCAAAATAATTACACTAACCAATTTTTTGGATCAATCAGGTAAAATAGAATTCACCAAGAATATGTATGGAAAGAAAAGAAAAAAAAAACATATATAATTGATAAAGGATGGCTGAAAGAGGAAAAATTGCCATCATTGTAAAAATAAGCAAGCATATATATATATATAAACATAATGATGACTCCAAGCAGAATCTCATATACACATCCTCATGGTTAAATGATTGGTACGACGTGGTCATGGTTTCAGTTCCAGAACAATAATATGAACTGAGACGTACTGCAATGATATCAAACCGCTATGCATGATCCTTAGAACTCCAAATTAATCCTTCGCAAATGGCCAAAAGAAAAACAAGTAAAGAAAGAAAACAAAGGAAGAAAGAAAGTAAGAAAGAAAAAAAGAAAACCTGAAAGCCACAAACATCTTGGGTGGTAACAATAATTTTTTTTTTTTATCTTTCCTTTTCCTTTCTTGTGAGTTCTTCTTTCTTCTGTTACTAAATTTACCTGTTCAATTTGAAATGGGGTTTGGACCACTGGGGACTTCATGTTCGCTGGCATTGAAGATCCTCTTCTGCCATTGCAATGGTGGCCGTGGAGCTGGAGAGAGTCCTCTCTCTGGACCCTGCAGTTGATGATGAGGAACATGAACTCCTCCTTTGGGGGTTTCTCTTCGTGTCATATACGCCTTGGGATTTTGTGTGCTGCCTTCTCTTGGTGAAGCAGCTACCATGGCGGTGTTCCTCTTCTTGGCACCACCATTGGTGGAAGTTGAAGGAGAGAAGCTGTGTTCTGGCACGGCCATAGTGAAGTGAAGAACTAAGAGCAGAGAGAAGAAGAGGGCCATGCAAGTGGAGGTGGTGGAGGGGGGAAATGATGCATCACCAGCCATGCAAAACCAAGTGCCTTATAAAAATCATCCAAGAAGCCAAGTTAGCTTATTAGGTGGGTGATCAACTTGGATTAAAAGGGACACAAGGTTGGGTATGTGAATATGGTGAAACTTTTTGGAGCTCAAGATGACAAAGAGAAAGTGAGTGTTACGGGGAAGACACCTTGTGTAGGGTTTATATATTATAATGAAAAAGAAGTTCAACTATGAGGGAGAGAGAGAGGGGGGGAGAGAGAGACTCCTGAATATGTGAAAAGAGGAAAGCAGAGATTGATGAAAATTCATGCAGGGGTGTAGAGTACGTTTGGATATATCTTTTTTAGAAAAAATATTAAAAAAAAAGTGTTTCGATACATTTTTAAGTGTGTTTAGATATAACTTTAAAAAAAATAAAAGTTAAAAAAATTTAATTTACTACTTTTTTTAGAAGTCAATAATTTCTAATTTCTGAAAAAAGTAGAAGGAGAAGTAATTTTTAATATAATTTTATAAAAAAAATATCTTTTATCTTTATTAAAATTACATTTTATATTATCTTTTTTTCCTTCTTATAAACTTTATTTACATAAATTTTCTTAGATAATTTTATGAATTACATTTTAAATAATGTAACTTTAAGTCATTGTGCCCTAATATCTTAAATTTAATCCTAATTTAATGACTATACCACTTAGAGAAAATAAAATAAAATAACATTAACAACATGTTGTTAAGCCTTTGAATACACAATTAGGCATGTTATTACCTTATATCTCATTTTCTATGATGTTATTACCATGACATACTTAAAAATTTTACTATCCCTATTATGTTAGCCTATTTAATCATATCTTACATATCATAACTCATAATATCTTGCATTTGGATGTCTTTTTCATTAATTTTTATATAAATTAATTTTTATACTACTTAGATAAAGTAAAATAGAACAACATTAGTAACATGTTGTTAAGCCTTTGAGTACACAATTAGACATGTTGTTATTACCTTATGCCTCATTTTCTATGACGCTGTTACCATGACATATTTAAAAATCTTACCGTCCCTATTATGCTAGCCTATTTAATTATATATTGCATGTCATAACTCATCATATCTTGCATTTAGATATTTTTTTCATTAATTTTTATATAAATTAAATGTTTTTATTCTTTTTTATCCAAACAAACTTAAAAGTCTTTTTATTATTTAAAAGTACTTCTTAAATATTGTATCTAAATATAAAATTATTTTTTAAAAAAAATGTACTAAAATAAGATATATAAAAAAATATTTTTTTTAGAAACTTATCCAAAGGAACCCATAGTCCATTTCCTTGTGATGAATATATGAGGAAAATATTTTTATACACTTTTAACACCAAACATTTAGATTTTCTTTATTAAAAAAAAACACACTTCTCAATACTTAAATATATTTTTTAATATATACTTTCTCTCTATTTTTTCCAACGAAGAATGTGTAAAAAATTTATTAGTATAGATTTTAAGTGTTAAAATAACAAAACTTATAGCAATGTGATTGCAAAAATGGCATTGGCATCTAAATCAAAAGTAAATAAAAGAATTAAACTCAGCCAATAATTGTAGCTAAAATGTCACCAATTATTTGATTCTAATGCCAAATCTTACTTAGACCGCTTTGTTTAAATTTTAGTCTACTTTTTTTTTCCTCACATAAAGTCTTAGACTATTTTTATAAAATTAAAAAAAACTCAAAACAAATAAATAGCATCTAAATTTAATTAAACATTTTTCTCAACTCGTGCATAGTAGCCACTTGTGAGGGATATTAGTATGGTATCTGACTTTTTTTAATATTAATAATTTAAATAATTTGTCAAATATTTATTAATTATTATTACTTACAATAAACACTTATAATTTATAAAATAAAAATAATTAATAAATATTTGATAAATATTCGTACCTTAAAAAAAATATATGGGTGTCGAAGCAATGCTCAAATAACAAGATAATTCATTCCAGTATTAAGGACTAGACGACCATATCCAAGAGCATTGCCAGCCATAATGCACCGCATAATCTAAGATGTTGGCACCCACCATTTTTTCTCTTGAGATTTTAATTTTTTATCTTCTTTTTTTTATCCCTAATTATATATGTTTTATTAATTAAATACTAACAACTTTAAAAAAATCATTTTTATTTCTTAATTAATAATAACTTTATTTTAAATTGGGATTTTATGTTTGCTGAGTACTACGTTTAATTAGGATGAGAGGTGTTAGTCGTAATATGCCATTTAGGTCATATACTCATGTTGGATGGGGTGCACATAATAGATTGGCTCATATCTATGAGATTAAATCTTATGAATAATTAATTTAAATTAGTTTAAATTAATTAAAAGAATATTAACGATGAGATATAATAAAATTCTTATATCAGTGAGAATAGAATTTAATTTAAATAAAAAGATTATTTATCTTTACCTGTATAAAGACACTTGAGAGAATATAATTGAACGGTAATTTTATAAAGAGCTATTCTCTAGTCTAAAAAACGAACAGTGAGTGAGTCTTGAGTTCTTTTTCACACTCTTTCGCTGTTACGACAACTTCAGCTTTCACTCACCTCAAGCCCTAACAACTCAAACTCAATTCTGATTTGTAACCAAAAACAAAAATCTGATGCCAACAGTTCAAATCTTAATACCAAGAAAAAGTGCAACAATTTCAAGTATTAGTAAGCACGAAGAAGAAAGTAGGGCAACAAGATCAAGCCATTTACAAATTGAAACTTGTTGGAATAGCAAAGAGAGAATCAATGAATCAATAAGCATTGACGAAATTGCAGTTGGTCCTGATTTCTCCTTCATCCTGGCCCGTGAGAACTCCGAGCTTCGCCATGGACGCCGCAAACTGGTGGTTGAAGAGGTAGGGCGCAGCGGCGAACGCCGAGACAAGGGGTGAAGTCCTTGGATCAGAATCTAACAAATGGTCCGTGGAGAGCAACCCCATTTTCCTCTTGAGATTTGTGTAGTAGGCAGGATCAAAGGCCCTTGGCGTTGTGGCATCAAGATCCACATACTCTGAGGCCCATCTACACTTCCTTTGCAAGAAGTTGAGGTACTTGGGATCTATCGATGGGTCTGGTTTCCCTGTTCCTTGGTAGTTGTATAGCCTATATTGAATGGAGCCACAGGAAGCCCTTCCAATAGTGTGAGCCCCTGAACACCGTCATCAATCATAGTAAAAATTTAATAATATTATTTGTATATTATTTTTTTATATTATTTTTTAAGTAATTAAATAAAAAATATATATATTCTAACATACTCTCTTTTAATTTTTTTTTTCAAACTATGTGTAAAAAGAGTGTGTAAGAAACATTTCTCATAAAAAAATTTAGTGGAAAATTTTGAAAGAAGTTGACGGTAAGTAGAAAATTTTTTAAATAAATATGTACTTATATATATACACTCAAATTAACATTTAATGTGTGCAAAATTTTATGAATTTATTATAAATGGACTTCTCTTTAAATATCATAAATATAGACGTGTTAAATGTAAATTTAAGTATTTATGTTTTTAATCGTATGAATTTAAATTAGTTTATTTTATAGTTAAAAACAGTTTATTATCAAAATATTTTTTAGAGAGCTTTTGAAAAAAATAATTTTTTCCTATAATTAAACTATTTTCAAATATACTATTAGCACAAAAAAAGTTTAAAATGAGAGGAGACTATTCCCATTATAAAATCAGGACAAACCACCAACTTAGATGAGAATGAAAAGTTTAGGATTCGAACCCAAATCACGTAGTTGTCATAAGCCGAATGTCGACCAAATAAGTCAACCCCAATTGATAGATTTTAGTATTTACATAGAAACATGCCTAAATAAGAATATCTGGTTGATGCCAATGCATGTAAGTGTAACTAGTAAATGCTTATGCTTCATTTAGTTTACCTGAGAGAACAACTAAATCGAGCAGATTGAGGCCCTTGGATTGGAAAAACTCAACCAAGGAAGTGATGTTCTCGTGACCCATGGGTACCATTTCAGCTTCCTTGGCAATGGAGACCCGCCCGTCTTTCCTGCCATAAGGGACATCCCAGTTTGGACCACCCAACTCAACCGTGGCATCCCTAGCGGCAGCAGCAAGAATGTCTGCACACGACACCGTCTTGGGGCAATTCTTCTCCAGCTCTTGCTTGATATCGTCGATCACTTCGAACCCTCTCAGCGTCTTGCTCGCCTGCTCTGTCCTCTCACTCCCATCATGGTTCAAGAGAATGGAAGCATCACATCCCTGTGTATATGAACATAGCCCAAATGAGAATACAATATGTTGGATTAGATTTTACAAATTTGATTTTGAGTAAATTCGATTTTACAAAATTAGTTTTAGCCATAAGTAAGTTTGAATGAAATAATTTATATTGAAAAGAAATTATGTTAAATACAAAAGTAATAAATAGTTCTTCAGAACCAATAAATTTTTGATACCAAAATCGTGTTTGAGAATTGATATAAATATTAAAATAAATAAGATAAAAAAATTAATAAAATTTCATTTGAATCTCCAAAATCGGTGAATCAAAACCCACATTAGATATAAAAATATTATTCTTACACTTCAATCTTATATTTTTCTCCAAATACTTACTCTAAATAATAATAAGAAAGAAAAAAATTTTATTTTTATTTATCTTTTCCTTTTTTTTACTATAAAAAATATGTGTACGAGAAGAAGCATAAAATTAAAATACAAAAATAACATAATTGTATGAGATGTAGTAGAATAATACTTATTCATTTTATCCTAACAGAGTAATTATAAAAATACTAAAATAAATAAGATAAACAAAATAAACAAAATTTCTCTTGAACTTTCAAAAACTCCTTTAGGTTAAATCAAAACCCACGTTGGGATATAGCAGAATAGTGCTTATTTAATTTACCCTGACAGAGCAATCATGGAAATGCAACCTCAGGAGACTGGCAGCCAGAGTGTAATCCTTTTGAATCCACTCATTCACTTTCCCATGCAGGATGGATTCAAATTTTGGACAGCTTTCCCTGTAGTAACCAAAGGATAGGAGGTTATCCAAGGTGGTCTCCTCCAACGTTGGGACTTGGAGAGTGTAGATGGTATCGCCTGGGGAGGAAGCGACTGCCTCACCATACTCTTCAGCAGGAAGTGCTGAGGCTGAAATGGTGTAAAGAATCAGAAGAACGAGCAATGAGAAGGAAGAGCTCGACATGTTCTTCACTGTGTTTCGTTGTTGTTAACCTCACTGACACCCCAAATTGGTAATGGATGCAACTGAGATATATACATATATATATATATGATGAGGAATTTTTTTTTGTTCTCTGTGATACGTGTGGAGGGTTTGGGTAGTTTATAGTTTGAATATAGAGGAGAAGACTTTGAGATTGTGAATATGTTATTAGCTGGTGGGACAAACGTGGGATGCACTCATTAAAACACAGAGATGACATGCTAGCATGTTGCAAACAGGTTCAGATTATTGTATGATTTTATTTTTTTTTTGTTCACTCTATGAAATCATGCATGACTCTCCTTTTAATTGATCTTTCTCCCATTATTATTTTCAGTGGTTATGACTAGCAATGACTGCATAATCATCATTTCTGCACATATTCTTCTTTAAATGTACAAATGCAATTGATTGAAACAATTTGTCCATATATTTTTTTTGTGTGTGTTGACATTGACCCAATTGTTTGATAAAACTTCTTCTTGAGGTTATTCATAAATAGAAATATAACCAAAAAGGCAAGGATAGGAAAGGCCCAACTGAAGAATAATTTGAAGAAGTAAGCTCTTGCTCAAGCTTTTTAAATTTGTTTGGTATATCGTATAAAGAATTAATAACATAATATAAATTAATACTATTTATATTTGAATAAGATACTAAATAATAATTTATTCGATTAAAATAATTTTATTTAATCTTAACTATATAAACTGTACAAGATAAGATAACTTAATTTCGATATGTTATAAAGTCAAAGTTAAATAAAATTATTTTAATCAGATATTATGCTATCAAATATTTTGTTAATATATTATATAAAAATAAATAATATTATTTATACTATATTATCTATCGCTTATATAGTAGAACATGACTTTTTTTCTTTTTTTTTTTTATATCAAGAACCTAACTTTTTTTTAAGGCCTTTGGCTGAGCCAAGGCTTGGGGCTTGGGCCACCTCAGAAAGAATATTCTTCTTCATGCGGCAGAGGAAGAAACCCAATAACAGAAACAAGCAGAACCATAGACCCATGATCATTGAAAGCTTCTCCATGAGGAAAATTGCCCCATGATTTTTTTGTTTTGGTCATCAAAATTGCCCCATTTTACAGCAAGAAATTGGAAGGGCCTTAACCGAAAGATATGAAATTGTGAGGGCCCAATAGGAACGTGAAAATTAGAAGGAAGGGAAAACCGGATTCCAGTTTTTGTGAAATCATATATGCATATTCTATTTCTAGCAAGAAAAATATTCATATTCTATGCAAGCCTTTTAGGTTAAATTGATATAAAACAAGATCACTTATCATAAATGCATATTCACAAAAAAAGAAAAAAGAAATCAATTCTCGTATTATATATATAAAAAATTATCTTATATTTTGTCTAATAATTTAATCTTTTAGGTTAGAGCTTGGATTGATTAGTTTTTGTGAATAGAATAGTTTCATGAGGAAAGTATGTGCACAGCCATAAATTCGAGCCAAAGCTCATATGCAAAATGGTGACGTGTTTGAGTGGCTATTTATTATCACAAAGAAACTTTACTACGGCTGAGGTCTTCTTTTCTTAGGTCGGATGGTAATATCAAGCATTATTGTTAAATATTATGAAGAACACTATTTGTGAATTGGGTATTATGAAGGGTCAAAGTATTTCTTATAAATTATTGTTATTTATTGATTTTTATGTGAGTTTAAAACTGTTTCAAGTTCAGTGTTTCAGATCTATCATATTCTGTTCTTTTATTATTTGTTTTTTTTACAAAGGATTTGTCATATTCTCTTGGATGAGCATCCAGGACAATTTGTTAACATAGTGAATCATATTTAGTCAATCGTACATGCTTGTGGGATCAACCTTCTATCCTTCAAAGTTGCCACTTGCCATACATTTAATAAAAACTTAAAAGGGTTAGTCTCATTTTTAAGAAAGTATACTCTGTGTTAACTATTCGGATTCATATTTCATACTAACATTGATTCTCTTAAATGCACTGAGTTTTTAGATAATTAAGGTAAAAATTTAATCTTAAACTTTCAATTAACGCAGAAATTAATTTAAGAATACTCTTATTATGAAAAAAAATAAATTTAACAAAAAAATAATTGATAGATCACATATATCTGACGTGATAATCCTATCTTTGACCGGACTTAAAATTAAGTGGAGTTAAAGTGTTGGCAAACTAACTTAAATAATACCACTTAAGTGCAAAATTAAATCTAGATCAATCCTTATGTACACATTAGTCATAGAGGTTTTAATCCATTAAGAATGAAATCAACCCAAAAGCGAGAACTATCGGGTGGATATATGCTAAGAAGTTTTTATCTCTAATACTTACATCTATAGTAATATATGATAGTAAAACTTAGTTTCGATGTTTGATATTTTCTTACTATACAAATTTTATTCCAATAAATAAAAAATATAATTAGTGGAATATTATTTTCATATTTTCTTTTAACACAAATTCATAATTAAAATTTTTAAATAAAAAATAAAAGACGAAACCCTAATTCTCAAATAATGAAATAGATTTCCATAATAACTACAAAATATATATAATTCCACATATCTTCAGTTATCCAACACAGGAGAAGACATATGGGGCGTGATACGATCAACCAAAATATTCCAATATGCTCCTTTGTGCATGAAACCAGGCCAAACCCACGTCCTTTTTTCAGAAATGCTACAGTAATAAGATTATGTAACTTTATTGGTGAACTTTTTCTTAAGAAAAATTAAATATAATTATAGAACTACTTTTCGATTAACAAATTTAAGGGTATACCATATGGTTTCAGAAGGGAGGGTCCAACTACGAAATAAAGGAGGTTCACATGCAGTAATAGGATACTCGTACAGAGAAGCTAGGCGTTATTATATACCCAAGTGTTAGAGAATAAATATGAACGAAAGGCCATACATGCTTTGAAAGCAATAGGCCGTTTAGTACATTTTATAAATAATGGGTAGTATAATATAATTAATATTATTTATATTTATATAATATATAAATAAGATACTAAATAATATAATATTTAATTAAAATAATTTTATTTAATCTTAACAATATAACAAATAAGGTTAAAAATTATTTTATTTTATATAATTCTATATAATTAAGGTTGAATAAAATTATTTTGATAGATAAATTATTATTTAGTATTTTATTTAAATATAAATAATATTAATTATACTATATTATTTATTTCTTGTATGATATACCAAATAAGTTAAGAGAAAAAAGAATAAAGGAACAAGGTGAATAATGTCCTATACTTAAGTAGATAAGCCTTGGTTGTGGGGATTAAGAAGCAGAAACATCGTAGGGGTCATATTTATGATGGATGGGCCTTTGAACTATAGGATAAGTTTTGACAAAAGGGGAGCTATATATCTTATTCTATTATAGGCCTTTCCATCCCCAATTGTTTATTTTTTTTAATATATCATGATAATTAGAGTTTTTTTTTTTTTTGGGGCTCATTTTCGTTTTGGTAGAATGGTTAAATAAAACGACAGATGCATCTGCTTAATGATGAGACTTGTTGGAATGATGGAACTCAATGGAATCGACATAGATTATTGATCACATTAGTATTCTAAGTAACTAACAAGAGAATGATCAAATTATGTGATTTTATGGCCCAGTGCAAGGAAACGACTAGTGTTTTGCCCATAGGTATCACAAGTCACAACAAAATTCTCCCCCTTTCCTTTATACTATTTTGTTGAAATTGATTGTGTATTATATTACCTTATAAGGCTTAATCTCCAGCACTATTTAAACCCATGCACATTATATTATGTATTACAAAATTGTTCCACGCTCAAATAACAATGTTGTGAGTCAACAGGCAGATGCAGGTACATTCCAAACTATAGCATTAAGAAATTAATGATTGACTTGTCCATCCAAATTAAAATTGCTGGGTAGATTTGGATTTGAATGGACATAAGCAAAGCAAAAAGAGTCAAAGAAACATTAAATTAAATATTTTTTTAATCATAAATTAGGACAACAGTAACATTATTGAGTGGGCAAAACAGAAAAAGGCAAAGCTTTTGAAGTAAGCAACAGGTTTACATACAGCCAATCATAAAGATGAAACGCAACAAAAGGACATCATGGTTTGGTAGCTAAAACCAAAAAGATTGACAAGAAAACAATGCTATTACACGGAAATATATAATTCAATTGATCTTCAATTCATCAAGTCCTTTATTTTGCAATGTTTTATCCGTTGGTGACATAGAGGAATTGTATAAAACAGAAACAGATCAATGTGAGTTTGGAATTGAACAATTTATATGGCTTGCGTGGGAATGATAATGCTTTGTGGAGATTCCATTGACTTTGTAAAGCATGGAAAGTGCAATTCCAATACCTAAACTCAAATCAACAAGTTTTGAAAGGGGAAATTGACCTGCTCACTTTCTCATTGGGGTCTCATTCATGTTCAGCTACAACACTAAATCAAGCAAAGCAAACCCAAAACAAACTGTTCCTCTGTCGTTCACCCAACCACTGAGTCGTCATTCTCCTCTAACCCCATATATCTTTGTCACTTCATATATTGTATTTTCCAATTCAATTCCCTCTCTTTTCCATTTTTCTTTTTTTACTTTTGAGAGTCTCAAATTCAATCTTTGACCTCTTTTGCTTTGCTGCCAGTGCATATTCCCTCTATGATATTTGTTGGACCTTTTTCCTTTGCCTTACATTTCCCATGCTCTTTTCCTGTCCCAATTTGACTTTCTCAACACCAGCTTATCTCTTCTTCATCTCTCTCCATCTCTCTCCATCTCTCTCTCTCTCTCCCTCTGTACAGCTCTGAATGACTGCAACATTAATGGCAATTGAGTTGCTTGACTGACAGAGTTGTGTTCTCATTTATAGTCACTTATCTCTTATTTGTCACCCATTCTGATGCTTTCTAGCAACTATGCAGCAGATACCAACGCATGCCTTGCCATGCACCCATCAATCTGCCTACACATGCAGTCATGCACACTTCAAGAGAATACCAATGAAAGCATAGCTCCCCCATGCAATATCCCTCACGTGGCTGATGGCTCCTTTCTCTTCTGCTAACAACACTACGAGTCTTCTCACAATCCCAGAACTACCACCACAATCTTCCAACTCTACCACCAAACACCATAACTTCAAACCTGTCTTCATCTTCATTATTAAGAACAAGTTTTTATGCAATTTGTAGCCAAAAAATCATCACTTTCTTTGTCAAGTTTGTGAGTGTTTGGATGCTGTAAACTTGAGTTCATTCACCCAAATGGCAGCAACAATGAGGATTCCAACACTTGCAGTTCTGCTCCTTTTATGCATTTCTTGTGGGCTACTAGTCCTTGGCCAGGGCAACTTAGACAGTGAGACAACCTTGAGAGTGCTTTTGGAGGTGAAGAGGTCCTTTGTGGAAGACCCAGAAAATGTCTTGAGTGATTGGTCAGACAACAACGCAGACTACTGCAGTTGGAGAGGGGTGTCATGTGGGCTCAGCACCAACTCGTTGGATGACTGGGTGCCAGTGGTGGGGCTCAACCTTTCTGACTCGTCACTCACTGGGTCAATATCACCATCATTCGGTCGTTTGCAAAACCTGCTCCACCTTGATCTCTCCTCTAACCACCTCACTGGTCCCATTCCACCTAATCTCTCTAACCTCACTTCTTTGGAATCTCTGCTTCTGTTCTCCAACCAACTCACGGGTCGTGTTCCCACCGAGCTTGGCTCGCTCACGAGTCTCCGAGTCTTGCGAATCGGCGACAATGGGCTAACAGGTATGATTCCCGCGTCTCTTGGGAACCTGGTTAGTCTGGTCAACCTTGGCTTGGCTTCCTGCGGTCTCACTGGTTCGATTCCACCCCAACTCGGGCAACTCAGCCAGATGGAGAATCTGATTCTGCAGGACAACGAGCTGATGGGTCCGATTCCGGCCGAGTTGGGGAACTGCTCAAGCCTCACCATCTTCACTGCTGCTAACAACAGACTCAATGGCTCAGTTCCGAGTGAACTGGGTCAACTCAAGAATCTCCAACTTCTCAACCTTGCCAACAACAGGCTAACAGGGAAGATTCCGAGTCAACTCGGGGAGCTGAGTGAGCTCGTTTATCTGAATTTCATGGAGAACCAACTTGAGGGTCCTATTCCAACGTCTCTAGCTCAACTGGGCAATCTTCAAAAATCTGGAATTGTCGATGAACAAGCTCAGTGGGGGAATTCCAGAGGAGTTGGGCAACATGGGTCAGCTAGCATACATGGTTCTGTCTGGTAATCACCTCTTTGGGGTCATACCAAAAACCATATGTTCCAATGCAACAAGTTTGGAGCACTTGATGCTGTCAGAGAGTGGACTTCATGGTGAGATTCCAGCTGAGTTAAGCCAATGCCAGTCACTGAAACAACTTGACTTGTCCAACAATTCGCTCAATGGATCGATACCTCTTGAGCTCTATGAGTTGCTGGGGTTAACTGATCTCTTGCTTAACAACAATAGCTTGGTTGGTTCAATCTCTCCCTTCATAGGGAACCTCAGCAGCTTGCAGACACTTGCGTTATTTCACAACAATTTGCAGGGTGCTCTGCCCAGAGAGATTGGGATGCTTGGGAAGTTGGAAATACTATATCTTTATGATAATCAATTATCAGGGGATATACCTCTGGAGATTGGTAACTGTTCGAGCTTGCAAATGATTGATTTCTTCGGAAACCACTTCAGTGGGGAAATTCCCATCACTATTGGGAGGCTGCAAGAGTTGAATTTTCTTCACCTTAGGCAGAATGATCTTGTGGGTCAAATTCCCGACACCCTGGGTAAGTGTCACAGACTGAATATCCTGGATTTGGCAGACAATCAGCTCTCAGGTGGCATTCCTGCAACATTGGGATTCTTGAGGGCCTTGGAGCAGCTCATGCTCTACAACAATTCTCTTGAAGGTAATCTCCCTCACCAACTGATAAATGTAGCAAACTTGACCAGAGTGAATCTTTCAAAGAACAGATTGAATGGCAGCATAGCTGCATTGTGTAGCTCTCGATCGTTCCTTTCTTTTGATGTCACGAACAATGCTTTTGACAGTGAAATTCCTCCCAGCCTGGGAAATTCACCCTCCCTTGAGAGGCTAAGATTAGGTAACAACAAATTTTCTGGCGAAATTCCAAGGACATTAGGAAAAATCCATGAACTGTCATTGTTAGACATCTCGGGAAATTCACTCGCTGGACCAATACCAGCTGAGCTTTCTTTGTGCAATAAACTGGCTTACATTGATTTAAACAGTAATCTTCTTTCTGGACAAATACCACCTTGGCTTGGAAGTTTGCCTCAGTTAGGAGAGCTTAAGCTCTCCTTCAATCAATTTTCTGGGCCTCTTCCACTAGGCCTATTCAAATGTTCCAAATTGCTAGTTCTCTCCCTAAATGACAATTCGCTGAATGGAAGTCTCCCAGCTGATATTGGTGATCTTGCATCCCTTAATGTCCTCAGGCTTGACCATAATAAGTTCTCTGGACCACTCCCTCCAGCAATGGGTAAGTTGAGCAAGCTATATGAGCTCCAGCTATCCAGAAATAGCTTTAATGGTGAGATGCCAGCTGAGATTGGAAAACTCCAAAATCTCCAAATCATTTTGGACCTCAGTTACAATAATCTCTCAGGTCACATCCCACCTTCTCTTGGGACCCTGTCAAAATTAGAAGCACTTGATCTTTCCCACAATCAACTCAGTGGAGAAGTCCCTCCACAAGTTGGTGAAATGAGCAGCTTGGGAAAGCTTGATCTCTCTTACAATAACCTTCAGGGAAAATTGGATAAGCAGTTCTCCCGCTGGCCAGATGATGCATTTGAAGGGAACCTACACCTTTGCGGAAGCCCTCTTGGACACTGCAACAGTGGCGATGCTTCTGGCAATGAGCAGTCAGGCCTAAGTGAGTCATCAGTAGTGGTAATTTCTGCCATTTCTACTTTCGCTGCAATTGCGCTATTAATACTTGCAGTGAGCATCTTCTTGAAAAACAAGCAAGAATATTTCAGGAAAGGCAGTGAAGTGAATTATGTTTACTCCTCCTCTTCATCACAAGCACAGCGTAGACCGCTTTTCCAACTAAATGCTGCTGGAAAGCGAGAATTCAGGTGGGAAGATATCATGGATGCCACCAACAATCTAAGTGATGACTTCATTATTGGTTCAGGAGGTTCTGGGACAATCTACAGAGCTGAATTGCCCACTGGAGAAACAGTGGCTGTCAAGAAGATTTCAGGGAAAGATGATTTTCTGTTAAACAAAAGCTTTATAAGAGAAGTCAAGACTCTAGGGAGGATTAGGCATAGACATCTTGTGAAGCTGATGGGTTATTGTGGCAATAGAAACAAAGGAACAGGTTGGAATCTGTTGATATATGAGTATATGGAGAATGGGAGTGTATGGGATTGGCTGCATGGGAAACCAGCCAAGGCGAGCAAAGCAAAGAGGAGCCTTGATTGGGAGGCAAGAATGAAAATTGCTGTGGGATTAGCTCAAGGAGTGGAGTACCTCCATCATGATTGTGTACCAAAGATAATTCACAGGGACATCAAATCCAGCAACGTCTTGCTAGATTCCAAAATGGAGGCACACTTGGGAGATTTTGGACTGGCAAAAGCACTCATCGAGAATTATGACTCCAATACTGAGTCTAATTCTTGGTTTGCTGGGTCTTATGGCTACATAGCTCCAGGTAGTGATCAAACTGCTGATTTGAATTGACCTTGGTCTCTCTTTTTTTTTCTTTTGGTCTAACTGCTACCACTTAACAAACTTGATTAACATTGGCTTATTTTTCAGAGTATGCATACTCCCTAAAGGCAACAGAAAAGAGTGATGTTTACAGCTTGGGAATCGTGCTTATGGAACTGGTTAGTGGTAAAATGCCAACAGATGCAGCTTTTGGACCAGAGATGGACATGGTGAGATGGGTGGAGATGCACATGGATATGCAAGGCACTGCCTGTGAGGAATTGATAGATCCTGAGCTGAAACCTCTTTTACCTGGTGAAGCTGCATTCCAGGTGCTCGAGATAGCCTTACAGTGCACAAAAACTACGCCCCAGGAGAGGCCATCTTCAAGGAAAGTATGTGATCTTCTCCTACATTTATACAACAACAGAAACTTTGAGAGGATGAATTTGAATCATTACAAGTGAATTTATGTCTAGAGGATTGAAGCAAATCCTAATATTATGACATGTCTATGAAGCTTCCTTGTTTTTTGTCCCTCGTATTATTTAGATTTTGTGTAGAGAAAGGCTGACACATACTCCTGTGCTAATTCCAAGCAATAGGGATGCAAATCAGCTCTTGCAGTTATAGTTATAATTTAATAGCAATCATATGCTTGAGTTATTTTAGCATTTCAATCAACATGTTTCAATTCCAAAACTACTCTACTACTAGGAGTTAGAAAGAGGAAGGTGATTTGAAATTGGAAATTTTCCATTTTATCACCACCTAATGTGCTACAATGAAGACAGGTTGCTAATTTCTTTGCTTGGAAACATGCAATATCTGCTTTGTGTTGAGATAACATTGTTGGTTGTGCCAAGTGGGATGACCCAAAGGACTAGCGTTTATTATTCGGAGAGGTGAACCCGAATGGATCAAAATTCTTGTCCAGCACTCTCCTGGTTGACAGCACTTGCTGGACGCATTTCACCTGTTTCTACTGCTTGCTGGGTCCTTAAACCTTCTCTACCACCCAGTGTTACTGTGAACCAGCCACACAATCACTCATGGTTCGGCTCCATAATTGAGTACATGATCAAATGCGTTTGAAATGGACAAATCCGGTCAAAGTTGATAAACTAGTTGAACCAGCCAGTCATTTAAAAAAAAAATTGATATTTTTCATATTTTATGACTATTTATATAAAATTCAACCGAACAATTTAAATGATCAAAAGTTAACCCTAAAGTGATGGCTTTACTAGTTTAATGTCCTATCCAATTTTAATACTGCTACCACCACACTCCTCCCCAGCCTCAAGAAAACAAGAGTAAACTTACAATTAAAAAGGAACTGCCAAACATGATAAAACATAAATAAGCATATAGACACGATGAATCTCAATTCCAGAACAGTTCCAAAAGGTTTTAAGTATTTCAACTGAATGTCTTTGAAAAATTATTTATGGTAACCACTTTTTAAAACCAATAACCACGTATTTGTTATTTGGATCGATTCAGCTTTAATGACAAAAAAAAGTCATTTGAATTAAATTAATTAATTTTCTTATATCAAAAATTGATCAATTTAATTAAGATCCAATAAATAACCCCAAACCAAACATAACCATTTGGTTCAATCCAATTGACTTTATACCAAAAACCTTGAAAAAGAAAATTAGACTCAACTTTACCCTATTTTTTCTCTCATGCTCAAATTTAACCCATTTTACTCAACTTTTTAACTTTTCAGTTCAATTTTTTCTCTATAAATCAGTTGTGAACAGTCCTAACCAACACTGACGCTAATGAAATACTTTTACACCGAGCCAACCAAAAATGCCTTTTCCCCAAAAACTATACAACTCGTTGACAAGGAAAAATTCTAATGTACTCTTAGAGTAGTATGAGTCACAACGTAGCTGCTATTGCAAAATGCATAGATATACCACACTAATCCACCAACCACAAGGCATCCTTTTCAAACCAGTGCTAGGATGTAGTTAGTTTTTTACCAACGCCTGGTTGAAAATGGCTGCTTTAGTCCTCAAAAACTAACATGCATACATTAGATCACAGGAGCACGAGTCACAGTTGTCGCCATCTTACGGCTAATGAAGTTATCGGATTGAGTCTATTATTAATGAAGCCATAACATTACCATTGTACAGTTTGGATACTTGCACAAGCTTGTGCGCAAAATAGGTTGATCATCATGCAAAAGCTATAACAGCTTACAAATACAGCAACATGAAAAAATCAACAACTTCAACACATTTCAGTATTATCTTTACCAAACGCCGCAATCCTTGAAGACATGCATTAATCTTCATCTCCATCTGCAATGTAATATCACAAATAAATAAAATGCAACGAGAAAATAAAATAGATGACAGAGAAATGCAAAATACTAATCATGTATGTATCTTGTTTATCATAAATTATGTCAATGAAGGTATATGCTTTCAATGCCGTCAACTACGATTTTGCACCTGATTTTATTATAAATCATTTACTGAAACTCAAGTACATGGTCATTCCTTCACCCTACATTTTTCACTGTTTATGTCATACTATTCTTCACGGCATACATTCCAGACTCTTTTCCTACTGGGTCAGATTTTCACAAGAATTGGCCATCTAACATTTAAAAGCATTTTTCTACAAATTCAGTATCATAAAATCAAAAGGAAAGAGAGATCAACTTCAACACCATATGTAAAATAACATTTTTATCTCTTTGACTGAACATCCTGAAATCCTTAGAGAAATTGACTAATCTTCATCTTCATCTTCATCTTCATATGTAATGTGATATTGCAAATAAATAGAACTGCCAAGGAAATAAAATAGCTAACACAGAAATACAAAACAGTAACCCTCTGTTTATTTATCTGCTTTTATGATAAAATTAGATTGAATTAAGCTAGGATATGTTTCTGATTCCGTCAGCTTGAGCTTTTGTATCTATTCTTGTCATAAACTTTTTATGGAAGCTTGAATACACAGTAACTAATTCCTATTAACTTTATTTTTTTCCATCTGTTATCATCATACTATTAATTGTTGCACACATTTCTGTCTCTTTTCCTATTGGGTCGAATTTAACAAAAGTTGGCCATTTAGCATTTCAAAGAATTTTTACTCAAAAAGCTCCCAGTAGTCTAGTACATACTCCGTTTTCAGTTATTATTTGGTCTATGTCCTTGTTTTGTGCATAACATTATTTTATAGAAAAATAGCAACAACATTACTACTGAAATATTTAAAGTCACAAAAAAAATGGTTAATTCAACCATTGATCAAGGTTCTAATGATGGAGGAGCAAAGGCCATATACAAAGGCAAGAATAAGGAGGAGGACCTAATAACTAAAAGTTTTCACTCATAAGGAACTTCATTTAGCAAGGAATATTCAGGTCTGTACATGCAAGAATAAGATTCAGTTTATAAACATTGGACTGTCCAACGTTTGGTTGAGTGTTAGCCTACAAGCTCGAGACACAACTTCAGATCCATTTCTAATCAGACTAAAGGCAACAGCTACCGAATCCAACAACAGTTACTCACAGAATTAATGCTTCAATTTTATACCAAAAAGCTACAATGAAGAAAGGGAAAAAAATGAACCATCACAAGGCCGCATTCAGCACACTGAGTGGGATAAGGGCCACTCACTGGATAAGCAAGGATAAGCTATCCACTAGATAAGGTTTTTTACTATCTCATGTTCATTGTGCCAACATAAAAGCTACTAGATTGTATAACATTATTCACACTAGATAGGATAACAGTTTCAAAATTAGGACAAAAACACCTTTTATATAAAAATATTATCAAATTCACTCAAAATTAATTTTTAACCAAATATTACATCACAGAATTTTTTGAAAAATTACTAATAGATCACTACATATTACATCATAGAATTTTCACAATATTACTAATAACAATATCAATATTTCACCAACAAAAAAGTTTTATCACCTTACTCTTCATGTTAGAGAAGTGAGAACTGAGAACCCATAAAATTTCCAAATCTCCCTCTAATTGTAGAAACTCAATTGTCAGATGCAAAGGGTGTTGATGGAATGTGCAAATGGAATGACCACAATACCCAATTGCTGCTGAAGCTGTAAGGAAGATGAATGTGCAAATGGAATGACCATTCAGTCAAGTTGCTGTCAGAGTTTGGGAACCGGGAACCACAGACACTGGGCATCATTTGGTGGCTCATGGACCATAAGGTGTTGTAGCCATTAACACACATCAAGATGCTGGAGTTGTGGATAGGGGACACAAAAAAAATTGGAGTTTCTAGAGGAAGGGAAAACTGAAAGAGCTTTGCCCATGGCAATGCCAAGATGGGTTTCAGGATTGTCAGTGTGAAATATGCAAGGTACAAGAGATCAAGGTATTGGGGTGTTTTCGAGGTGCTGGGGCAAGATGGGCTCTTTCTATCTCTTTATATCCAGTGCTTATACAGAGGATCTTATCTGGCATTATCTCAATTCCCCTGCCGTATAAAGTTGTATGGTGATTGCTGGATTAAGTAGGTGGACTAGATAGTGTTATACAATAACCAAACAATGCAAGGTTGGATTGGATTGACTAATCCTAGCTGGTGCAGCCTCTTACAGCACGCTGAACAACCCTAAAAGTCTGAAATAAATCCAAACCCAATGCTGCTATAGGAAACAAACTCTCTAAAAAGCAACCAATACTACTATAAAGCAAGTAATTGGCTCACTTACAATTTTTAACCCTTAGCTCTCTAACCCTTTCAATAACAATGGGGATGGGGTGGGCACTAAAAATTAACAGGGTAAGATTGAAAGTTAAATTTGTAGTCCACTTCACTCCATTAACTACCATTGTGACTTCCAAACAATAGAGTGGTATTCTTTTACCTTTTCCCTCCATCTCATTCCAAAACACTCTATCATGAACCACTTCATTCCTTCCCTTCAAAACTCTCAAGCATAGCCTTATGTGACATTTAAGAAGGGAGGGCTCATTGCATCCCAAAACCCCTTATTCAGTGGGTGGTATGAAATTTTGGAGTCTGAGTTGAGTGGTGAGGGGCTTGGGTTCCCATCAGTACCCACTCCACTCCATTGCCTTTGAAAACTCCCAAACAATTATTTGAGTCCACTTTTCCTCTCCACTAATTTCAATCCAAACACAACCTTAGGAAATAGGAACCGTTATATATCTCTATAACCTAGAACTTCTCTCATAACGACACGTCTAATTCCCACAAATTAACGGCCAACAATAGACACAATAATAAGAAAACCGAAAGCCAGAAAGAACAGGAAAATAAAAACACGAAGGGAATATATTAGATTACAGAACAAAAAAGGAAGGGAACTTTTTTTCCCCGTTTTTAAGCAGATTTAAGGGGAAATTCCCTTCCCTGTTGGAGAATTAATCTGAACAGTTATTTTAATCAGCCCGTATACTCACTTTCTGTTTAACAAATCCTCAAACAAAAAATTTCTATTTATCCTCAAATTTCTACCCAAAAGAAAATAAAATCAAACAAACATTTGGAGCGAAAACATCATAGGGGAGAGCGCAATTGAGAGAATGAAAAAAAAGGGAGAGAGAAGAGGAAAGAGTAGTGTAACCTATGTAACGGCGCTCGTTTGCGGCCTTGGCCTTCTCGAGCATCTTGTCGAGGTCTTGTTGAAGCTGGGCGTCCCATTGGGCAAGCTGGTGCCCAAAAACCGCGCCCAAGCCCATTCCCAGCACATGCTCCCACGGATCTGCAGGTAAGAAAGAAAGAATGGAAAACCAAAATTCCCGAGAAACAAACAGAAAATAGAGAGAGAGAGTGGAAATCAATACGTCGCATGTAGGGGAGTTTACGGAGGGCATTAGAGTACAACTGGGTGCCTAAACCGAACAAGGCTCCGATCGCCGCCGCACTCAGTCCCATTCTTTCTCTTCTGCCTCTCTGATCTGTGTGTGACTCTGTCCTCTTCCTTTGGCTGCTCCTTCAACCTCCTGTCTATGCTCGATTGCTCCAGTTTTCTATAAAACCTATTTTCTCACAAATTATATGTATATTAAAAATTATGTAAGTAGAGTGAATTATTGGTAAGAAATTTTATAATTTACATTTAATTATAGGTTTACATTTTGGGTCACTCTTGTATTGTACTGACTTTTCAATAATATGAGAAATATTTTTTGAATTCTCAACTCTTAAAATGTTTTTATAAATAATTTAATTTTAATTTTTATCATTTGTTAATATAAAAAAATTTTATATTTTTATTTTATTATGTAATATTATATTATTAAAAAAATTTGAATAATTAAGATGTTTAATATTAATTAATATAATTTAATTTTAATCTAATGTTAATATAAAAAAATATATGTCGTCTTAATAAAATACTAAAATCTATTTAAATACTTCTTTTAAGACGTGCTTGGATAAAGTATTTAAAGATGATTAATGTAATTTTTAAAAATATTTAAAATAGTTTACCATAAAATATTTTGTTTGGATACTTTAGATAATAGTTTTGAAAATATAGGAGTATTCTAATAGGATATTTTTACACTAATTTGAAATAAAAGATCATTGGCTAGAATTTCTGAAATTCTCTATATCCTTCCATCACATCCGAGCCTGTGTCCTTGTGTTCATTTTTGTCTTTGTGAGGTGTGAGTATACGAAGAATCTTCTCATGTTTGCCTTGACACTTGATTTTCTTGTTCCACTTTCACGACTTCTTTAAAGATTGAAGCCAAAAAGAAGGGCCTCGGAAGATTTGGATAGAAATCCGTGAACAGAAATTGGCATTGAGTTAAATGCAGGGACGTCTGCTGAAAATTGGGTGGATGACTGAGTACTTTATTTTATAAATAAAAAATTAAAATTAAAGAAAAATTTTGCAGTAATTTAAAGTTAAGGTATGTTCTAAAACGATAACTCATGTACTTCAAAACTATCTATCAAGCTGTCAATAGTATGTTTGGAATTTTAAATAAATAAACAGAAACTTGAAATTACTTCTGAAGATTTTTGCGGAAGGAAACGATCATAGCCAAAGTGAATATTTGAATCCTTACACATGGCTCCTTTAATTTCGGGGAATGAATGAGTGTTGATAGATGAGAACGTGCAGTTAAGTGTGAGTCTGCGAGATGGATGAGAGAGATAAGGGAGTGGGAGTGAGGAGGAGAATAGATGAAAGGAATAGGGGAGGGGACATTGGGCTGAGTTCATGTTTAATTTTGATTAATTTTAAAAAAAGTTTATTTTTTTTAAAATAAAATTGTGATTATAAAATATTTTAAATATAAAATAAGTTTATTCAATGTCATGCTCAAATACTTTTACATGATATTTTGTATGGAAGAATGATCGTGAAATGAATTGAAATGAGTATGGATTATGAAATAGAGAATTCATGCGTTTGTTAATAAAAAATAATATGAAATTCATAAAATTCATTTAAAAAAATTAAGAATAGAGTATAAAATTAATTATGTATTAATATTTTTTTTAATATATCTTTATTAATTTTACAAAAGTGCATTTATTATCTTTGTTAAATTTAACCTATCTAATGAGATCACTCTAGCAAACAAAAATTTAACATATTAAGTAACTCTCTTATTTCTTTTATTATAAACTTGTATAATTAATCATATATAATTATAAAAAAAATATGTGGACACTAACATTAATATTTTTACAATTATATTCAAAATTTCATAAAAATAAAAAAATTATAATGATTTAGTAAAACATAATTATTATTTAAAATCTTACCAAAAAAAATTCATTACAACATTTTATATAAGTAATATTTATGTCATTTACATTCATTACGATTCCATTCTATATTAATTCTATATATCATACTATGGCGTTGCTTTAAGTAATTTTATATGTATATAATTACTTTTATTATTTAAAACTTTTGTTTTTTAAATTTTTGTTTTGTATTTGGTTTTCCTTTTTTATAAAAATGAGTAAATCAAATAAAAAAATAAATCAAATTAACTAACTAATGGGAATAGGAATGTCACATGTCATATATATACCGGATAAATATATTATACTGAGAGTATACAAGAATTTCTTCTTAGAAGGTAGGGACTGCTTTCTCCATTTTTGACTCATCCCCATCACTGCTATCCATTTCTAATTCACAAGGGTATATAATAATTTAAAATAGAAATTTTAAAAGCACAAATTAAAAAATATAAATAAATAAATTTTTTAATTATATATTACAATTTGGTTTAACAATTTAAAATATTTATAAAACTAAAATAATATATCACAAATAACATATTAAGTTTAATTATATTTTATAATAATCAATTCACATAAACACTTATTATTAGAATGATATAATTTTTTTAATAATTTATATCATTATAAATTCATTCACTTGAGAATTTTACTATAAAATAATATATATATATATATATATATATATATATATATATATATATATATATATTCCTATAGCATTTTAAAGAAAAAGAAAATATCATAATATGTATAAAATGTTAAAAAATTTAAAAGATTTTGTGAGTATAGCAAGTATTCGAAGGACAAGTAGTGTAATCCCCACTCCCGTCTTCATTTATTAAATGATGACGCATGTCCTACTGGGAGTTTTATGATCCTTAAATGAGAAACGTAAAAAAAAAAAAAACTAAGGGAAGCAAAGTTTGAAGGATTTAATTTTGATTCAGTCTGCATTTGTAAAAATTTTATATATTATTATTTAATTACATATTATTTAATATTTAATTTTTAAATAAATATTATCTTAATTAAATTTTTTTATTAATTTGATAATCTATAATTGAATGATAGTATAAAATTTTTTACATAAACAATAATCAAAATTAAACTCAAATTTAAATACATAAAAGTAAATAAAAATAATTATACAAAAGATTTAATATTGATCTAATATAAAAATATTTTTTATATTATCATTTAACTATCTGTTACTAAATCATTAAATAAATTTAATTTATTAAGTAATTATTATTTTATTTAAAATTTTTTAATAATTTAATAAGATGTAATTGAATTATAATATAAAATTTTTAATAATAATATTAAATTAAAATTAAACTCTTAAATAAAACATGACTGCCACAAAATTAATCATATGTTTTAAATATTTTTTTATTAATTTTTATAATAATTTGGATTTTTTATGTAATTTAAAATCAAATATTCCGCGGTTCTTGAGATTAATTATCCTTATCCTTATCCTGTTCATATTTAGTGAATATAAAGAAGGACGCTCTATACCCCCAAAAAAAAAAAAAGAATATTGTTCTCATGACCCCACAATTGCAACGGCTCAATCCCAACGTCTCTCACTCATTTTTCTCCTCTCTCTCTCTCTCTCTCTCTCTCTCTCTCTCTCACAGACACACACACACACACTCCTCTGTTTTCGCCATGCACCCTTCTCAGGCTCAGACCCTCCCGCCTCTGTCTCTCTCTCTCACTGAAACCAACAGTTTCTCCAATTTTAGCCCCACCATCTTTTCCAATTTCAACCAAAACGGAAACGAGGGAAAAAAAAAAGAAATTTGGAAACTGATCTTTGTCTCTCTCTTTCTCAGTTCATTTACGTTACGCAAGAGCTCTAATTTTAGGCAACGAAAACGGAAATGAGTTAATGCTGATTTGTTCACAATTTATAAGCCTTAAACAGCTCCTATCTTTTCGTGTAAGAACCACCCCTTCTCCTTCGCCTTATTCTCCTCTGTTTTTGTTGTTTTTTTTTTTCTTCTCTTCTCCGTTTTTTTTTGTCTCTCTGTGTTTTGGGGGCATTGAAAATTTTTAAGAAAGAGATGCATTTGGGGAAGAACTTTTGCGAGATTGGAATGTTTCCAATCTCGACACCCTTTACCTCGAAATGGGTTGCTCTGATTTTCTCGGATTGATTTGCGCTCAGGAAGTACACGTAGCCATTCATCATCCCTCTTGAAGGTTGAGCCGACCAAGAGCAAGAGAAAATGGCGTCGTCCCAAGTTGAAATCGCTTCGTCTTCGCCGTTCGGTTGCGTTTTGAGGGACCACAATCCCCGCGATGGATGCAGGGAGAGCAATGCCCGGGGCCACGCATGCTGCTTTCCAGAAGAACATCAAGAACTTTGTCAGAGATCAACTCAACACCTGCATTTCCATCTCCTCCGATTCTGCGCCGAACGAGAACACCCGAAACCTTGTTTCCAAGGCCGATTCTTGGGTCTCAAGGGTTGCCAGGAACAATCTTGGAAACCTGAGCTTTGCGAGAAGAAATCGCAACAACGAGGACAAAGA
This sequence comes from Castanospermum australe, assembly GCA_019955255.1. Lineage (NCBI taxonomy): Eukaryota > Viridiplantae > Streptophyta > Magnoliopsida > Fabales > Fabaceae > Castanospermum > Castanospermum australe. Next base: position 58,476 of record NSJW01000271.1, on the reverse strand, counting down.
CGAATCTTCGTTGTCCGCACTGGTGAGCCCCAGGCACTCGCGGATTCTTGATCGGTGGGCTGCAAGACAAGCTCGAGAAATGGTGTCAACGCTTGAGGATGATGTCGAATTGCTGGCAAGGTCATCTAGTTTTGCTTCTCGGAGGGAAGAGTCCCCTCTTCCTTCCGATGGCTCCTCTGAAATCTCAAACCTCGGGGCTTCTTCCCTCGTTCAGATATGGGAAAAGAGGCTCAACAAATGCAACAGCGCCAAACCGAATGCGCCAGCTTCTCCTGCAAGGTCTAGTTCCAATTCAAGCTGCAACGAGAGTGCATTTTCCGTGGAAGAACAATGCAGGGTCTCGGAAGCAGGGGAATCCACTGATGAACCAGGCAATGAGGAACCATTCCCAGATTGGGGATCTTATAAAACAGGACCAAGTGACCAATCATGTTCACCACGAGCGCGGGGTTCAGATGCTGCAGAAAGCGACAGGGTCAGGGTTGCAGACATTATCAAGAGACTCACGGCTACGAATCAAATGCAGGGTCCGCAACAGTCACTCGGTGATGACAACGATCATGAGCCGTGTAGCAGCGTGACGGGGTCTCCGCGTAGAGAGCGTGACCGTGCCTCTGCAGCGGAACAACCAGAGCACGGAGCTTTCGCTCGGGTCACGAGCTTGCTGCGCGTCAGAGGGCGCCGGGCATTCAACGATTTGCTTCTGCAGATAGGGCGTGACCGGCATGGGGAGCTCAACAAACTTGCAGAACGCGGTGCAGTTTCCAAGTTCGCACAGAGAGGTCGCATTCAGGTAAAAGGGGTGCTTCTTCTTTTCTGTATCTGAGTTTCTTTCGAAGGTTTTCCCCTGCAGGCTTTTGAAATGCACCAGCAAGCAGTGTGATGTTTGACTTTTCCATTTCATTTTCTTTTCTTTTCTTGGTGGATAACTGGATACAATTCATTTTCTTTGCATCGCTCTATGTATGCAGTCATTGCTTCGACTTAGATTATTAAAGCGTGGCGTAGCAGCTTATGATCAATCCCGCCAGAAATCAGCAGCATCTGAAGTGAACAGACAACCACAAGGATCTGCAATCATGCACCTAATGTATGACAATTTCTCATCCAATACGTTATTCAAAAGTCTTTGACAAAGACTCGAAGCACGAAAGGGGGATTTCTTTCGTCAAAATCTTGTCGCTTTCTTGATTGATAGAGCACTTGAATGGAATTGTTATAGAAAAAACCTCCAGTAGTTATTTTTGTCTCATCTTTTTATTTCTCTGGTAGTTAAGACTGTGTCACTGCCACACCTTTGATTTAACTTGCCTATTAGAAAAGGGGAAAAGAAAGTCATGACATGTCAAGGTAGTGGCAACTGATTTGAAGAGGCTGTGTGATCTCATCATTGTATTATTTATTATTATTCATGCACTGTCTGTTTTTCTGAACTATTAAAATTTCATTCTGTAAGGTGAAATTTAGGCAGTACCATTCAACCAAGGTACACTTGAAATTCAGTTGCATGTATTCTATCCACCAGTTCTCATCTACAAATACCACTAAGATGGAAAACTAATGGATAATCTATAAATTAGATAAAATGTCATGAAGTAAAACAATGCAACAGTTCTGCTATTCTGCATATGTTTTCGGCCCTGTAACTCATTTGTGATTAACTTAAACTCGTGTGTGATATTAAATGACATAAATCTTTAATTACATGCAGGGAAAGATTTAGCACAGGGGTTGAACATAGAACTGCAGCCCTGGCAGAAGTATCCAATACTAGAAGTCCTCGTATGGAGATAGGAAGAAACACCACACAGTTGGGTAACTCTTCCACCCCTAATCAGCCCAGCAAAGACACTCGCTGCCAGAATGTTTATGGCCCTGGCATTCACTGTGCAAAACCAACACAGAACTGTGTGTCTCAGACTAGTGCAGATAACAAAGAAGAAGCTCATCGAAGTTCAGGTGTCACATTCCAGGGAAAATGCTTTGAGGCTCAAAATGACGATTCGAATGAAACTGTTGAGGTAACTCCATCCATGGCTGATTCCAATGCAAATGAGACAGTAGAAGAGGAAGAGGCAAGTGACCAGCAGTATGCTGAAAGCAGTTACAATGAGACAGAAGAAGGAGTAGAGGCAAGTGAGCAGAACTATGATGAAGCTAGTTATGACTGGATCAGTCATATTTCTCGGCCTAGGAGCTATTGGGAAGAGCGCAGGCAAGCATGGTACAGGGAGATGCTTGACATTGGTTCACACAATGAGGAGATACGCAAGCTCCTTGAAAGGTATAGAGGTTTTATTTTATCTTTCACTTTTTCTTTGCGTACTCCCATGAATGTAAACTCCAAGACAATTCAACAGCATAAATGACTTATGAGCAACTGAACAAGAAATGACTGGTTTTTAGAGTAGAGTAAAAAAGTCACATACTCGGATGTGAAGATAATGACATAGTGAATTGGGCACTAATTCAAGGTTTTCATTCTGTATTTCACCGATCTGAATATAAATAAATTATGTTTACAGAAGAACAGTGTCAACTTTCCTTTCTAGTGACTTCCGGGAAAGGATGGATAGATTGATGAAATCTCATATGGGAACACACACACATTTAGTCAGTAGTCAAGACGATGAGGAAGACAACCAAGGGAGAATGGAACAATTGATGGCATTTTTACAAGAACGCTGGCATTCTGGAGGCAGTCTTCAAGAAGATGGAAGAGAGAGAGCAGAGGAGGAAGAGGAGAGAAGAAATGAGGAAGAAGAAGGAGAAGGGGAAGAGAAGGCAGAGGAGCAGGAAGAGGAGAGCGTCATTAGCGGTTCATATAATGAACTCTGCAATTATTTCAATCAATCCTCATCACCAACACATACACCTTCTCCCTCTCTTTTGGGAACTTGGAGTTACAGAGACAATGAAGCTGGTGATGATTCTGATAGAGTTGAATCTACATCCTCACCACAACCATCACAATCTCAGTCGCAATACTCTTCATCCACAAATCATCATTCAATTGTGAGTCTTATTTTAGTCTTACCTTGACATGTCTGAGTACGGGGTACTCAAGTCTCTTCTTAATGACACAACACTGTTGTGCTTTTAGGAAATGGAACTCATATACGACTTGCGAGGGCAAATGGAGCAACTTTATCACGAGATGTCTGAGCTAAGGAAATCAATAAAGAGCTGCGTGGATATGCAGATGCAATTACAACAATCCATGAACCTCACAGGTCTGTGCTTATATGCAATATTAACAATTTTGATGTGAGTCTTATACTGCAATATTGACAATGCAGCATGAAGAATTTTGGGCCTCTGCAATAAGCTTAAAAATTGCTAGAACGCTAGAAAATGTGCCATTATTCACTAGTTATTGTCGAAAACAGAAAGAACAAAGCTTGACTTTCTAAAAGATTTTCTTGATTTTCTTAAACTCATGCATGCATAACAAAGTTTAATGATCACTGCTTCAACATATGACATGATTGCTATGTTGGCTGAAAATCAATCAGACTGCAAGTTTAAAAAAGAACATTTCATTCATCTGAAAAGGAAAGTTTAAAATCAATCAGACTGCAAGTTTTTTCTTAGACAAGTTTCCTCCTTTGGTCACTTACAACACAAGATAATGCCTTTAAATGGAAACAGCAATTACAAATTTACTTTATCTCACTTTATGTCCTTTGCTTTTTCAACAACAACATTACCTGTGTTAAAGCTGAATATTTTCAGGAGATTTAATTGTTCTCAATTATTTAAAATTTTGTTGCTTGCTTTCTTATCTACCTCTCAATAAGGAACTCAAGCAATAGTTCATATGAAAATGATTACAGTTAAAGAAGAAGAAAAGAAGTTCCATAACAGGGCACCAAAGAAAGGCAACTGTTGCATTTGCTATGAGATGAAAGTTAACTCACTTCTATACCGGTAGGTAGCTTCTGAATGCAGTAACTTGTTAGAAATGATTTATTCTATTTTCAGAGCACAGTAGTACTCATCCTGTCTCTAAATTTCTTACAGATGCGGGCACATGTGTGCGTGTATCAAGTGTGCCAATGAGTTGCAATGGAACAATGGAAAATGCCCAATATGTCGAGCTCCAATAGTAGATGTTGTGCGAGTATATGCTGACGAATAGAGTCTGTCATAGTGGACAGAGTCTCTCTCTAGAGGACCAGCCTTAGTCCTAAAACTTGATAAACTGCAAAAACAACAATTTGACATCATGCATGACTCCTCCATTTCACATATACTTTTATGTATATGATTTTTTTTTTTTAAGGAGAAATGCATTTGACAGACTCTCCCTTGTACATTATAGTTTTAAATCTAACCTTTCTTTGCCATATGATATGTGTTCGGTTGTACCCTCAGTGGTCATGCTCTGTGTACGGATCAAGACATGCCCTCCTTCTCCATGCTTTATTACAAAGATTTAGAGGGGAAAAAAGGCCATATCTGTGACCACAAAATATTGTGATTTGTGAGCAGTGGAATATGTTTGAGATAAAAATACAAAAATGATAGGGGAGGGGAGAAAAAGCAGAAAATCAATCACAAGATTGTTGGTGTAAAACAAGTAGCCAAGAAAAATTCAAAGAGAATATTTAAATTAAATTGAAAGAATTATTTGATGCTTTTTTTGTCACGACTTAACCTTGAGCCGTGACCGGCATGCAAGCTAAGCTAACCATCCACCTAGCCTGGCAAGCCTAACACAAAGAAACCTAACCAATAATTATAAATGCCATAAAAGAGCTACCGAAAATTGGGCTGCGTCTCCCCTAAAAGTTGGACTAATCCAAAATTTAATAATTAATATAACCTGTAAAATGCTTTAATAACTCTAATATATCACCAGGCAGATTAATAATTATATAGACATATATCTAGTCTCCACTGGTTACCAAACAAACTATAAAAAAGTTTACATCACTATGTACAAAGTCAAAGATTACACAACCCTATCCCTATAGCTGCAAAAGATTACACATTTAAGCCACCTACATGAAAGAGACCTACCACAAGAAAATTCTGCCTGGGAGGAAGATTTCAAATCCCAGGAATCAACTACTCGACCACCTACTGATCTGAATGAAAAAATAATAAGAAGGCTGAGTCACAAACTCAATGAGAGTATAATAAACACAAGGGATATAAAAAGGGAAAACATATACAAGAACACATCTTTAAACTTCAAAGTAATAGAAGAAAAATATTGCTTTAATATAATAAAGCTCATAACAGTAATATGATACTCTTTTCTTTTGTCAAATTATGCGTACTCATAAATTTTCTTAAAAATCAACCATGTGAGTTTCTGAAAGAACTATGATACAAGTGAGGAGTCAACTCAACCTAACAAGCCAAATCTCGTAGTAATCATAAGTCAGAGGCCTTGCCTTACCCGGCACAAATCTCATGGTTAAGGTCCGCTCACCCAAAAACCATGTCAAGGGGCTAAGAGTCCGCTCACCCAATAGCCAAACAAATATCATCTCAAGTTAGGGGCCTTGCCTCACCTGGCACAAATCTCATGGCTAAGGTCTGCTCACCCTACAATCATGGAAAGGGGCTAAGGGTCCGCTCACCCAATAGCCAAACAATCTCTGAATCTACTATGTGCACATAGGCCGTTATATCTCTTCGCTAATAGCAAACGGTATTCTAACATGGAACCCACAATGAATATTAAAAACCATTTCCGATGCAACGAAATCAAATATTATCATTTCTCAATTCTCTTAGTCATATCAAATCACTTTCAAAAAAAATTCCATATTTCAAAATTTCCACTAAACTTTTCACCAGTAATAACTTCGATCAACTTGCAAGCTTAATACACACTTAGCTCAAGAGGATAACCATGCTATTGTAAAATTAGAAATTTAATGTATAAAGTCATCACTGCCAATATAAAATACCTTCAAGTACTTCCATACTTGCATCAAGATTCTCAATAACATTTTAATAAACGGACAATCTCGTTTCCCCAAGATAAAACTTGACAATTTCAAAATAAATAATCGAATAACAAATACTCTCGTAAAAGTTATCTTTAATATCAAATAGTCATCAAAACTTAACTTAGTATAATAACAGAAGAAAATAAATCATGGCAATATATATAAAAATATTTAAAATTCACCAGTGTAAATTATCCACTCACAGACTAGGAGTTTAGCCATAAATTCGTCCAAAGCGGTCCCATCGGCTCAAACGGGTGCAAGTGGGATGGTCCCCAAAAAATCTAGCACCAACAAAACATTCCAATAAATTCAAATAAACTAAACAATAACTGACACATAGTCAGAACCACCTCTAGAAACTTTCTACACCTTCCAACTAAAGCCAAAATCTCAAAATTTAAGGTCACTAATTGGATTCTCAATTCTTTAAATTGTGGAAGCTTTAGAAAAATTATTCTAAGCAATAATAGCAAGGGGGAAATGAGTATAGACAAAATCCCCAAATTATAGGGTTTACGGTTTTCAAGAATCACAAGAAATTTGAAGATAAACTAAGATTTGGCTTACCCACAAAGCCTAGCAAAACCCCAAACTCTTAAACTCTTAGATTACTCCCAAAATCCCAAAATAGATCATCTCCACCAAAGCCAAACAGCAAGCATTGGATGGTTTTGGGTGGGTTGAAACAAAAATAAGCAAGAAGCAAGAAATGGGAACTTACCTCAAGCTCAAAATGCAAGTAGGTGATGGTAAAAATGGAGGAAAAATGAAATGGCATGGCTGGGAGGAACACGGAGCCGCTGTTCTCCTTTCTGCGTTGCTGCGGAACACCAAAGGCTTGGGTTTTTGTTTTATTTTGAGTGTCTTTTTCTCTTTTTTTAAAGGTCAGGTGGGGCCCACGTAATTAAAAGAGATGGAAAGGGGCATGGGTATAGGGACAGGTATTACATTTTTTATTTTTTGATACATTCAGAAAGGCATTTAAAATATTGAGAATTATTGAGTAACTTTTCGAGTAAATTTACCTGGGAAGCTTGCAATTTTGAACAAGCCATTCAGAACTTACTACTTAACAATTTTTGTTATTCAAGGAGTCTAATGGCTTTTTAAAAGTAGTTCCATAAGCTGTTCTTTTCAATTGAGAAAATCTAAACAAAAGTAGTTCCATAAGCTGTAATTTTCAATTAAAAATGTCTTAAAAACATGTCTGTGTGTGTTGATTACACCTACATAAATTCAAATGTAATCAAACAATGTTGATGAGTGTGAGAGAAGCGTGGGAAAAAACAAAAGCAATCTAACATTAACATCAGGCTAATACCCCATTCTAAATTGTGACACTATCTTCATGGCTCTATCTCGATGGTAGAGAGTCCTACCTATCTGAAACCCCAGAAATACACATTAATAAACAGAAATAAGCTTTTTGTTAGGCACTGAAGCTAAAGTATACGCTAGGAGAAATAAGGGCAAGGGTAGGGGATCAGTACCAAGAGCAGTGAGTGAGGAAGTCACCAAAGAATATTCACTAGTGGGCCCTAATTCACTAGTCAAAATAGAGTTGTTATCACCTAACTGTTCTTAAAGCCATTTATAAATTTGACTTCTCAAATACAATAGGGAGAATGCACATGCTGGAGGAAACGAGAGTAGATATCAGAAGCAGAATCCTCCCAAATGCATATATAGATAGATGGATAGATAAATAGAGAGAGAAAGACTAACACATACCCAGAGAGAAAGAGAATAGAATTTATTAATGAATATGAAATATAGAATACAAGTATGAAAGATGAGACTTCCTTCCTCAATCTTCAACAAACTAGTCAAACACAAAACAGAAAGACTACATCAATACAACAAAGCCCTCCGATACCTGTACATGTCTAGCACAGAAACTCCACAACATCCCCCATCAGTTGAACAATAAAAAGAAGTTCTTTGGAATCCATTTTTGCTAAGAAAAAAATAATCTGAATACAGCCATTTTTTGCCACAAAAATTTAATTTCACCATTATTGCTATCTATGGATTTGACAATTGTTTAACAACTACTTGTATAGTAGTTCAATAAAGCATATCTTGCGCATGAAACCTTAAAAATGCATAAATATAGAAGCCATGCATCTATATATATAAATGGAAAAAGCCTAACCCTTATCCTTTCTAACTTTGACCTTGCAGCCCATATGACTAAAGGATGTAGTGTCAAAAAGAAATAATAAAGTCCTTGGACAGTAGCTCTCCTTCATCATCTCTTGGAAACTGAGGTATGATAAAGAGTAGATTATCAAATAAGCAAGATTAAGATGTTCTACGTGGAAGACATAATCATGAAATAAGTACATTACAGATATTATTTTCTTTCTTAGACTTACATGAATGCTGTTTCATCCTTTTATTTTTTGAATCTTTTTTTGGTTGGGGGAAGGGAGGCTTTAAACCCCCCAAAAAAAAGGGAGAAAAAAACTGCATTGATATCAAAGCATACTGTTAGTTGCATCTAGTAAAACTCAATAAAGAATTTCATCCACAAAAGGTATAATATGCAGACAAGTTCCACTTGCAGCTAGTGTACACACAGGTACTTGCACATAAAGGATAATGAAAAACACAGATATTGATGCTATTTCGGCTTTGGTGGTAGCTTTTATCAGAGGAAAAAAGTGCACATGCAATATAAACCCAAGGTGTGTTGCAGAGGCCCAGGCAAGAGAAGTCAAGCTTAAGACAAGTGACCTAGATCTAGCCTAAACTAGCACCAAAGTGCATAAAGCACCAAAGAGCTAGGGAAGACCACATATTCTGCTATTACAGCATGTATAGACTTCTGAATAAAACAGAAAACAAAAGAAAGGGAACAGCCATGAACATTTTTGTAAATATACAATATTAAGACAATACTTCCTTAATTCCTTTGTTTCCTAGTAGCCAAAAGCCGCAAATAAAAAAGAAGTAACACTTTCTTTTTAAGGGAGAAAGGAAAATTAGATGCAAGACATGCAATTGAGTTTTGCACCAATGACATCAAACTTCCAATCATCGAAATGCATAACTTACACTTTAATTTATTCATCTTTCCCTTTTATTTCTCTCCTAAATTGTGTATTTGGCATGAAAAACCCAACATACAATGAAAAAATCCATTCTAACAGATAAAAGCAACAGCAATACTCCAAATAAAAATGGTCTGAGGCCACAGAAGCATGCAGCAAATGGTGATCCCAACAAGCAGAACATTCAGCATGACCAGATAAGATAAATAAATTCAGGTTCTCAAAAGTCATAAAATGATTGTGCAGATTGCAGAGATGCTAAGACTGAAGTAAAAGAGGATGAAATAAAAAAGTTGAGAGAAAGCTAAAGACCTCCACCCAATATATTAGTCTCTTCAGAATACTCAACCGAGATGCTCCTTACAAAGCCAGTCCTTACATAACCAGCACTATATCATCTCTACTTGTTTTTCAACATCCAAACCCGGATAAGGATGACCTCATGCTCAATAAGAACCTTTAAATTCATGCTAGCAGGAATTTTCCCCGTTTTCTATATCTTTATTTGTGACAAGCTTGCTGTAGAACTCTGCAAACTTTAAATTTCCAGTCACACCACTCTTCTCGTCCTCAATTCCACAATCTTCGCAAATTAAACAAAAAAAAAAATGAAAACCATAAGCTAATTCAGTAAGAGCTTGACCAGGAAAAAAGAGTTATACAGGACTACTTTTCAAGTAATACTGTACAACATTCTATGAGAACAAACAAAGCTGGAAGCATAACAATATAAAATATATCACTTTCCAGTGTCATAACATGCCAATTCTGTTCCATGATCTAATTAAACACAAATTAACATTTTTGCAAACAACCAATCCATTTAATACTGGTCATTGTAGACATATGTTTCAAAATTGATCATGATTCATTAGTAACTTGTAAAAATAAGAAAAGATATGATGATAGCATGTGAATAGGGAACCACCACAAGTTAATTCATAACTCATGATATAGGACAAAGCTGCACCAGAAATTCTAAAACACTTTTCAGAAAAGCTACAAGTCAATTTAGTTCATAATAGGCAACTCACAAACAACTCTAAAATTGTAGACATCAAAATTTACTGCCTTTGTTTAAAGAGTGCATAACAATAACATCAAGTGTGCAGTTTTTGCTGTCCTTTGGCATATTTGGTTGAAGCAGAGTGCCTACAGTTTTAAAGGCCCTCTCTTTGCCTCTAGATTTACTTTGGGATAAGGTTGTCTTTATGGCTTCTGTTTGGTGCTCTCCACATTGCTGTTTCAAGCAAGTTTCCATTTCTGATATACAGAGAGACTGGGCAGATATTTTATATTTTCTTTTTCTGTGCATCTTTTCTTTTTCCATTTTGGAGGATCTTTTGATTCTCATCCTCCCCTAGCTGTACTTTACTCCTTTTTCTCTCTAATAAAATTTCTTTTTCTATAAAAAAAAAAGGTAGGATTGGTTTCAGAAACCCTTCTCTCTTCTTACAAATATATACGTAGTTTAACTTGCACAACATGACGTCATTCTCACATTTACACGCCAGATTACAATATAATGCAAAAGTGATATCCATTATGAAATCCACAATTGTAGTGTTTAAGTATGGAACTACCTGATGGTTATCTGGACAGGAAACCGTGCAAGCTGTGCACGCTCCAGCATTCCTCTATACACAGGTATCACATCCATGGAACAATGAGAAGTATCCATAGAAACCAAACAAAAGGGTTATTCCCCAAGGCACACCCTATCAGCATAAGATCACATGCAAGACACCTGGCAGGTGTTGCTATGGAAATGAGAGTTTGATTTAGCCTGAAATGCCTTTAAGGAAATAATTGCATCCACGGTTTGCCTTTGCCCCCTGATATCCTTCCTGTTTTGTGAACACTCCGCTACAAACTCCACTCATCAGAAAAAATAAAATCCTTCAAAAGCATATATCGCATCTCAGAGCTTGAAATCTCACCCTCCAGACTTGGCTCAATTGGTATTGAACAGAAATTTCCAAATAGAAAAACTGCTATGCTTAATTTTTTAATGTACACTCCACTCTGCTAGAAACAACTTAGAGAGACTTGAACCATAAAAAGCACAAAGCAATTTAACTTGGATACATTCTTCATCACTGAACTACTCTCCGAAAAAATAAAAACAACAAAAAGAGATGAGGAAGAAACAACAATGCATTAACAAGCTAACCACATCATCTAAAAATATTAAACATTCCCTAACATATGATAGCAGCAGCATTTTAGAAGCTTTCTTAGAAACGCAGCCTGATACAAAGGTCCAGAATCAATGAACAAATAACAGGTTTTGATGGCAATGGGGATAACCATGTTCATCATAGCACTCAAGTACTCAACCAAACCTTAGTCTAAAATAAGGTAAACGCTTATTTAACTCTTAATACATGATGGACTGCATTGCATATAAAAATCTAAGGATATTATTACAAGGAAAAGGCAGAGAAACAGCAGTTGATCTCTTAACACTAACTATTATATGATATCAATGACACAATTAACATCGAAGATTTTATATTTTTTTCGTGAAAGAAGATGACAAATAACAAGAAAAAAAGGCTGCTTTTGCAACCTAATTCAATTAACCGTGTACATAAGGGGGACAAAATCAAAATAAAACCCCACAAAAAAATAATATTTAGGAGGAAAAGCAATAATCTTACACCACTAGATACAATCCTATACAGCAAAGAGAAATGACGAAGGACTGAGAACCATAATTAGCAGCTGCTGACCGCATATCATCGCGAAAACCCGGGGGAGAGGAAAGGTGCGATGGTTGGCCATCCAATCCCGGCGAACTCTCCGGCGATAGTGTGGCATCCGGCGGCGGAGCATCATCCTCTACTGGGCCTCCAGGTTTTGTTGGCACAATTGGATTCTTCCCAAATATCTCTCTAGGCAACAATACCTTGGAAACTCCGAAAATTGCCACTGGGTTTTGATCGAACACTGTCTGGGTCACCGATGCCTGAACAATACCAGTATTGATCGCCACAGAGCCATTGACCCTCGAGATGTTAAGCGTGAAGCTGCCAGCTCCCATGGCCTCCGTAGCCAACGTGGGCTGCAACGGATTCACAATGGACTCCAACGAACCCAAAGGGTAATAGGAATGGAGCACATGGAACTTCAAGACCACAGCTTTCTTGTCCGCCGGCAGCGACTGCAGGCTCACGGAGGGAGGCAGATCTGCAAAGGCGTCGTCCACAGGCACGAACATGGTGATCCCGGCACCACCCTCGTCAGCCTCGAACTCTTGTACGACACCCGAGGCCGACAACATGGACGCGGCGACATTGAAGTTGTGGCCGTCGATGAGCTCCTTGGTGATGTTCAGCCCCAGATTGGGCCGCGTCTCGGAAGCCATGAGATCGAATCCGTAAGGGATAAGGAGGGAATTAACGGCAACGATGGTGACATTGTAGGGAAGGGTCTTGATCAAGGAAAGAACGGTGGCATTGGAAGGGGAATAAGGAGCGGGAGAGTGGATCGAGACGACGCCGTTCTCGCAGGTGATGTTGACGGAGCCGAAGTTGTCGGTGGCGCGGCCGGTGGCCTGGAAGAGAGTGGTGACGAGCTTGCCGGAGGGGGGGAGGGAGCGGAGATCGGACCAGGAGAAGAACTCGAGGAGGACGTGGTAGCGGAGGACGTCGGCGAGGGAGGTGGGGGAGAGGCGGTGGCGGGTGAGGTCGTCGGAGGAGGACAGGTAGGCGTTGGGGACGGCGAGGAGGGTGAGGGAGGAGCGGTGGGTGAGATCCGCGGCGACGGAGGTGGCTGAGGAGAGGAGGGTGGCGAATTGGGAGAGGTCGGGGGCGGAGGAGAGGAGGGCGGTTATGTTAACGGCGAGGGACGGGGAAGAGGACAGGAGGAGGAAATAGAGGAATGTCGTGAGGGCAAAATGGGAAATGGAAGCCGCCATTGTCTGAGATATCCTTCGCTACTTAGACGCAGAGATGAAAGAGTGGTTGTTAGACGATTATTACAAGCAGCAGAGGAGAGTGGGAGTGAGAGTGAGTGAGAGGCGCGTGTATGTGATGCGATGATGAATTGATGGTGGTGAGTTGTTGTTGATGCAGCGGGCATCCGCTATGTTTCGATTCCAACACATTCACTCCACGCGCCCCTTTCTTAGCGTAGGAGTAATACTCGCTCCCGCTTCTTACTGCCACGCTGTCATGTTTTGCGAAATTATGATAACTGACCCTAAAATATGGCCAAATAACACATACCTCCCTTCTACTTTTAAGTATTACGGTTGAGTCATGTATCGTTTTCATTTTTTATTGAATAAAATGGTAATAAGCACATGTTATTCCAACAATATCAATGAGGCTCTTACTACATTCTTAAGATTCTTGAAGAGTAGATTGAAGGGAATGATAAAGAAATATAAAAATATAAAGTCAAACAAATATTTGAACACTTGCACGCTAAAAATATAAAATCTTAATTGAATCTTCTTAACTAATTGAGCCAATATATATGACACTTTTATAATATTTATTACTACATTTGTGTAATAAAGGTAATTTTATTTCATACAATGACAAAATTAGAATAAAAAAATAGAAGTAAAATTAAAATTTTAGGGACTAAAGTTACATTTTAAAAAACAATTACAACTTCTACCATAAACAGCAATTACAACTTAAGAATGAAATTTTAAATTTTAAATGCCTCCTTACCACTCAGATGTGGTGTTAAGTCAAGTTTATATTACAAAAGGTATATTTTATTTAGAGTTTTGTTATGTCCTCTTAATAAAGTAAGTATTAAATAAAAAAATAAAAATATTTAATATTTTAAAATTTTAAAATATACTTAATATTTTTTTAATGAATAATTAAAAAAATAAGTAAGGATAATATAGAATTATTCTTTTATTACCTGTCAAACCCATATTCCTATGAGCTTCACTCTATTTTGCAAGTTTTGGAGACGAAGAAAACTTATCTTACCCCACAGCCACAATCAAATCTAATCCATCCCAAATCCTGCGAGGCAAAATGAGTTAGATACCTGCAAAGAGAATAGAAATTTCAAAGCTTACAAGCCCTTGTGTTGTTGATACGGGGTTGTACTTGTGCATGGGATAATAGCATGTCTTTGGAGGCATGGGTTGCCTAGGTTATGATCTTGCTCAAGATAGTAAAGGATAAATGGTGGCCTTGTATAGAGTACTTTGGTCATCAACAAGTTGGGACTCACCGATTGAGTAAAATTCACTTTATACCCTTTAATGTGTATTTGATATCAAGAAGAAAAAAAAGTGGAATGAGAATAAAAATACAGTAGGAATAGAAATGAAATAAGTATATATTTTATAAATAAAAAGAATAATATTTCTTAAAGATTGAGTATTTCGTATATTTTTTTTTATTAAATAAAAGAATAAGACATTTACATTCTCATTTTATTCTATTCCATCGTATCAAACTGGCTCTTTATGTTAAAGCAGGAGTAGGCGACTTGATTTGATGCACCTAGCATGTGAAGGAAAATATGGCTTTAATTGCTTGTGGTGGACAAAAGTCCAATGTACCTTAAATGCAATCTACTAGAGACATGTTTCTCCAAGCAATCTATCGTGCATGCTTTCTGAATAGGTTCAAGATTTTGCAAATCTTTGCATTGTTTCGCAGCACACTTTGTTGACATGAGAATCTTGTGTGCTTGCTGATATCTCTGTGTAAGCATAAGCAGGCCTAGAAATAAAGGCTCATTGCTGCGTTGTTTATTATCCCAATTTTAGAAACAATTCACTTTAAGGGTTAGTTTGATATAGAAATAAAAATAAAAGTAAATTTTTATGAGATAAGAATGAATTTTTTATATAAATTTATATAAAAAATTTATCCTATAAAAATTTATTATTATTTTTACTCTTATATTAAACATACACTAAAGAATATATTTATGTTGTTATTTTTTTATTCTTGTCTATAGATGTAGGTTACAAGTTAAATCAGTCAATTTTTTATATTAATTATTCTTACACTGCGTTATTTATGCTATTATTTTTCTGTTGTATATGTTTCCATTTTTACTTTTTCTAGTGTGATTGTGTTTTATCTTTCCTCCTTTGTCTTGTATTTTTTTTTTCTGAGCTCAATTATTTTGAGCATGAATAAAAATGAAAAACTGATTCCCAAAATGATACAAGGGTTGGACCTAGAAAACCTAAAGTTCATATAATCTGGGTTAAGCTAAGCTAGAAAGATCACTTTAGGTTCAAAAGCATGTAAGTTTTTTTTCTGAGCTCAATTATTTTGAGCTTGAATAAAAATGAAAAACTGATTCCCAAAATGATACAAGGGGTGGACACAGAAAACCCAAAGTTCATATGATCTGGGTTAAGCTAAGCTAGAAAGATCACATTAGGTTCAAAAGCATGTAAGTTTTATCTTTCGAGACTTCCTTTTTACAAAGATACCCATACTCTTGTTATGTGTTAAAAACTCATAATATAATAAATTTATTTATAATTTTTTTTAATCATAAATAATTTTCTTGTTTATCCAATAACTTACATATCTTTATTGATATTTTTTACCAATAATATTATGTCATATTAATAAAACACTGGTACCTATTTAATAAAAAAAGGTACCAAAAGAATTTCCTTCTTTTTATATAAAATTACAGCCTCACCAGGCCCACATTCCCAATCCAAAAACCAAAAAATGTGAAGAGACTTTGGCCTAAAGAAAATTATAATTTAGGACTAATTAATTAATTTATATATATATATATATATATATATATATATATATATATATAATGATAATAATAGGACCATTTTAAGCCACTAAAAATTGTGAAGGGATCGGAACTTTTCAATAATGCTAGTTTTAAAACATTTAGTAAAACATTGTAGTTTCAAAACTTTTTTTACCAGTGTTTGTTTTTTTAATTTGTATATAGGGCACGTAAATGATCAATAAGGTCACTTATTATAATACTAATTTTAAATTATTTTTTATAAATACAAACTAAGGTCACCATGTTCTTAAAAATAAAAATATCCATCTTCTCTTGGCCTTACTAAATAAAGTTTTGATACCAACAAATTGGTACGTGAATGATTGACATCAAAACAGATGTGAACAACATGAACAGTTACAGTGACGGATCCAGAATCTTTTGCTGGTGGGGGCAACAAGTATTAATATAAAAATTAAAATTTATATGTTTATATCAATGGTATATATTTGATCATATATAATTATTAAATTTATATTTACATTATAATTTAATTATTATTTCATGTTTAATATTTTAAAAATATTTACATAATTTTTCATTTTAATGTTATAAAAAATAATATATCTCTATATAAATAACCAAACAATTGTTTAATAATTTATCTATAATATTTATAACATAAAAGTCATTTTAATTGTTATATTTAACACTAATAAGATCAAAGATAATTTTAAAAATAAACATTTTAATGAATATATCAAATTTCATTTAACTTAGAAAAAGTATTATCAAAAATGCTAATTTTAAAGCCTTTTAGCATTAACTCATTTTCTGTGGGTGCAAACTTACATATAATGTGTAGTAAAAGAATTTTCAAGTCCGTCCCTGCATTGTAGAACACAAAACTTAAGGGAAGAACACAAAACTTCAAATACAAAATTTAGAAGAAACTAAAATGGAAGTTTTCAACTTAAAATGTACAAAGTTTAAAAGTACTATTGAAAAATACTTGTGGATTATGAGCCACTTTGCCTTGCATGCTGCA
This sequence comes from Castanospermum australe, assembly GCA_019955255.1. Lineage (NCBI taxonomy): Eukaryota > Viridiplantae > Streptophyta > Magnoliopsida > Fabales > Fabaceae > Castanospermum > Castanospermum australe. The sequence continues at coordinate 41,695 of NSJW01000271.1, read as the reverse complement.
ATCTAAGTATAGACCTTCTCTCCTACCGCAACTAATACATAACTTAAAATTGTTGCCTCAATTAAATCCATTTATATATAAATTAAAAGATGCGAGATAGCAAGAAGTATTATTAAGACTCAATATGAATTTTTTTAATTTTTATATAATTAATTAAATATCTTTTTATTATAATTATAAATTAATTATTTAAATAAAAATAATTTTGAAAAAAAATAAAAAAGATAACTTTTTATATTTAAAAATAATTATAATTAAAGAATATAATTATAAAAAAGTTATATATTTACCATTTTATTCTTTTTTTCTATTTGTATTCAATTAATTATTAATAATTTTTATAAAAAATTAAAAATTTGAAAAAAAGACAACTCTTTATATATTTGAAAGTAATTATAAAAAAAAGTATGTGTTTATAATTTTATTTCTTTTTTTAGTTGTGTTCAATTAGTTATTAATAATTTTTTAAAAAAATTAAAAATTTGAAAAGAAAATTCTTTTATAATAATATAGATGAAAACGCTACATTATATCCAAAAATAAATAAATAAATAAAACGCTGCAAATATATGAAAAGACTCATTCTGTCATTCTTTAATGCAGAACTAAAGAAAGTTTTCAGACTCTACTTCCTTCTTTAACAAAAAAAAAAAAAAAGACTCTACTTCCTTCGGGCTAAAGGAAGCTTTTTAGAGTACAAAAATTTAGCATAAGGACAAGGACTTTTCACATCACACATTACTTTACAAAACTTATAAGATGTAATTCTTCACCAAAAAAAAAAAGATGCACTCCAAAATGATCATTTGTCCTTTAGATATTCTTTTTAAAAAGAAGATGTTGAAATATTGTATCCTTATTTATCGGTTACTTTAAATTAAAATAAAGAGGAAGATTTTTTCCAAAGTTTTTCAGTAATATACTAATATTCATGTATTACTATAAATTTTTATTAAAATTTTGTCATGTTTTAATTTTAAAATAAGGTAGTCTCTCATCTCTTTTCTCTTTACTGTACTTGAGAACACTAACGACATAATAACTAGACAATCAATCGTCAATATTGAGAGGAAGAGAAAATTAGTGATGGACTAAAAAATCAACTTATTATGAAAGAAAAGAAAGGAGAAAATTTGAGGGGAAGAGAGAGATTTATAAGAAAAACGTCAATGTTATTATTATTATTTTTTTGGGTAGAGAAACGTCAATGTTATCTGAATTGCCTAAACCACTTTTGCTCTTTTCACCGCCCCACTTTGCTTCACAAGGGAGAGTTTCGTGAGAAAGAGGGTCTTGTGAGAGGAAAAGAGAAATAGTGTTTCATGGCTTCCTAGAAGAATGGCATGGGAAGGGATATTGCCAATAAGTGATAGCTGTGTTTAGCCGCAGTTAGGTTACCAAAACCGCGTTTAAAAGATAGCATTCAATTATGATTATGCAAACTGCGGTTTAAAAATCACGGTTAACAACCTGAATTTTGGTAGCGACAGTCGAGGAAAAAATGATTTAACACTTTAAACAATGAATCAAGATTTAATTTAAAAGATAATTATAAACAACAAATTAAAGCAAAGCATATTATTTAAGTGATTTAATAAAATCAGTATAAAAATGATTTAACAAATCATTCACTTGGATACTTACTCTACACAAGCCCTTGAGTTTCTTTTTTCTTTTCTCTTTTGAGACAAAATAAATCTTGATTTTTTTTATACAAGTGAAATATGATTTAAAGACTTTATTTTTTATGATAAATTAATTAAAGAACTCAATTTTTATTATTATCAATTAAAAGACTCAATCTTTTTTTTTTGTCTTTAATCAGAATATACCTATAAATATTATTATAAGATTAATTTTTTGAGTACGATTACATATGTTCTTTGATTAGGTAGTTTTCTCAACAAGTGCTTGTTCTAAGATTTAAAATTTGGTTATCTCTTAATAGCATAGTTTGTTTATCATCACATTTAACTCCTATTAATTAAAGAGACTTAAATTTACGAAAGAATCTTTTTCTTAATTGAAAATAGTGAAAAGAAACTAATAAACTTTACACATTATTAAGAACGTAAACAAAATATATAATTATATATAACTAAAAAACTTTTTTTAATTAATGTATATTATAAAAATATTTAAAATTTAAACATCGATTATAAAAAATTAAAATCTAATAAATATTAGATTTAATTTTAATTCTTTATCAGTGTAAAGTTTTTTTACACTGTCATTCAATTATATGTTGTTATATCTTTGACTGTTTAGATAATTATTATTTTAATTAAATTATTTTAATAATTTGATAATATATAATTAAATAATAATATATAATTTTTTACATTAATAATAAATTAAAATTAAATTCATAAATATTTCACGTAAATAAAATAATAGTCACCGCCCATCCATTGGACCATTTCCTTGCCTCCTTAGTTACATTTATTTCCTCCATGATTATCGAAACGCATGCCCTACCACCGCTCTCTACTCCTCTCCACCAGAACCTCTTTCACTTCCCAATATTTTCATCAACCCCAACAATCACGCACAATAGGATCCGCACATTACACGAAATGAAATACAAAGGGAAAATAATAATGATTAAAGATCAAGGTCTCAAAATATTTAAAGATAAATTTTTTTATTTTAATTAAAAATAATTTTTATATATTTATACTGCATTTAGAGAGATTAAAAGATAAAATTATTTTAATTTGATTTAAATTGAATTATTTCAATTTGATTTCATATTTAAAGTCTATTATAAAAAAATTATTATATGTATTAATTTACGAATTATTTTTATATTTGAAACATATTAAAATTGACTTGAATTTATTTTATTTCAATAATTTTATTTAATTGCCTTACTTAGAATAAGTGAAATGGTTAAACTAAAAATGGCAAAATCATTAGTTAAAATAAAAGTTAATTAAATTTGAGTAAATTTTTTACGTGCATTCAACTTAAATAAAAAAGTTTTAAAATCATATATTCTTTTTTTTATATTTTTAAATCGAGAATTTTATCAATAACTAATTCTCAAATTTTGTAGTTCCAAACATATTAAGAACTTTGTCTTTAATTAGTATCAAAGTAACTAAACTTGCACAATTTAATTTTTGTAAGTAAATTGTTTAGTTATTTTAAAAATAACTAAATTAATCCTATTTGATTATTCATTCTATAACTTTAATTATTTTGAGAATAATTAAGAAAGAAGTGTTTTTACTTTTTTCTCAAAATAATCCAATTTATACCCTTAAGTATCATGTTAAGGATTGAATTTTTAAAAAATAAGAATGAAATATGCATTGTTGGTAAGCTTTTTTAACAAAGAACACGATCGAAGGATAAAAAATTAGTCTTTCACCTTTAGAGTGAGGAATATTTTGGGATACCTAAAAAATATCAAACCCATAAAATGATCTAAATAAATAGTGAAAAAATAATTACAGTGGAAGGAAAAAAAAAAGAGAGGGAAAAGTTGACGAAATGTTAATGCAACGTAGAAAGAATCTATCCATAAAAAAAAAAAAAAAAGGAATGTAGAAAGACGACCTTCCAAAATCAAGAGTAAAGAAGAGTGTAAGTGTTAAGGAAACGAGACGGTCTCTGTTTTGGTCTAAAACACTACACTCCTAAGTCTTCTTCTACGTTCTTCTTTACCTAAGTAAAGGCCCCATGATAATGGGGTCCTGCTGACTTGACTTGGATCCCAAAGCATATTGTTTCTTTTGTTTTTTTCCTTGAGAACCCATTAGTGCATGTACGACACAGTATGAGGATTCCAAAATTTGTTTTTTATTTCATGGTCTTTTTCCTTTCTTTCTAGTTAGAAACCCATTTGTTTCTAATTTTTCCCTACAATTCTATGGATTCTATAAGGGTCCCGGTCGAAGTGGGTTTCTGATCAAGCCATCGGTACTACAAGTGCAAGCTTATTGAGATTCTTGGTTGGGAAGGAAACTGGGGAAACAAAATGAGTCAGAGTTCAAGCAAGAAGATTTCCACTCATCTTGATTATGGCTTCACAGACATTATATTTTCTTGGTCCATTGAGGACATTTTCAACGAAGAACTGTACAAGGACCAGGTTAAGAGTTGATACTTACTCGTTACTGTTACTCCGTTACCATTTTTGCTTTCCCATTTGTCACCGTAGTCATAGTGTTACTGTTAGGAGTTGATGTTTACTTTGGTAACAGGGGAAGTGCTCCATTGTTGAATAGCGCACTAGTAGCTTCGCCATGCTTACTTTTCTTTCCTAACCCAAATATCTTTGCGTGGAGCTTTGTCATGTAGTTGACTTCTGGGGCGGTGTTCCTTAACACAGCCTGGAAAACATAAGAAATGCCTTGAATTTCATAAGTTAATAGTGGCCGGTGGATTTAGCATTATGATCAGTGCATTGTATAAGGTAGTTCCATTATCCTCCACCTTGTGCACACTCATAAGGGAGGAAAAAAAAATGGTAGAATGCTACATTTAAGAGTATATTTATTTTTGTATTCATCAAACTAGATTGGTCTGCTCGTGTGTACTAGAAAAAAAAGACAGAAAGCCTTGTTTTGAGTTTTTTGTAGGGTTGCAGTAAATTATCTTGAATTTCAACCAATGATCGGTGTCCATTATCAGAATTTCTATCTGGCTCCTGTAAACATTATCTTGGTCATGCACATGATTCCTAATTGAAAAACTACTTGTCATTCAAATGTACTCTACTATGGTTACAAGTTCCAAATGTATTTTTAAAATTTATTATCTAAAGAAAAAGTTGAACTTAAAACTAAGGCTTACCACAGTTACTTGTCTGCCTAGACACATGCATTTACCCATATTGGAACTGGAAGAATTTTGCTAAATCTGAAAGTTGGTAATTCTTACTAAATTGCATTGAAAATATATGTAATTCATTTGGTAACTTTACAATTGAATGAAGTTCTTGGCTGCCAAACAACTAATTTGAAAGGTAAGATTTAAAATTCTTTACCATACTCTCAAGATTTCCGTAAGACATTTAATGTGCCTGTTAATAATTATCAATTGCATGCCCTCAAAATCTTCAATAACCTACTTGATATTGATCATAGTGTAGAAGTCTTTCCATCTTCACTTAATTGTTAATGCTTTTGGACCACCTCATGTGTAGGGTTTGGTAATCTGTTGTTGGCATTTACTTTAAGGACTAGATGTTACACTTGATATTTACTTAACTAGTTTTCATTCCACTCACTACAAAAACATGTGGCTTGACCCTCCATTTCAAACTAATCTCCCTTACTGTTTACAGGTAGAAAATATTGAACTATCATTCAAATCTGTTGACCATTATTTTGGGTCATTTGTGTACCCGTTATTAGAAGAAACTCGAGCACAATTATGCTCAAGTATGGAAATCTTATCCAGGGCACCTTTTGCAGAAGTAATTGCTCTTGAGGAGGCCAAATTAAATGGTAAGAAACTTTATGATGTTAAAACTGGCAGCTGGAAAAACAGGTTCTCTACTATTGGAAAAGAGCCATACAAAACACTGCCTGGAGATGTATTTGTTTTGGCAGATTTTAAACCCGAAACTGTAAATGATTTACAGAGGATGGGGAGGATGTGGACTTTTGTAGTGTCAGCTGGGATCCCAGAGGAGGAGATTGAGGATGATAGTATGTCTACTTTTAAAGTTAATGCATCTAAAGACATTGACCTCAATGAAGTACGTCAGAAATCTTTGTTTGTGGTTTGTTTGACTAATATAATCCCCAACAGAAGAATATGGAAAGCACTGCACATGTCTGGAAATTTGAAGCTAATCGAGAAAATTTTATGTGCCAGTGATGTGGTAAGAAAACTTAATTTTATGTTCATGGCTTTAATTCAAAGTTTTGAAGTTATGTTTACTATTATAAGCATATACTGTAATAAAATGGTCAGTTGTTGCCATCAAACACTGATATTGTGTTAGACTATATCAAAGCATAACACTGTAATATTGTTCAGGTTATTTTAACATACAGTGCTGATTGTCTATAATAGTTACTTGCATCATTTTTAGAAAATATATAGTGAGAAGCTATATTGCTATTCAAGTATTCATGTATCAGAAGATCTACACCAACTAGCTTTATTGTTTCTTAAATTGTAAAAGGCATTTTCTTGTTTATAATTATGGACGCCATGTGTCATTTCTGAATAACGCTGATATTAAAATTATTGCTACAACTGATGGATATATGCTGGGGAACAGGTTGAGGAAAGTTGTGATTGCTGGTCTCTGCAGACTGATGCTCTAAGGGATGACAGATCACATCAAAGGTTATCATCTGAGTTGAATGAGTCCCAATATAAGGCAATTTGTGCATGCCTTTCTTCCCTTCATTGCAGTCACAAATCTACTGTGGATCTCATTTGGGGTCCACCAGGAACTGGAAAAACAAAAACTTTGGGCACACTGCTTTTTGCTCTACTGAAAATGAATCGTAGGATTCTTGTTTGTGCCCCAACAAATGTTGCCATTAAAGAAGTGGCATCACGTGTCTTGAGCATGGTGAGAGAATCATTTGATAGAAAATCTGATGCTTTGTTCTGTGCATTAGGAGACATGATATTATTTGGGAATCAGGAACGGCTCAAAGTTGGTGCAGATATTGAAGAAATATACTTGGATTATCGTGTCAAGCAGCTCACAATGTGCTTTGCACCATTAACTGGTTGGAGATATTGTTTTACTTCAATGATTCATCTTCTTGAAAATTGTGTTTTCCGATTATCACATATTCATTGAAAATGAGTTGAGAAAGGAGCAAGAACACATTGATGATGCCAAAACTAACAAGACAAAAGATGAAAACCATTCAGATTGTAGAGGGGGGATGTGCAAATCTTTTCTTGAGTTTATGAGAGAAAGGTTTCTTTCTATTGCATTGCCACTCAGAAATTGTATTTCTGTCTTGTGTACTCATATAGCCAGAAGTTACATTTTGGAACATAACTCTGAAAGTTTGGTCTGCCTTATTCAGTCACTTCATTCCTTTCAAGCTTTGCTGTTTCAAAGTAATCTCGTTTGTGAAGTATTGGAAGAGCTTTTTTCTCCTCCAGAAAGGCAATATAATTCTTCTGAGTCATATGAGGCTGCTGAATACTTATTGTACAAGAACAGAACTGAATGTCTGTCTACTTTAAGAAACCTTAAAGATTCACTTGGTGAACTCAACCTGCCAAATTTTATGAACAAAGAATCAATTAGAGAGTTCTGTTTACAAACATCTTCATTGAATATTTTCCACTGCTTCTAGTTCCTATAAGCTGCATTCTGTTGCCATGAACCCACTAAACATTTTGGTGATTGATGAAGCTGCACAGTTAAAGGAATGTGAATCAGTCATACCTTTACTACTTCCAGACATAAACCATGCCATTCTTGTTGGAGATGAACACCAGCTACCAGCAATGGTTGAAAGTAATGTATGTTCATGCTACTTTGTTCTCATGCACATTCAAAAAAAGTTTCATTTATTAAATTTAATATCCCTGACCCCTCACCTCCACCTCCTCAAGCCCAGAAAATTTTCCAGCGCCAATTAACACTTATGCTTGTCCTTGTTCTGTTTAAGGTTTCTTATGAAGTTGGTTTCGGACGAAGCTTATTTGGGAGGCTGAGCTCATTGGGTCATCCAAATCACTTACTCAATATACAGTACAGGATGCATCCAGCAATAAGTTCCTTTCCAAATTCATACTTTTATTTAAACCAAATTCATAATGCTCCAAATGTTAAGAGAAAGAACTGTAGAAAGCAATTGCTCCCGTGGCCAATGTTTGGTCCCTATTCTTTTATAAATGTAGTTGGTGGTAGAGAAGAGTTTGATGATGCTGGACGAAGCCGGAAAAATTTAGTTGAGGTGGCAGTTGTGATGAAAATACTTAAATATTGTCATAAAGGTCTGTATATTTTTCTGAATACAAAATGGTAATCTATCATGTTATTGCATGTACTTAATTTTACTGCTCTTTCTGTTATTCTGTTCACGAAATATGACCTTATGATTGTGCTCTCAATTTCCATTAGAAATCTGCAATCGATGACTAGAAGAAGATATTGGTTGATTTTTCCCTTGGATTGGAGTGTACTTGTTAGAGGAGAAATATTGGTTGATTTTACTACATGGTTGTACTCAGCTTAATGCTTGTCAGTAGGAAACATTAGTTTTAGTAGTAATAACAATCATATATTTCTAATGTGATTAACTTTGTTGGAAAAAAAACATATGTTTGTGGTTTTAACTTGGATCTACTACTACAATTAGCCCAAAGTAAAGGACAGAAAGGTGCATGATAGAAAGTGAAATATACAAGACATGGTGAATTTTAAAAGAACAAAAAAACTTATACATTATTGGTGAGCACATATTTTTTGAATTTTAATATACTGCTGCTTCTGGCTGGTATACAGCATGGCTTGACTCAAAGGAGAACCTCAGCATTGGTATAGTATCTCCATATGCTGCCCAAGTTGTTGCAATTCAACAGAAACTTGGCCAGAAGTATGATAGGGATAATGGATTTGATGTGAATGTGAAATCAATTGATGGTTTCCAGGGTGGAGAACAGGACATTATTATATTATCAACTGTAAGAACTAATGGAAGTACTTCACTTGAGTTCATTTCCAATCCCCAGAGGAGTAATGTTGCTCTTACGAGGGCTAGGTAGATCTTACTATACGCTACTCTTTTAAGTTTGCATTGTTCTAGCAATTATATAGTGAAAATTTGCTGGGGCTTTGATACTTCAACAGGCAACTGTTTATGGATTTTGGGGAATGAAAGGACCCTAGCAAATCAGGAAAATGTTTGGAAAGCTTTGGTGCTTGATGCTAAAAATCGTCAGTTGTTTCTTTAATGCTGATGAAGACCAGGATTTGGCAAAAGCTATCTGGGATGTCAAGAAAGAGCTGGATCAATTTGATGATTTGCTTAATGCAGATAGTGTCCTTTTCAGAAATTCCAGGTGGAAGGTATATGGATTCTGGAACTTGTGGTTTTACTTATTAGGCGTGTTGTTGATATTCTCATCATCTGCTTGACTTTTAATTCACATTCTCATTCATCCTCGTTACTGCAGGTTCTTTTCAGTGATAACTTCCTTAAATCTTTTAAAAAATTGCAATCAGAACGGACAAAGAAGTCAGTTATTAGCCTCTTACTCAAACTTTCCAGTGGTTGGAGACCTAAAAGGATGAAAGTGGACTTGCTTTGTGGAAATTCAGCAGGGGTATTGAAGCAATTTAAGGTTGAAGGTCTCTATGTTGTTTGTTCAAGGGACATAGAAAAAGAATCAAGGTATACTCAAGTTTTAAAGATATGGGACATACTGCCTCTAGAGGATATCCCTAAATTAGTGAAGCGTCTTGATGGTATATTTGGAAGCTACACTGACGACTTTATCAGTCGTTGCAATGAGAAACGTGTTGAGGGGTAAGTGCATTAAGTTGCATTCTATTAGACCTGAGCTGCTATAGCTAACTGATATCATGCATTTTGCTTCTTTTCTAGGAATATGGAGGTTCCAATGAGTTGGGAAAAATCAGTAGAAATCATCAAATTTAAGAATCTTGATAATAATGGAAATGCTGCTGATTTAAGTGTTTGTGCTGATCATAGAAGTTATGTTGAGAATTCAAGGGTTGAGGAGAGTCTCTTGTTGATGAAATTCTACTCCTTGTCATCAGGCGTTGTAAGCCACTTGCTTTCTGACCGTAACAGTAATGAATTGGATCTTCCATTTGAAGTAACTGATGAAGAGCGGGAGATAATCCTCTTCCCTGAAAGTACATTTGTATTGGGGCGCTCGGGTACTGGCAAAACCACTGTTTTGACCATGAAACTATTTCAAAAAGAGAACTTGCACCATATGGCAGTTGAAGCAACATATGGAATTAAGAGTGCTGCAGTTCCTTGTCTGAATCAGGAAAAAGAGTATAAAGAAAATTCTACTGTGAATGACACTGATGACAGGCCGGTCTTACGCCAGTTGTTTGTAACAGTGAGTCCTAAACCTATGTCAAGATGTAAAACATTATGTTGTTCGATTAAAAAGGTATGAAACTTCTTCCACAGACTTTATGCTTTTCTTTTTCCTTTCAACCTTGAATGATAGGTGATAAGTCTTATTGAATGTGGTATTGGTTAGCTATCATTGGAATATTCTTTTTGTGTCCATCTGACTGTTATCTATCTATGTTTCTATCTATTTACTTTTGACACACATTGATATATTGCATCTGAAAGTTTAACATTGGTATATCAAATATGCACAAACTGGAAAATAATGGTTGGGTGCTTTGTTCTCTTGCTTATATTTTCTCCATTTTTTATTATACATGTGGGATATGTTTTCATGTGGAAAAATAAAACCAATGAAATTTGGAGCTGAGCCACAATTGAAGGATATAAGTATAACTCTTTAGATGCAATAGCTGATGTGTTGAGGGATGAAACTAATTTTTTTTTTTTCTTAGGGACTCTTGATGGAACAATCTCAGAATAATTTATTTTGAAAAATGCTAGTTCCAGAACTGTTAGGCAAACAAAAAACCTCACAACTTCACCTGCAATGTTGGATTTCTGCAGAGTGATCCAATGACAGAGGCAGGAGGTATCATTTTTTATTTTTCTGTGAGTAAAATGGGCGTGTTTTTGGGTAATATGTTATAGTATAATTGATTGGGTGAATTACAGTGGGTATATTTTATATAAAAATTTCACAATGTGAAAGGATCAAATCCATGCTGTTAAATTAGCTAACGACTTGAGTATGTTATGGAAGAGATCTTGATGCAAGTCACTCGTTAAAATTCATTATCTACGTGTAGTTAGTTTGGGTCTTCTAGAAGAGTCCCCTACCCAGGGTTGATTTGAAAGTTACAGGTCGTGGGCGTTGGCTCATATTTATACCCAATGTGTAAGTTTGGAAATGTGTAAACAAAACCCTCAATTTTGGCCCCACCTCCGTATCATTTTTGTGCATTTGCCTAAGGATTTCTAAACTAAATTTTCTGTTATTTTCTCTTTATTTTCTTTCATCTCTTATGTTGTTACAAAAACTAGTGGCTTTTGTTAGCATCAATATCTACACAGTTGTTTTGACATAGTGATGGAGGGAAGGGGGAGCAATATTCCCCCCTTGAATTTTTACATTTTTTACTCCAGTGATAATATGTGATAATATATTATATTCACAATTGTTTTGACGTAGTTTTTCTATGAATTCAAAATTTTTCATTGTGTTGTCTATTTAAGAAACTATGTAATGGTGATAAAATCACACTATCGCAACTCCTTAAGTCTAGTCCTCAAGTTTACATCTAGTATATGCAAGCCTTCTAAATCTAAGTGATTTGGTCCTCATGTACTTTCAATTCAATTAAATGTCATTTGTTTCATGGTTTTTATGTATGATGCGCATGGTACCTAATATTATTAGACCTTGTTATGCATACAGATCCATTTGTGGTGGCAATATTTCTGCTGAAAGCAGTTCCATTGAAGAAGATATTGTTGATACATCAGTTCAATTTAAGAATATCCCAGATTCTTTTATTGATCTTCCTGCCAATTCATATCCACTTGTGATAACGTTTCAGAAGTTTCTAATGATGCTTGATGGGACTTTGGGTAACTCCTTTTTTGAAAGATTTACTTACCTATCTTCTAATAATCAGAACCTTGGTTTAAGGTCCGTTGCTTTGGAGACCTTCATAAGGAACAAGGAGGTGACTTATGACAGGTTTGATTCTTTGTATTGGCCCCATTTCAATTCCCAATATACTAAAAAGCTAGATTGCTCCAGGGTGTTTACTGAAATCATATCCCATATAAAAGGTGGTACAAAAGCTGTGGAGCCTGGTAATGATAAGCTAAGCCGTGAGGCCTATCTTTATTTATCTGAAAACCGAGCATCAAGTTTAACCAAACAGAAAAGAGAGTTGATATATGATGTCTATCAAAGTTATGAAAAAATGAAGATGGACAAAGGTGAATTTGATTTGGCTGATATTGTAACTGACCTGCATCGTCGTCTGAGAACTAAAAGATATGAGGGTGATGAAATGAACTTTGTGTATATTGATGAGGTGCAAGATCTAACCATGAGTCAGATTGCTTTATTTAAATATGTCTGCCAAAATGTAGAAGAGGGTTTTGTTTTCTGTGGGGATACAGCACAAACAATAGCAAGGGGAATCGATTTTAGGTTCCAAGATATAAAATCTCTCTTTTACAATAACTTTGTTTTAGAATCAAAGAGAAGCATATATAACCAAGGAAAGGAGAAGGGGAGAATTTCAGATATTTTCTTATTGAGTCAGAATTTTCGAACTCATACTGGAGTACTGAAATTATCCCAGAGCATCATTGAACTTCTTTTTCGTTTCTTCCCTCATTCTATCGATGCGTTGAAGCCTGAGACCAGTTTGATATATGGGGAAGCCCCAGTCGTGCTTGAATCTGGAAATAAAGAAAATGCAATTGTAACAATTTTTGGAAATAGTGGACATATGGGTGGGAAAATTGTAGGCTTTGGAGCTGAGCAAGTAATTTTGGTACGAGATGATTCTGCTCGGAAGGAAATTTTAGGCTATGCAGGGAAACAGGCTCTTATCTTAACCATTTTGGAGTGCAAAGGCCTTGAGTTTCAGGTTGTCACAAAAACATCTTACTTAATATACTTCTATTCTGTATGTTATATCTTTTTTTATGGTCTTCTGTGTTCTTTTCTAGGATGTATTGCTGTATAACTTTTTTGGCTCTTCACCTTTGAAAAATCGATGGAGGGTGATATATGAGTATATGCACGAGCAAGAAATGCTGGACTCTACAAAGCCGGAGTCCTATCCAAGTTTCAGTGATTCCAAACACAATATTTTGTGCTCTGAACTTAAGCAACTATATGTGGCTGTAACACGTACAAGGCAGAGATTGTGGATTTGTGAGAATGCAGAGGAGTTCTCTAGACCTATGTTTGACTATTGGAAAAAGAAGTGTCTTGTACAAGTCAAAAAACTGGATGATTCACTTGCTCAGGCAATGAAAGTTGCAAGCAGTCCAGAAGAATGGAAGTCGCGTGGCATAAAGGTAATCTCTACACTCAACTATTTTATTCAATGTGTCACCTAGTAATGAATTAAAATTAGAAGTACTTGTTTTTTTATCAGGTTGAATCATTGGTCACTCGGGTTTTCTCAGGTTGCTCATTATATAGTTTTATTATATGTGGGGATAGAGCAACTTCTTTGATGTGCCACTTCTGTGTAGCAATATAGTTTTTTTCCCAATTGATATCATATCACTTGACTGTTTCTTTGCAGCTATATTATCAAAATAAGTTATGAGAAGGCAACAATGTGTTTTGAAAGAGCAGGGGACTCTCACTGGGAGAGAAAGTCTAAGGCTTCTGGTCTTAGAGCAACTGCAAACCGTTTGCGTGATTTGAGACCTGATGATGCAAATGCAATCCTTAGGGAAGCTGCTGAAATTTTTGAAGGAATAGGAATGGCTCATACTGCTGCCCAGTGTTTTTTTGATTTGGGGGATCATAAAAGAGCTGGTATGAATTTGAGATTTTAGCATTCTTTGTCTTTTTCTTTTATGTCTTTTTCACATGTGATATCTTTCTGGCTTTAGCGTTTCACTTTTAGGCATTAAGAAATCATTGTACATTACAAATGGTCGGTTTATCCTACATGGTTATGTTCTCTGTCCTTTGGCTGGGGTTACCATGTTGCAGATTTGAACCTGCTCAATCTACACACTTCAACTTGTGCAATTAACCAAAAATAGAATTAAAAGAAGAAGGTTCTTTTTGCTAATTAATATAAAAGATGAAATTCATACCATCTTTACAATGATGTGCTATGATACATGTCATATACATATTAAACACCAATGTCTGTATCACACTTCTACCTACCATCTTGGACAAGCATCATACAGTGTTAGAATAAATAAATTAACTTTGAGTACTAAATAGTAAATGCTATTCTTGCACTATCTGAACTCAACATTTAATATGTATGTTTGAACCTTTGCTTGGTACAGCTTACACATTCCTGTGTACATTTTTATAGAGTTTTTCTCATTTGCACATAGGATGAAATTAAATAATTATTTATTCTCATATTTTTTTATATATAGGAATTATAGTACTACTAGATCCATGTCTATTTTTTTTATAGCATGCCTCAAAGTTTGCTAATAAAGTAATAATAACACAAACATTTTGTTGCTGTTAACTTTTAAAATGTTACCATCAATGCTTAGGAGTTATAAAATTTCCATGATTTTCTATTGACACATTATTCTATGTTGATTAGCTTTTAAGTATAGAAGGTTACTGTGATAGTTTAACAGGTGTAATATTCACATCTTAAAATAGCCATGGAATGAAACTCAAGATTATAGTCAGGTGCCTACTTGAAATTCATTAATCTTTTTGCTTGTAGATATAATTCTATTAAATTAATACAAACTCTATACTAATGCCAGTTTCATGGCTAAGTTCACAAACGTATGAAAGGAATTGTGCAAATAAGATATGCTTATTTTACTGCAAACTTTCATCTAGACAAAGCTTCTGTTGCAGCTATCATGCTATATTATTTAGATGACATGTATGTTTAATGGTTAGGAGTCTAATGTCATTTTTTTTTTCATAAAATACCAAATTGACCCAATTCTGGTTATATTAGTGTTAAGTTATCACATCACTGTAGATGAATGCATGTTGTTTTTGACTTTGGGGTTTAGCTTGTCTTGTGCTACAAACAAATAGTTATATTAAAAAAACACGTCATATACATCACTGAAAGCTTATATCATTGTCAATACAGACAAGTTGGAAAGCTTAAGCTGTTAAGTTGAGAAGTTCTACTTGTGTTGAAACTTGAAACCATTAATGAGCACTTGCCTCAATCCTAACAAGCCATGCAAAAGCAAAAGCCCGTGATAGGCCTGAATGCAGAGGAAGGAATGAACAAACCTAAGCTCTCTACCATGGAGTGTATCCTGTTCTTGTCTTTTGTTTATTCATTTATTCATTTCTTCTGAAGAGAGTAGAGTGAAGAAAAAAAGAAAGATAGAGGGAGGAATTGAATGGAATGGCTGAATTTAAACCGAATTTTCCATTATTGTTACTTACAACTCTAAATAAAAAAACATAGTTGGCTCCTAAGCAAGCGCATAGTTTTTTGCATTCTCACATTTAGGCTTCATTTTGAAATTGAGAACCTTTATAAAATTAATGCTGTTTCTTCTAACAGGGAAGCTTTATCTGGAGAAATTTGAGGAGCCTGATCTGAAAAGAGCAGGGGATTGCTTTTATCTAGCAGGATGCTATGAAATTGCTGCACAAGTGTTTGCTAGGGGCAGTTTCTTCTCAGATTGTTTGACTGTTTGTGCAAAAGGAGGATTGTTTGACATTGGTTTAGATTACATTCAACACTGGAAACAAAATGAAACTGCTGGCCATAATATGGATAGAAATCATGAACTCTACAAAATTGAACAGAATTTTCTGGAAAGTTGTGCTCATAATTATTTTGATCATAAAGACACCAGATCAATGATGAAATTTGTTAGAGCTTTTCATTCGATGGAATTGAAGCGTGAGTTCTTACACTCTTTAGGTTTGCTTAATGAGCTCCTCTTGTTAGAAGAGGAATTAGGGAACTTTATGGAGGCAGCAAACATTGCTAAGATGATGGGTGATATTCTGCTTGAGGCTGATCTTCTGGGAAAAGCTGGTAAATTCATGGAAGCATATGAACTGGTGATTTTCTACGTACTTGCAAATTCTCTTTGGTCTGCGGGAAGCAAAGGGTGGCCATTAAAACTGTTTGTACAGAAGGGTGAGCTTTTGAGAAGAGCATTGTCATTTGCAAAGGAGCAGTCAAGCAGCTTTTATGAGCTTGCTTGTACTGAAGCTGAAATATTGTCAAATGAGCATAGTAACATTTTTAATATAATGGTTCTTTTGAATTCCTCTCGCAGATTTAGGAGTATCAGAGGTGAAATATTATGTTTGTGGAAACTTCTGGATGCTCATTTTCAGTTGAATTCCTCCAAGTATGTCTGGCCAGACAAATTTACTGTTGATTCAGTGGAAGGAATCATTTTAAATAATCAAATTTCTGTAGAAACACTGTTTTACTGTTGGACTTGTTGGAAGGACAAGATCGTTCATATATTGGAATACCTTGCATGTCTCAAATCCCAGGATGTTCATCAGCATAGTAGTTATGGAAAGTTTGCTTTGAATTATTTGGGTGTTCAGAAACAGATTTCTAATCTAAATGACATTTACCATTTGCTCATCCCTGATGCTAACTGGGTGATAGAAAAGGGTGAGAGATTTCTTAAGAAGAATGGAAGGCTAGTATCTGTGGATGTTCATGTTTTAGTTTCTGCTGCTCAGAGTTATTGGCGTTCAGAATTGCTTTCTGTAGGTATGGATGTGTTGAACAACCTTGAAGTACTCTACAAGTTTTCAGTTAATAAAATTCTTTCCGAGTTTTGCCAATTCAGGTCTTTAATGCTTATCTACGAGGTCTCAAAATTCCTCCTTGAATCCAAATGTTTTATCCACAACCATGGTAACTTGAAAACACTGGAGAAATTTCGCAGACTTCCAATTGACTGTTTCTTTGGCTATGTAGTTCCCCTAGACTGGAAGAAATCAGTGACAGAAGACATGGTTTCTCTTAGGGAAACTGAGACTTGTCAGGATTTGAGGGAAGAGGTCATCTATGATAACATTAGACGGAAAGGTAGGCTGACTTATGGTCAAATTGGAAGGGTGGCAGTTATGATTCTTGGTATGGGTAATCCGAAAAATGAACTATGTGTGGAAATTATGAGCAAACTTGATAAGAAAGTACACTGGAAAGAGTTCATTTGGAGCTTGCATGGGAATTCAGCACAGGAAATTTCACAAGGCAATGAAGCAGTTAAAGAGCTGGAATCGCATGTTCAAGTTTTGTGATGCTTTGCAAGATACTTACGATGCAAACTGGAGAATGGAAGTTGATTATATATCTCCCAATTGTTTCATGTATCTTTATTGAACGACTTCTGATATTGACATCGTTGCTGGAAAGGGTTCCTTTTTGCCACAAGGTCATCTTTCGTTGAATGGATCATTTACCAGGATGAAAATGCCCTTCCAAATTTGAGTTTAATGGCCCACGTACACCCAGACGTAGAAGCTGTCCATAAGTTCATTGCCTGTGTCCTTCAACAGCTTCTTTATAATCAAAATGATACAATAAATTGGATTAAAAAATCGAACATAAATGAGAAGGATTATTTCCCGTTGTTGGTGTTGAGATTGTTTGTTTCAATATGTTTGCTTCAATTGAGCTCTGGGAAGTATTTAAAGTTACTTTATGATTTGCTGGGGGAGAACCATATAACTAAACAATTGCCACTGGAATTTTATAATGTTCTTCAGAAAGGAAGGAAGCAGTTGGATTTCAAAGTCTTTGCTGAGGCATTTAAGAAGGTTGACAATGCCCTGGTAATTGCCAGGCTATGGAACAATAATTCTAAATTTTGGTGTCCAGATGCTGTTTTTGTGGATTTTGTGACATGCCAGAAAAGAGAGCATGTATTACAAGTATTGTTTCCAAACAGGGTTGAGACTATGGCTATGGGTGAGGAAACTGCAGCTGTTACAGTAGAAGCTTGTGACTCAACATCCAAGATGTTTCCTTCAACAAGTTGTTCCAGACCTCCAAATACAAGTTCTGCTCCTGTTGCAGATCAGAACTCGAATACTGGGATTAAATATGAAATTAACAAGTCGATGGGTGTAGACTTCTTCTGGGATATGTTGCAAAATAATGAAAATATACAATTGGCAATTGATGATTCTAATCTTGATTGGATATTGCTTAATTCTCCAATGTTTAAGGTAAGCCAAATTGTTTTTCATTGTGTGTAAATTCAAAGTTAAAAATGGGCTTCAAAGTGTCTAGTGTCTACTATAATCTTTTTTTTTTTTTTATCTCAATTATTTTCTTCTCACTTTTTCACTCTCTCTTCAGGGTTTTGTGGATACTTACTTTGAACTTTTGAATTCTTCAATATCTGGAAGCTTGCCACAAAACCCTGTTAACCTTGAAGACAAAAATGAAATGGAGGAGGCAAAAGGCTTGCTTGATGAAATGAACGGACTTTCTGTAGCATTGAATGTGAGGTAAGTTAGATAAGTAACTTACTCGTGTCATGAATTTTCTTATGAATTCTGCTTCTGTTCTTTCTGCTCTGTCCAATCAGCAATTGTAGATTAAGTATAGCACCAGACTTTGCAACCATTTTTAACTTTGCTCCTTCACCTTTTCTTCTAGCCACTTGTGGAGTTCTTCAGATATCACTTACAGTTTTTCGTGAACTCTCTAAGAGAATTCTTTCAAGACGACCAAAAGTGGAGCACATCTTGGTTCAGCTGTTTCTGCTTCACAAGAAGAATATCACTGCTGACTATGAGCCATTACAAGCCAGCACTGCAGCAGCAGCAGCAGCAGCAGCAGGAGGAGGCAATGACCACGGGGAAAGTGAGTTGGAGGAATCAAAAGATAGCATGTGCAAGAATTCGGAGGGTGTCATCAATTCAGGAGGACAAGGAAACATCAGGGAAAGCACAAAAGGCAAGAGAAACAAATCCAAGAAAAACAAAGGAAGGAAAAATGGAAGGAAGCGAAGATGTGATTAAGAAAATCTTGACAGGTTTACTGTAGTAAATGCAGACCTTGTAGTTATTTTTGTGTTCAAACTTCAAATTCTCTGTGCTGTCCTCATTATGCGTTTTATTTGCTAATGTTGTCCAGAGTTTTGCAAACAGGAATGCATGGTAGGCCTTAAAGCTCGGAATATTCATTCAACTTTCTGGATCTATACTTTTCTCGTGATATTTGAAAAAAAAAAAACAAAAAAAAAATTGATGAGTCAGTGATTCGATGGTGACTAAAAAGTAGTGGCAGTGGGGGACGCAGTAACAGTTGACAAGGAAAACTATAGATCTGTCAGTTACAATAATTATGTCTAAATAGAATTTATGTTTGAAATTGATTTCGTGAAATTGATAAAATTTGTATACATCATTATTAGTAAACGAAAAAAAGTAATGCATTTAAATTAACTTGTAACTCAATTGATACTGATCTTGGCCTCTAAAATCGGAGTGTATTGATGTCAAAATTTTGGTATTCCATAATTCACCAATCTTTCTCTCCTACTTAAGAATTTTCACTTTTTATGTATTTAAAAAAAAAGTAATACGTCACTTTAAATAATTTAATTTTAATCCAATATTCATATAATCATGTATCGACAACATGTACTTAGAAAATTAAAACTATTTTATTTATGTATTAGATGATAATATAAGTGATTTAAAATTAAAGTCTTAAATTTTTATTTATTGATATAATCATCTATTGTCAACACGTACTTAGAAAATTAAATTCTTTTACTTATGTGTTAACTGGTGATTAAATAATAATATAATTATAAATTAAAATTAAACTCTTATATTTTTTTAATAAAAAAAATTAAGTAGATAGAATGCTCCAAACATTGAACCACTTACGGTTTTTGTAAAAATACTTAATTGC
The DNA here is from genome assembly GCA_019955255.1 of Castanospermum australe. Taxonomy (NCBI): domain Eukaryota; kingdom Viridiplantae; phylum Streptophyta; class Magnoliopsida; order Fabales; family Fabaceae; genus Castanospermum; species Castanospermum australe. The sequence goes on along the minus strand of NSJW01000271.1, from coordinate 22,029 downwards.
ATATGTTTATTTTATTTTATTTATTTAATGCTTTTTTCTGATAACTCAAAAAAAAGGGATAATGACACATGTAAAATTTGTATAAAATATTTAATAGGTTTGTTGTAATATAAGATAAAGTTATATACATATATAATACGCTCAAATTGTCTTTCCGATCACATGGCAATGAATAGGAAAAAGAATAGGAAAAATACCAAATTTAATCCCCGAACAAATGGTGGCTGGTGCAAATTACTCTTCTAACCTGTTGTATGGTCTCTAGATTTTTTTCAATAATTAAAAGTTAACGTCCTTAAAGGATTAATTTATTCTGCTAATAGAACTAATTTAAAATAATTTTAAAAACTATAAAATAAATTAATTTTTTTTAAGGACTAATACTAATTTAATAGTTTACCTGGTGAGGGAGCATCACTTTTCAATCTACATAATGATAAAATGATATCACGTCAAATCAGAAGATAGCAAAATGTAATAAACCTTTATCTTAACCTCGTTGGAAGAGTCAACCATTTCCGAAACATAGAAAGAAATAGAACGTTCGTGCCTCTATTTATGCATATCAAGGCTTGAGATTTCCATCCAATATATAAAAGCAACCCTACAAGTTTGTAGCATTTTTTCTTACAAGAGACAGTCCAAAGTAGAAGGAAGCACATAACATGGGACTGAGTTCAGTCTTGAATATCTTTATCTTTTTATTACTTATTCATTTTTCCAATCAATTAGACTATGGAGTCGGCTTCAATTCGAAGCGTGTTCTATAGCCAAAATTATTCCTCTTAAAGACAATAAAGTTAAAATCAGACTGAAAAGTGAACTGATAAAGTGAACTAATAAGACTTTTAATTTAAACAGAAATTGAAATGCCATTATAAAAATAATTTACATGTGATTACTAAAATTAAAATAATAATTCACATATAATAATATAAAATTTATAAAAAAAGTTTATAAAATATAAAAATATATTAAACTTTTTAAAATAAAAATTTAATGACTGACAGATTCAAACGATTTTAACTAATTTTGATCCGTTCAAATTATCAATTATAAGACTAAATCATGACCGATTAAGTATCTGGTTCATGGTTGCACTGGTCAAACCACTAGTCTAGTTTTGACAAAACAAATTAGAGAAACTTTTTCTATATCTCCAAAAAAATACAAAATTGATTACAGGTATCTTTTGCAAATAATCAGATGAGGAAGGGCAAGATGCAATAATGATAAACCAGCAATTTGATGCATTTGATAAGTGATGCTGGTCACAACGTTCAGCAAATACACAAAGAAGCATGCAAAAGGAATTCTATTGGCATAAAATGTACTCAACACACAGTTTGGCAAGTAACCAATGCATTTATTTCATGGGAACTACCCACACAGATGCAGATCACAAGTCAGCCTCAATCCCACCATCCTCAAACACTAGTTACCAGAAGCTCATCTACAATGGATTCATAAATTGAAAAGAGCAAGAGACTTTTCGGTGTCATAAACTCCAAATTCCAACGATGATGGCAACTCCAACCACAGCAAAGTTTTGCATGTTAGAGCAAAACCAGTAGGAATCAGAACAATGATGTAAATCAAAAGTGCAAGCAGAAGTACCATCACTGCCAGTGCCAAGGTGTTCCTCTACCACACCAAGGGAGGACTTTGTGCATTTTAAGAAAAACAAAAGTGTAGTGGAGTCCATTACAACTCAGTTGTCCTCCTTATTTCTGTGTCATTCTCACTAAACATATATATAAATATAACTTTTACACCCACCCATCATTTAGAGTGCTAAATGGAAAAGAATTAACCCAGGTGCAGGTGGAGAATCACCTGAAGATTAGATAGCAAAACTTTGTGTTGTTGTATCCTTATTTGAGTACAGCTTCAATGGCAAAAGACCTCTCCAATTCAGCTCTCATCTGCACCAAACAATTTCAGCCTCGACAAAGGGGTCCTCAAGTAGCCATCAACCTCAAACTTCTTTGGTGACAACTCCCTGTACTTGGCAAATTGCTCTCTGGCCTCCACGTTCTTGTCAAGCAAACTATAAATCATACCCCTACAAAAATATGGCCTAAAATCATTAGGGTCCTCCTTTGTCAGCTGCTGATAAATATCCAGAGCTTCCTCTACATTCTTCTGCAAAAACTGTATCTGTGCCATTATCAACCTCACATCCCGCGCCTCCTTCGCCTTGTTTTTCTCCTCAGCAATCCCCAAAGCTTCTTCCAGCCTCTTAATCACCGCCTCGCCTTCCCCACATCGATCCATCAGCAGGGCGTTCTCAAACAATGCCTCAAACGACAACGGATTTGTAGCCAAGATTTCCTCATACAAGTTGCGAGCATTTTCGGTGTCACCCATTTCGTTCAGCAACCTCGCCATGAGGAATTTCCATTCCGTTACCTCCGGTTGCGCGGAAACCAAGCGCTTCAAGATCTTCAAGGCCTCTTCGTCCTCGCCATTCTCGAGCGTCTGCTGCAAGAGAGACCTGAGGGCATCAACAGCTTCCGCACTCGTTTCCAGAAATTCGGACAAGGGCGAGGTTCCGTCCGGCTCCTGCCCCAGATCATTCACCTTCTCTTCTTGAAGAACCGGAGCTTGCTCGGTAGCTGCCATCGGAGATTCGGCTCTGGCAGGCAAGTCAGAGAATTTCCCGGCCATGGCGGCCGCAGCACCGACGAAGACTGCAGCTCCGGCATAGCTTTTCAGCTTCTGAAAAATGGGGTTTCGGTCAGAAGGAGTAGGGGCATTGGATGAACAGGCCCTGACGCTGATTCGAGGGATGGAGCGGCGATTACGACGGATTGGAGGGGTAAAACGGAGATTGGGAGGAGAAGGTGGATTTGTGGAAGTGGAAGTGAAAGAGAAGATGGAGGATGAAGCGGTGGCCAAGGTGGAACTCATGTTGGCGGTAGGGTTTATGGGTGGAGAGAACAATGTTGGATGTTGGCTCTGGAGAAGAACGCAGGGGCTAGGTTGAGTTTTGGGGTTTAAACTCTAAAGAGCGTGTGGGTGGGTAGGTGGCAGTTTAGGTTTTGGTTTTCACCATTCTAGCCTAGAGATCTGCCCCTTTTTCAGTTTTTCACTTCAAATACTTTTTGTCATGTCTTTCGAAGGAAATAGCCAACAACACTTAGTTTATTCGGTCTTTTACTTTGACTTATGTTTTATTATAATTCGAATTTAATTTTTAGAGTCTTTTATTGATAATATATAAAAAAAATTATAAATTAATTTATTTATACTAAATTTTATAAAAAACTTTTAAAAATTATTTGTTAAAATATGTATTTATCTTATTTTATTATTTAAAAAATTATGAAAAAATAATTTAATAAAAATGCAAGCATATAACATTGTTCAGAAAAAAATACAATTGTTATTTATAACAATGAGATTTGTGTGTTTATTGTTTAAAATTTTTGTGTTTTCCAATGTTTTTTTTATTATTATAAATTATTGACCCTTTGTTTTTTGCTGATGATAAATTATTGACATATTATATTCATATCAAAATTATATATCCCAAAAGATTCTATGTCAGTGACTAATTCGGTTCAATGGCCCAACTCGTCCAATTATGGCCTAAAGTGACATGGTCCATGCATGGAAGACTCGCTTGGATATCCATTTAGCTAAATACTGCAGGGCAAAAAAAAAAATAGCTAAATACTAATTAAGCATGACCCCAAAAGAAAAAAGCTAAATACTAATTAAGGAGCAATTTTATTTGTGAAAGGACTTAATCGACTAAATATGTGTTTAGATTAATTTATTTTATAATTAAAATAATTTATAATTAAATTAAAAAAAACATTTTTAAAAAATAATTTTTTTAAAATTAAATTATTCTCAAACATATAGTAAGAAAATAAGCCTAACATGACTTGGAGACTTATCATAATAATATAAATAGGGACTTACCCCAAGTATGAATATCTAATCCACCCTACTCTTGAATATATCCTTCTATGCATAACCATTGATTTGAGTATGGGAGTCTTTACTTAATGGTCTCGTCCCGGTGTAATTATCCTTCTTATTAGGACTCTTTTTTCTTAAAGATTTTCTTTAAAGTGAATATTATCACTGTCTACGAGAATCTCGTAGAAGTTTTTCCATTCACACAACCCTTGTGGCATCCAAGAAAAAGCAAACACAAACTTGAAACACTTTATTTTTTTTAAAAGGGTAAATGCAAAAACTCCATTAATATTTTTTTTCTAATTTTAATTACTCTACTAATTCTCTCTCTATTAAAAGATAAGAATAAAGTTTAAAAAAAATTAATTAATACTTTCTTAATTTTATCAAATGATATATATTATTGAATAAGAAAAATTTTCTTACATAACAGATAAAAGTAAATGAAAAAAATAATTATGTAGGCATCGAGTGCTTCCATGAAATGCCTGTGCCAATTTGGTAGAATCCAAGAATGTAAGCTAGGTTAGGTGTTGTTGTGTAAGTCTACTCTTAATGTTGGGAGGCTTCCCAATCTTAGAGTTGAGTGGTTGCCTTGCCACTCTTTGGTTGGGTGCTAATGGTGGATGATAATCTTTCACCAAAAAAATTTTAGGTATTTAAGGAATAAGATATATTTTGTATTATTTAATATTAGTTATATAAATTTTATGAGTCACTTTTATCTTTAATAAACTTTAATTTTATCATATAACAATAACTCACAAAAATTATATGATTATCATTAAATGATATAAAATAAAAGAAATATTTTATTCTTTAATCACGTAAAAATCCCTTATCCTCCACCCATACCTCCTCATGGAAAGCGCAATGATTCTTTTCATTGTATTGCATAAGAGCATCCCTATTAAGCCCAACAATCTAACTTCCATAGCATACTATCATGGCAACACCCAACCAAAATTGCGATATCTATTTTGACAAATTTTCTTTTCATATAGATGGTATTTTATATGGGCACATGCGTTTCACTAGAGGACTTGACATTCATGTGGTGATTTTCATTAGTCAAATGAATATTTATTGGACAAAGGAATTTTTTGCACAATTGATAAAGAATGAATGAGTGTTTTTTTCAACTCTTTTTGAAATTCAAGGGTACATTGACCCGAGAAGGTTTGAGGTTTTATATTTTGTATATCTCCATTTTTTGAAGGTTAGTCTTTTGTTTTTATTATAATTAATAGGAAAAATTCGTGATTTTAAATTGATTTAAAAAATCCATTCTTTTTTACATCTATTCTGTTTACTTTAAAGGAATTTCTAAAATTTGTAACATATTATAACTGTAACTTAATTTTTAATAACTTCTTAAATTAAAAAAAAATCATTTCATCGTACGGTAAATAAAATTGAAAACATTCATCACACCACATAGTAGGGAAAAAAAAAAGAGAAACTAAAACTAGTAAATAAAAATAAATTAAAATAAATAATCAGGTCTATATATATAATTTTACTTTGATTTAAATTTTGATTCCTGTAATATTTTTTTAATATCAATCTTTAAAAATTTTATATATTTAGATTTTTATTCTTCTCATTAAGGTATCGAGTCTTTATATTTTTTATTTATTTTAATTTTAATTTCTATAATTTATTTTCATTAAAGGTTTCTTTGGAATCATTAAAATTAAAATTTAATTGAGTTGAAGTTGAGTTAAATTAAATTAAATTAAATTAAAAATTAATTTTAATGTTTGGAACTCATTTTAAAAATTATAATTTGAATTGATTTAAAAATTAAATTTTATGTTTAGAATACATTAAAAATGAAATTGAATTAATTTTATTTTAAAAATTTTACATTATTACTCTTAAAATGATATGATTATTATATTATTTATAACTGAATATAATAATAAATTTATATAAAATCTACTAAAAAAATCCAAATCCTCTCATTTTTAAGAGTTTTCTAAATTAACCTAATTAAACTCTATTAGATTTTTATAGTTTTTCAAATTATATTAATTTTTTTTATAATTTTTTAAATAAAAAATTTAATTTATAAATAAAATTAAAATTATAAAATTTATCATTTTGAAACACATTTTAAGATATTAAATTTTTACTTTTTTATAAATTATTAATTTATATAATTTTTAATTATCAAAATATTAATTTTTTTAAAAATTATAATTTAAATAAATAAAATGATAAAAATTAAAAATTATTATAAAAAAATTACATATATCAAAATTTTAAATTTAATAAGATTATAAAGGGTAATTATTTATTTTAATGAATAAAAATACTTCAAATAATGAAAAAAAAAAAAAAGGAAAAGGGTGAGAGGGCACACATGAGAGGGAGCTACATCTGATCATCGACCCCAAACGCCGAGCTCTGCTCCCTACCTGCCTTCGTCATCCGGCCGAACTGTGGCCGTCAGCCGCGAGCCGCGAGCCGCGAGCCGCGAGCCGCGAGCCGCGAGCCGCGAGCCGCGAGCGCGAGCCGCGAGCCGCGAGCCGCGAGCCGCGAGCCGCGAGCCCGAGCCGCGTCCGCCTCTTAAATCTTACACCGTCTCCGCCGTCCCCGTCGCCGGCCTTCTGATCTGGTTCGTTCTATGTGTCCTTTGTTCGTTTTCCCCTTCTCAAGCTGTTCGGAGTTGTGAAATTTGGGATTTGTTCTTTTGGTGCTGTTTCTGGTTACTTCAATCCTCTATAAGGAATTGCAATGCATAATTCATTAGATCACTTTAAAAAGCGACGAAATTGGCAAAATCTTTCCCAGTTGTTGAAATGTGCTCGAATTCGCATTCCAATTCTCAATTTATAGGGGTTGCGATTCTGGTATCAAGTTTTTGTTGTTTTCTAACGTTCTTGCTACTTTTATTTTGATTGGGAGAAGTGGGGCAACGAGGGGTTGGTCCTTACCTTCCTGCTTTTTGGTTAGATGGTAATTTGCTACTGATCAGCTCATCAATTGATTTAGCATGAGATTGTCACTTTAAGAAATGGGAAGTAAGGGATCTAATTTCAATGGATCACATGTAAGGGGTCTAAGATCTGTGTTGTTAGCTGTTCAGAATTGCACTCAGATTGACTTAGAAGTTAAAAACTAACAATTTTCAAGTTGGTAGTAGTGAATGGATATATGATATATCACATGCTTTAGGAATGTATTACATTTTATTGTTCAATACTATTCACTGTATGATAACAATGGCTAGTTAACGTAGTCTCTCTATCTTTTCTTGTTTCCCTGTTTTCAGTCATACCAAATGGCCAATAGAGTTCAAACTTCCTACAAACAATTCAGCACTGATCGCCATGATCGCGGATGAGGTAAGAGCGTAGGCAATGCTATATGTGCTTTCTAGAAGTCTTTGCTGCAGAACAACAGATGTTTTCGCGTTCATGATGCATGCCCTTTAGATTTTCCTTAACACATTTAAAATTTCAAGTTGTGAAGGTTGAAATAGTTATTGAGGGTTGAGGGAGTTAACTTTGATATTCACAACCTCTGCTTTAATTTTTAACTCGAAAATAATAGAGTATCTCAAGTTTAATTATTCTAATGGCTTTTGTATGAGATAAGATTGTTGAGTATTTTGTGGAATATTGAAGTTGCCTTTTGCTGGGTGATCAAATTGTCTGAAAAGATATCATTGAAGCAGATGATATAATAATTATGATCCATTAACATTGAATAGTAAAGAAAATAATCTCAAAATATCTTTAAGGGTTCTAGCTGTTTATTCTATAAAATGACATTATCCTGGCTAATATGCTTGTGAGACTGCTGCAAGAGACATTTGCAAAGCGGTACTGGCCACCCTAAAAAATGCTGTAGTGGCATAGCAGATTGCAAAGCGACTGTTACAGTGAAGAAAGCATCTCCTATGAAAAAACAGAACAGAGAAGAACTACCACTGAGTTCCTAAGTAGTGAACTCTAGGAAGAAAAAAAATTTGGTAACTAGTAAGTAGTAACTACTACTAAATACCTGACTGTGCCACCCTGACAGCAAAGTACTAAAATACCCCTAGGACTGAAAAATAATAATAATTAAAAATTAGGAGCTTTCTAGTCCTAATAACCCAAACCAATTATGATGTAGTAAGATCTGTAACATTAACAATTAGCACCAATACCACATTTGAACCAAACTAGTGAGATATTTTATTCTTTAAGCTTATGTTTTCTGGATTTTAATGCTTCCTGCATTAGTTCCCCATGCCATTTCTAGTTTTAATTTCTTTGATGGTATTCATTCTGATTAAAATTAAAACATCCTGATAGCTTATTGATAACCACTTTATTTTACACAGGATACTGTTGTTGGGTTTCTGTTGGCTGGAGTGGGAAATGTTGACTTACGTAGAAACACAAATTACCTCATTGTGGATTCAAGTATGCCACTGAACTATATTCTTTCTCACTGTTTTGTATGCATGGCTGGTATCAAACTCCTATGAACTACAATATTTTTCTTGTTAAATTGTATATCATGCAGTGACTCCCTACCTGTTTAACTACTGTTCATACTGTGGTAGATACCCAACAAGAAATATGCCTATCTTCTTATAAATGCTTATTAAAGTGTATAGGCATAATAAGAGCTGGGACGTACCCTTCTAATGGGATATGTAGAAAAGTAAAATTGCCATATGAAAGTCCTTGTTCCTTATCTATCCTCAGTACATGATAAAGAATAAAGAATGCATCTCATAGGCCTAGAAACTACTAAGAAATGCCGTCTTTGCTGGATGTCATACTTCTTTTTTTTTTTTTTTTCTCACTGGTTATTAATAGATATCATAGAAACAATGAGGTTGGGTTGGAGGAAAATCATGGAGTACTTGGGTTAGTACAGATCTTCAAGATAGTACCAACTTGTTTTTTGGCCCATAGATAGTGTCAAATTTTGAAGAATTAATTTTCCCCTTATTTTATGGTCAATTTGAAATCATGTTGGTTTTACTCTATGTTTTATCTCTTGGCGGTGTTTTTCAGAAACAACTGTCAAACAAATTGAGGATGCATTCAAAGAGTTCACAACAAGGGAGGATGTTGCAATTGTGCTGATTAGCCAATATGTAAGTCATTTTAGTCAAAGTTCCTATCATTGATGAGATTTTCAGAGATATTATGTTCTGCTTTCATTTGCAGCTGCTATAAATGATTTTATTGAGTGAGTTCATTTAATTTTATATTACTTGAGATCATTGCTATCTAATCTGATCATGCTTGGGGATTTTCAATGTTTTATACATGAACCTGAGGCTAGGAATTAGCCTTATTGCTACAGCAATTGTATGACAGGGTCTTGTTGAGTATTACATTTCTTTTGCATTCTTTTTCCATCTTATTGAGGTTTGGAGGTGGCAGAGTCGGGAGGGAGAGGGACCATTTTTTTATGGTGCAAAGAGATAATTGCTTTAAAACTTCTAATACATTTATCCAATTTTGCCCACCATAATCTCTCTTGTTCTTTCTGTATAAAGATAATGGCTTGCAGGTGGCTAAGCTTTGTTGCACAGATACCCACTGTATTCATTAATACAGGTATTTAAATCTCCAATGCTTATTCCCAGCCTCCCACTCTCACATTAATTTTTTTGATTGCAACCTTTACTCCTAGTAGTGGAGTTGTTAGGATTTAGGAGGGACAACAAAAATACGCGGCGGGGGCCGAACATGGTGATCCCGGCACCACCCTCGTCAGCCTCGAACTCTTGAACGACACCCGAGGCCGACAACATGGACGCGGCGACATTGAAGTTGTGGCCGTCGATGGAGCTCCTTGGTGATGTTCAGCCCCAGATTGGGCCGCGTCTCGGAAGCCGTGAGATCGAATCTGTAAGGGATAAGGAGGGAATTAACGGCAACGATGGTGACATTGTAGGGAAGGGTCTTGATCAAGGAAAGAACGGTGGCATTGGAAGGGGAATAAGGAGCGGGAGAGCGGATCGAGACGACGCCGTTCTCGCGGGTGATGTTGACGGAGCCGAAGTTGTCGGTGGCGCGGCCGGTGGTCTGGAAGAGAGTGGTAACGAGCTTGCCGGAGGGGGGGGAGGAAGCGGAGATCGACCAGGAGAAGAACTCGAGGAGGACGTGGTAGCGGAGGACGTCGGCGAGGGAGGTGGAGGAGAGGCGGTGGCGAGTGAGGTCGTCGGAGGAGGACAGGTAGGCGTTGGGGACGGCGAGGAGGGTGAGGGAGGAGCGGTGGGTGAGATCCGCGGCAACGGATGTGGCGGAGGAGAGGAGGGTGGCGAATTGGGAGAGGTCGGGGGCGGAGGAGAGGAGGGCGGTGATGTTAACGGCGAGGGAGCGGGGAGAGGACAGGAGGAGGAAATAGAGGAATGTCGTGAGGGCAAAATGGGAAATGGAAGCAGCCATTGTCTGAGATATTCTTCGCTACTTGGACGCCGAGATGAAGGAGTGTTTGCTAGACGATTATTACAAGCAGCGGAGAGTGGGAGTGAGAGTGAGTGAGAGGCGCGTGGGTGTGATGCCATGATGAATTGATGGTGGTGAGTTGTTGTTGATGCGGCGGGCATCCACTATGTTTCGATTCCAACATGTTCACTCCACGCGCGCCTTTCACAGCGTAGGAGTAATACTCGCTCCCGCTTCGTTCTGCCACGCTGTCATGTTTTGCGAAATTTAGCACAAGGACAAGGACTTTTCACATCACACATTACTTTACAAAACTTATCAGATGCATTCTTCACCGAAAACGAAAGAGATGCTCTCCAAAATGAGCATTTGTTCCTTAGATATTTTTTTAAAAAAGAAGATGTTGAAATGTTTTATTCTTGTCTATCGGTTACTTTAAATTAAAATAAAGAGGAAGATTTTTTTCGAAGTCTAGTAATATTCACGTATTACTGTAAATTTTTATTGAGATTGTGGCATGTTGTAATTATAAAATAAAGTAGTCTCTCATTTCTTTTCTCTCTACTGCACTTCAGAACACTAATGACATATTAACTAGTCAATCAATTGTCAATATTGAGAGGAAGAGAAAATTAGTGATAGACTAAAATAATCAACTTAATATGAAAGAAAAGAAAGGAGAAAATTTGAGGGGAAGAGAGAAATTTATAAGAAAAACGTCAATGTTAGTTTCTTTTTTGGTAGAGAAAACGTCATTGTTATCTGAATTGCCTAAACCACTTTTGGTCTTTTCACCGCCCCACTTTGCTTCACAAGGGAGAGAGTTTCGTGAGAAAGAGGATCTTGTGAGAGAAAAAGAGAAATTCTGTTTTGTGGCTTCCTAGAAGAATGGCATGGGAAGGCATATTGCCCGTAGGTGATAGCTGTGTTTAGCCGCAGTTAGGTTACCAAAATCGCATTTAAAAGATAGTATTCAATTGTGATTATGCAAACTGCGGTTTAAAAACCACGGTTAACAACCTGAATTTTGGTAGCGATAGTTGAGGAAAAAATGATCTAATACTTTAAACAATGAATCAAGATTTAATTTAAAAGAAAATTATTAACAACAAATTAAAGCAAAGCATATCATTTAAGTGATTTAATAAAATCGGTATAAAAATGATTTAACAAATCATTCACTTGGATACTTACTCTACATAAGCCCTTGAGTTTCTTTTTTCTTTTCTCTTTTAAGACAAGAAATCTTGATTTTTTTTATACAAGTGAAATATGATGTAAATACTTTATTTTTTATGATAAACTAATTAAAGAACTCAATTTTTATTATTATCAATTAAAATACTCAACCTTTTTTTTTTGTCTTTAATTAGAATATACCTACAAGTGTTATTATAAAATTAATTTTTTGAGTACGGTCACATATAGTCTTTGACTAGGTGATTTTCTCAACATGTGTTTATTTTAAGATTTAAAATTTGATTCTTTCATAATAGCGTAGTTTGTTTATCAGTAGACTTAACTTTTGTTAATTAAAGAGACTCAACTTTATGAAAGAGTCTTTTTCTTAATTGAAAAATAATGAAAAAAAAATTAATAAACTTTACACATTATTTAGAACGTAAATAAAATATATAATTATATATAATCAAAAATTTTTTTTAATTAATGTATATTATAAAAATATTTAAATTTAAACATCGATTATAAAAAATTAATAACTAATAAATATTAAATTTAATTTTAATTTTTTATCAGTCTAAAATATTTTTACACAGTCATACTATTATATACTGTTATATGTTTAACTGTTTAAGTAATTGATATTTTAGTTAAATTATTTTAATGATTTAACAATACATAATTAAATGATAATATGAAATTTTTTATATTAATAAAAAATCAAAATTAAACTCATAAATATTTCGCGTAAAGAAAATAATAGTCACCACCCATCCATTGGACCATTTCATTTCCTCCTTAGTTAAATTTATTTCCTCCATTATCTTCGAAACGCATGCCCTACCACCACTCTCCACTCCTCTCCACGAGAACCTCTTTCGCTTCTCAATATTTTCATCAACACCAACGGTCACGCACAATAGGATCCGCACATTACACGAAATGAAATACAAAGGGAAAATAATAATGATTAAAGATCAAGGTCTCAAAATATTTAAAGATAAATTTTTTTGTTTTAATTAAAAATAATTTATATATATTTATACAGCATTTAGAGAGATTAAAAGATAAAATTAATTTAATTTGATTTAAATTGAATTATTTTAATTTGATTTCATATTTATAGTCTATTATAAAAAAATTATTATATGTATTAATTTATGAATTATTTTTATATTTGAAACATATTAAAATTGACTTGAATTTATTTTATTTCAATAATTTTATTTAATTGCCTTACTTAGAATAAGTGAAATGGTTAAACTAAAAATGGCAAAATCATTAGTTTAAAATAAAAGTTAATTAAATTTGAGTAAATTTTTTAAGTGCATTCAACTTAAATAAAAAAAAATTAAAATCATATATTCTTTTTTCATATTTTTTAAATCAAGAATTTTATCAATAACTAATTCTCAAATTTTGTAGTTCCAAACATATTAAAAACTTTCTCTTTAATTATTATCAAAGTAACTAAACTTGCACAATTTAATTTTTGTAAGTAAATTGTTTGTGCCAAATATGGCCGATGCATAAATTTCCAAAGGGCTATTGTGGCAAAAAATACAGATTTTAGACTATGAAAAAATATATGTAGGTTATGGCTCACGCTGCTTCAAAATGTTTAGTGGGAGATTGGGAAATGGCAAGGCAATCTACTTCTGGCAGGATGCTTGGCTGAGAGAGCATGGATCACTAGATGTGGTGGCCACGCAAGCTATCCCTCATGAGGACTGTTGGAAAACTCTGAATCAATTTTTGGATGTCCATGGACAGTGGGACATTATATTTCTTCGCCAATACCTGAATCTGGTGGTTCTTAGCTCCATTAGAGCATCCCTACCACCTGGTGCATATGATGAAGATGATGAGTTGGTGTGGCCAAAATGCAACACCAAGCATTCATGGGTCACAACGGTATATTGGCAGTTAATGGGTTTTCAGAATGATGACACAAAGGAAAAATGGCATACCATATGGAGATGGAAGGGACCTCACAGACTCAAGACATTCATGTGGGTAGTCTTCCATAATTGGCTACCGACTAGATTATGGATTAGTAGATGGAGCAGTGCTGCCATGACCTGGCTTGTTTGTCATGCTACTACTGAAGACATTTTACACGTGTTCCGTGATTGTGCCCATATTCAGAACATGTGGAGGCACTTAGTTCATCCTACTAAAATACATCGTTTCTTGAATAAGGACTATGAAGGGTGGATTCGCATGAATTACACGGAGGAGTGTGGCACGTCTACCGATCCAGCTTGGCTCTATTTCTTCTTTGTTACCTGCTGGTTTGCGTGGTGGTGGAGAAATAAATAGGTGCATGAAGATGATTTTGAAGGGCCAACAGAGCCTTGGAGAGTCATTCAGGGGTTTGTCTCGGATATCCTCAATGCCATCAACACAGGTGCATCAACAAAGCAGGTTGGGTTCACATCTCAAGTTCAGATTAAATGGTGCCCACCACCACATGGTTGGGCTAAACTTAACACAGACGAGCTGCTAAAGGATGCCCTGGGTTAGCTGGCTGTGGTAGGCTTATCAAAGGTGAGGATGGACAGTGGATAGGGGGTTTCGCATATCATATAGGAAGGTGTACTACTATGGAGGCTGAGCTTTGGGTTATCCTCACTGAATTAGAATTTGCATGGAGCAAAGGATTCAGACATCTCATTGTTGAAAGTGATTACACATCTGTGGTCTTATTGCTTACCAGTATTGGTAATGCTGCTCGAGAGTCGCATCTGTTGACTCAGATTCGAGCTTGGTTACAAAGGGAGTGGAGGGTTCAGGTTTGTCATACATTTAGAGAAGGGAACCAGTGTGCAGATTGACTTGCGAATTGGACTGTACAGCATGGAGGAAGCTTACAAGTTTTCTCTCAAGTCCCATCTGGATTGAGTAGTTTATTTTTAGGAGATCTGACAGAAGTTTGTACTGATAAGGATATTGCTGGTTTGTAATTTTCGTTTCTAGGCGTTTTAGCCCCTTTGACATACCAAAAAAAAAATTAATCTTATTTGATTATTCATACTATAACTTTAATTATTTTGAGAATAATTAAGAGAGAAGTTTCTTTACTTTTTTCTCTAAATAATCCAACCCATACCCTTAAGTATCATGATTAGGGTTAGATTTCTAGTGGACGTAGATGGAACATACATCGTTGGTAGGCTTCCTCCCTTAAAAAATATAATTAAAAATTAAGAAATTAGTTTTTTATTTTCTGAGTGAAAGATACTTTGTGATACTTAAAAAAAAAAATCAAACACATAAAATTATCTAAATATATAGTAAAAAAAATTACAGCAGAAGTAAAAAAAAAAAAAGAATGGGAAAAGTAGACGAAATGTTAAAGCAATGTAGAAAGAATCTATCCATAAAAAAAAAAAAAAGCAAAGCAACGTAGAAAGACGACCTTCGAAAATCAAGAGTAATGAAGAGTGTAACTGTTAAGGAAACGAGACGGTCCCTGCTTTGGAATAAAACACTACACTCCTAAGTCTTCTACGTTCTTCTTTTTCAGTTATTCTTATGAAATGCTTTATCTTTAGGTAAAGGCCACATGATAATGGGGTCCTGCTGAACTTGGTTCCCATGCATGTTGTTCCTTTTGTTTTATTCCTTGAGAACCCATTAGTGCATGTACGACACAGCACGAGGATTCCAAAATTTGTTTTTTATTTCATGGTCTGTTTCCTTTCTTTCTAGTTAGAAACCCATTTGTTTCTAATTTTTCCCTACAATTTCTATGGATTTTATAAGGGTCCCGGTCGAAAATGGGTTTCTGATCAAGCCATCGGTACTGCAAGTGCAAGCTTAATGAGATTCTTGGTTGGGAAGGAAACTGGGGAAACAAAATGAGTCAGAGTTCAAGCAAGAAGATTTCCACTCATCGTGATTATGGCTTCACAGACATTATATTTTCTTGGTCCATTGAAGACATTTTCAATGAAGATCTGTACAAGGACCAGGTTAAGAGTTGATGCTTACTCGTTACTGTTACTCCGTTACCATTTTTGATTGCCCATTTGTCACCGTAGTCATAGTGTTACTGTTAGGAGTTGATGCTTACTTTGTAAATATAAACTTGTTTCCTTTACATTATGGTATATCATACTAGAACACAATTAGGATCTTAAAATTTATGGTTTTCACATACATCAGAATTAAATCAAAATATGAATACTGACCTTTATTCATAATGTGGAATGAACTTCAGATTATGAAAGTCTTCTTAATTGTTGAATCTTTATCGGTCCCTTTTCCTTTCGTGCTTACAGCTTTTACTTTCTGATGGAAGATAATCTTAATGTATCCTTATGGGTAGAGACTGAATATATAGGGATTTAATTTGAAATTCAAACCCATAACATAGTATCATCAATTATCGGTTTCTTTCAAATTTCAAAATCATCAGTTATCACTTAGGATAATATCCTACAATCATCAGATAATTGCTCCCATCAAGCAATTACTTAATTATCCTCCTTACAACTAATTTACCTTTTAGCTCTTTAATATGTTTTAAATTAAATTATCACTAGTTCCTATTAAACATGAGACACATTTCTAACAACTTTGGTAACAGGGGAAGTGCTCCATTGTTGAATAGCGCACTAGTAGCTTCGCCATGCTTACTTTTTCTTGCCTAACCCAAATATCTTTGCGTGGAGCTTTGTCATGTAGTTGACTTCTGGGGCGGTGTTCCTTAACACAGCCTGGAAAACATAAGAAATGCTTGAATTTCATAAGTTAACAGCGGCCGGTGGTTTAGCATTATGATCAGTGCATTGTATAAGGTAGTTCCATTATCCTCCACCTTGTGCGCACTCATAAGGGAGGAAAAAAAAGAAAGTAGAATGCTACATTTAAGAGTATATTTACTTTTTGTATTCATCAAACTAGATTGGTCTCCTGGTGTGTGTACTAGAAAAAAAAGACAGAAAGCCTTGTTTTGAGTTTTTTGTAGGGTTTGGAGTAAATTATCTTGAATTTCAACCAATGAACGGTGTCCATTATCAGAATTTCTATCTGGCTCCTGCAAACATTATCTTGGTCATGCACATGATTCCTAATTGAAAAACTACTTGTCATTCAAATGTACTCTACTATGGTTACAAGTTCAAATGTATTTTTAAAATTTAATTGTCTAAAGAAAAAGTTGAACTTAAAACTAAGGCTTACCACAGTTACTTGTCTGCCTAGACACATGCATTTACCCATATTGGAACAGGAAGAATTTTGCTAAATCTGAAAGTTGGTAATTATTACTAAATTGCATTGAAAATAAATGTAATTCATTTGGTAACTTTACAATTGAATGAAGTTCTTGGCTGCCATACAACTAATTTGAAAGGCAAGATTTAAAATTCTTTACCCTACTCTCAAGATTTCCGTAAGACATTTAATTTGCCTATTAATAATTATCAATTGCATGCCCTCAAAATCTTTAATAATCTACTTGACATTGATCATAGTGTAGAAGTCTTTCCATCTTCACTTAATTGTTAATGCTTTTGGATCACCTCATGTGTAGGGTTGGTAATCTGTTGTTGGCATTTACTTTAAGGACTAGATGTTACACTTGATATTTACTTAACTAGTTTTCATTCCACTCACTACAAAACATGTGGCTTGATCCATTTCAAATAATCTCCCTTACTGTTTACAGGTTGAAAATATTGAAACTATCATTCAAATCTGTTGACCATTATTTTGGGTCATGTTGTGTACCCATTTTAGAAGAACTCGAGCACAATTATGCTCAGTATGGAAATCTTATCTGGGCACCTTTTTGCGGAAGTAATTGCTCTTGGGGAGGCCAAAATTAAAAGTAAGAAACTTTATGATTTAAAACCGGCAAGCTGGAAAAACAGGTTTCTAGCAGTGGAAAAGAGCCATACAAAACATTGCCTGGAGATGTATTTGTTTGGCAGATTTTAACCCGAAACTGTAGATGATTTACGGAGGATGGGTAGGAATGTGGACTTTTGTAGTGTCAGCTGGGATCCAGAGGAGAAGTTAACGATGATAGTATTTCTACTTTTAATTAATCATCTAAAGACATTGACCTCATGAAGTAGGCAGAAATTTGTTTGTGTTTTTTTTGACTAATATAATCCCAACAGAAGAATATGGAAAGCACTGCACATGTCTGGAAATTTGAGCTAATGAGAAAATTTTATGTGCAGTGATGTGGTAAGAAAACTTAATTTTATTTGGCTTTTAATTCGGTGTTTTGAAGTTTATGTTTACTATTATAAGCATATACTGTCTAAAAAATGCAGTTGTTGCATCAAACACTGATATGTGTTTAGACTATGCAAAGCATAACACTGTAAATTGTTCAGGTATTTAACATACAGTGCTGATTGTCTATAATAGTTACTTGCTCATTTTTAGAAAATATATAGTGAGAAGCTAATATTGCTATTCATGTAACAGAAGATCTACCCCAGTTTATTGTTTCTAAATTGTAAAAGGCATTTTTTCTTGTTTATAATTATGGACGCCATGTGTCATTTCTGAATAACGCTGATATTAAAATTGTTGCTGCAACTGATGGATATATGCTGGGAACAGTTGAGGAAAGTTGTGATTGCTGGTCTCCGCAGACGATGCTCTAAGGGATGACAGATCACATCAAAGGTTATCATCTGAGTTGAATGTCCAATAAGGCAATTTTCATGCCTTTCTTCCCTTCATTGCAGTCACAAATCTACTGTGAATTCTCATTTGGGGTCCACCAGGAACTGGAAAAACGAAAACTTTGGGCACACTGCTTTTTCTCTACTGAAAATGAATCGCAGGATTCTTGTTGTGCCCCACAAATGTTGCCATTAAAGAAGTGGCATCACGTGTCTTGAGCATGGTGGAGAATCATTTGATAAAAATGTGGATGCTTTGTTCTGTGCATAGGAGACATGGCTATTATTTGGAACATGAACGCTCAAAGTTGGTGCAGATTTTGAAGACAATATACTTGGATTTCGTGTCAAGCAGCTCACATGTGCTTTGCAACCATTGACTGGTTGGAGAATTGTTTTTCTTCATGTTTCATCTTCTGAAAATTGGTTTCGATTATCCATATTCATTGAAAATGAGTTGAGAAAGGAGCAAGAACACATTGATGATGCCAAAACTAACAAGACAAAAGATGAAAACCATTCAGATTGTAGAGGGATGTGCAAATCTTTTCTTGAGTTTATGAGAAAAGGTTTCTTTCTATCAGTGCCACTGAAATTGTATTTCTGTCTTGTGTACTCATATAGCAGAATTAATTTTGGAACAAATTTGAAAGTTTGTCAACTATTCAGCACTATTTCCTTCAAAGCTTTGGCTGTTCAATAAATGTTTGTGAAGTATGGAGAGCCTTTTTCGTCCTCCAGAAAGGCTAATTATAATTTTCTGCTCATATGAGGCTGCTGAAAGTTATTGTACAAGAACAGAACTGAATGTGTCTTCTTTAAGAAACTTAAAGATTCATTGGTGAACTCAACCTGCCATTGAAGAAAAAGAATCAATTGAGAGTTCTGTTACACATCTTCATTAATATTTCCATGCTTCTAGTTCTATAACTGCATTCTGGTTCCGATGAGCCACTAACATTTTGGTGTTGTGAAGCTGCACAGTTAAAGGAATGTGAATCAGTCATACCTTTACTACTTCCAGACATAAACTATGCCATTCTTGTTGGAGATGAACACCAGCTACAAGCAATGGTTAAAAGTAATGTATGTTCATGGTACTTTGTTCTCATGCATATTCAAAAAAAGTTTCATTTGTTAAATTTAATATCCCTGACCCCTCACCTCCACCTCCTCAAGCCTAGAAAATTTTCCAGCGCCAATTAATACTTATGCTTGTCCTTGTTCTGTCTAAGGTTTCTTGTGAAGTTGGTTTCGGACGAAGCTTATTTGGGAGGCTGAGCTCATTGGGTCATTCAAATCACTTACTCAATATACAGTACAGGATGCATCCGGCAATAAGTTCCTTTCCAAATTCATACTTTTATTTAAACCAAATTATTAATGCTCAAATGTTAAGAGAAAGAACTGTTAGAAAGCATTGCTTCCTGAGGCCAATGTTTCGCCCTATTCTTTCATTTAATGTAGTTGGTGGTAGAGAAGAGTTTGATGATGTGGCGAAGCCGGAAAAATTAGTGAGGGTGGCAGTTGTTGATGAAATACTTAAATATTGTCATTCAAGTCTGTATTTTTTTCCTGAATACAAAATGGTAATCCGATCATGTTATTGCATTGTTCTTAAATTTTACTGCCTTTCTGTTATTCTGTTCGCGAAATATGACCTTATAATTGTGCTGCTCAATTTCCATTAGAAATGCTGCAATCGATTTGGACAGAAGAAGATATTGCGTTGATTTTTCCCTTGGATTGAGTGTACTTGTTAGAGGAGAAAATATTTGGTATTTCTACGATGGTTGTACTCAGCTTAATGCTTGTCAGTTGGAAACATTAGTATTAGTAGTAATAGTCTAATAACAATCATATATTTCTAATGTGATTAACTTTGTTGGAAGAAAAACATATGTTTGTGGTTTTAACTTGTATCTACTACTACAAAGAGCCCAAAGTAAAGGACAGAAAGGTGCTTGATAGAATGTGAAATATACAAGACATGGTGAATTTTAAAAGAACCAAAAAAACTTATACATTTTTGGTGAGCACATATGTTTTGAATTTTAATATACTGCTGCTGCTTCTGGCTGGTATACAGCATGGCGTGACTCAAAGGAGAACCTCAGCAGTTGGTATATTTAATCTCCATATGCTGCCAAGTCTGTTGGCAATTCAAAGAAACTTCGCCAGAAGTATGATAGGGATGATGGATTTTATGTTGAATGTGAAATCAATTATGGTTTCCGAGGTGGGAGAACATATTATTATATTATCGAACTGTAAGAACTAATGGAAAGACGTTCACTTGGGTTCATTTCCATCCCCAGAGATAATGTTGCTTTCTCACGGAGGGCATAGGTACGATCTTACGTATACGGCTACTATTTTAAGTTTGCATTGTTCTAGCATGTATATAGTGAAATTTGCTGGGGCTATTGATTATTCATACAGGCAGTGGTTTATGGATTTGGGAATTTATCAAGACCTAGCAAATCAGAGAAAATGTTTGAAGCTCTTGGCTTGATTGCTAGAAAATCGTCATTGTTCTTTACATGCTGATGAAGACCAGATTTGGCAAAAGCTATCTGGGATTCAAAGAAAGAGCTGGAGTCCAATTGATGATTGCTTAATGCAGATAGTGTTCCTGTTCAGAAATTCCAGGTTGGAGAAGGTATATGGATCTGGATCTTGTGTTTTACTTATTAGGCGTGTTGTTGAATCTCATCATCTGCTTGACTTTTAATTCACATTCCCAACCCCATCCTCGTTACTTGCAGGTTCTTTCAGTGATAACTTCCTTTAAATCTTTAAAAAAATTGCGATCAACGGAAAAAAGAAGTCAGTTATTAGCCTCTTTACTCAAACTTTCCATGGTTGGAGACCTAAAAGGATAAAAGTTGACTTGCTTTGTGCGAAATCAACAGGGAATATTGAAAGCAATTGTAAGGTTGAATCTCTATGTTGTTTTTCAAGGACATAGAAAAAGATTCAAGGTATACTCAAGTTTTTAAAGATATGGACATACTGCCTCTAGAGATTATCCCTAAATTAGTGAAGCGTCGGATTGTATATTTGAAGCTACACTAACGACTTATCAGGTCGTTGCAATGAGAAACTGTTAGGGGTAATTGCATTAAGTTGCATTTCTATTAGACCTGAGCCTTGTAATAGCTAACTAGTTATCGCATTTTGCTTCTTTTCTAGAATATGTGAGTTCCATGAGTTGGGAAAGAAAATCCAGAGATCGTCAAATTAAGAATCTGATATAATAGGAATACTGCGATTTATGTGTTTTGTGCTGATCATAGAAGCTTTGTGGTGAGAATTCCAAGGGTCGAGGAGAGTCTCTTGTTGATGAAATTCTACTCCTTGTCATCAGCGTTGTAAGCTACTTGCTTTCTGACCGAAAGTAATGAAATTGGATCTTTCATTAAGTAACTGCTGAAGGCGGAATGATAATCCTCTTCCCTGAAAGTACATTTGTATTGTGTACGCTCGGGTACTGGCAAAACCACTGTTTGGACCATTGAAACTATTCAAAAGAGAACTTGCACCATTACGCGCAGTTGAAGCAACATAGGAATTAAGGGCGCGGTAGTTCCTTGTCTGAATCAGAAAAAGATATAAAGAAAATTCTACAGAATACACTGATGACAGGGCCGGTCTTACGCCAGTTGTTTGTAAACGTGAGATCCTAACCTATTCAAGATGTAAAGCATGTATGTTGTTCGATTAAAAAGGTATGAAACTTTCTGTCCACAGACTTTATGCTTTTTTTTTTCCTTTCAACTTGAATGAATAGGTGATAAGTCTTATTGGAATGTCGTATGGTTAGGCTATTCATTGGAATATCATCTCGC